>LR749610.1:1949835-1995225 GCA_902729485.2 Mus minutoides
GAGGGGGAGGGAGAGGGGGAGGGAGAGTACCAGCACCACTACATACACAAAAGAAAGCTTCCAGATAAGGAAACACTCGAGGAAAGGAGAGTGTGAAAGCCTGAAGTCCAGCTTTGCAGAGCATCAGAAACTGAAATAAGGACCAATAAATGCAATAAGGAAGACAGACAATTTGTTAGACATGAGGATTCGAATATATGTTTCTTTCGACTTGGCAAAATCATTAAGGATGCCGAGAGACTGGCCCAGAAGACTGAAGACTGTGTGTGTTCGGCCTGATGAGCTGAAGCACATACCTGTATTGCTTCTCTCTTCGCCTTTCCAGCCTCAACTCTCTCCTTTTTGTCATCTTTTTTCTTCTCTTCCTCTTCAAGTAGGCTGCAATAGAAGACAGAAACTAAATTCAACTCTCCAATTACTCTGAGGTTCCCAGAAAAAAAAGAGACTGTCTCTAACAAAATTTCAGAAGTTTCCTGGACACTGCATGAGGGAGATGGCTCAGTCAGTAAACTGTTTTTGTGCAATCCTGACGACATAAAATCAGTCCCTAGAAACCATGATGGAAGGAGTGAAATAACTCCAGAAAGAAGGTTTCTTTTACTTTGATATGTGCACCGTGGCATGCACACACACACACACGCACGCGCACACACACACACACACACACACACACACACACACATACACGAGAGAGAGAGAGAGAGAGAGAGAGAGAGACAGAGACAGAGACACAGAGACAGAGACAGAGAGAGGCAGAGACAGAGAGATGGTGATGATGATTGATGATAAAAATAAATATATAAAAGTTTTCAGGAAAAATGATTTGTCCTAAGAGGTGTGATTATTTTGGACAATATACAAAGAAAGCTGTTTTATTACATTTCTCAAAAAGTAATAACAAAGGCAAAAGCACACATTTTTATTAATGTGTAAGACCTTCTGATGATAATATTTTTTATTGGTCACTGGCTTCCATCTATAAAAAGCCATGATTATTTTGACTTCTTTTTTCCAAATCAGGACTGTTTCCCTCCCAGGGAGCTATGATATCATTAATGATAACAAGGAATGATAAGTCAGATTCGGAGGCTTCATAACATGAACAATCCTTCATTTTAAAATAACAAATCAAGTATTTTAAGATTTCATTAAATTACAATTCAAAATTTAGTTGTAGCCATGACAGAATCCCAATAAGTTTCAACGGTGCACTTTATGATGTCTTTCACAAGCCAAATATTCTATGTTTCGCTTTGTTTTGTTTTTTGTTTTGCTGTTGTTTTTAGACAATATCTTGCCATGTAGCCTAGGCTGACCTCCAACTCATTATTTTTCTTCTCTAGCCTCCAGAGTGCTGAGGTTCAAAGGACAACCAATAAGTCTACCCCATTTCTTGCCATTTTCTACTGATATATAACATGTCAAAACTCATTATGAACACCCACCATATCTGATGTTCCCCATCAATGAGAGCAAATGAGACAAAACTGTTATTTCATGAACCTTAGGCCATTCCTTATTCTATTGATCTACTTACTCTTAATCTCTCTTGTTAAGAACTTATAGGCATATACTTAAGGATGGACTAATCTGGGAAGACCAAGATAATTAATAACTTTGTGTCTTACATAAATATACGTTGAAGATAAGGGGATTAGAATGACACAGTGCAAGAATTCTAGGCCCATAACTTAAATATAATCTTTCACCATTTTTTTGAGTTGACTCACTGGAGGAAATTAGTTTTATAATCAATTCAAAAGGTAGCTCCTGAATCTTCTTGGGTTGGAATTACAACTGCAGTATACAAATGGAATAGGACACCTTCTATATTATCCCATATAAGATAACTCTAGCAACAAGGTGACCCACAGCACTTGGCAAAAGAAAGTTCTATAAGCCTAAAGTAGCTTGACAGTTCAGGAGCTTGCTTGTCTCTTAAGGGCTTTATTGTCCACCAAGGTACTTCACTGGTAGAGAGTAGGGATAGCCCCAAAATGTTATTCCACTTACTGGTCAGGTATTGTAACAATTCTGATATACCAGCCTCACCATTTCTCCACACACTTTTTAACCTATATCTGAATATATTCACAGAATCACAGACTATCAGACATGAGAGAGGAAAAAAAATGCACCTGATCCAATTTGAGACTTGTTCTTTTTCTTTGTTCTAAATTAAGACAGTTAAGTATTATAAACATTCAGTGCTGAATATAGCCACTTGACATAATTAGAAGGTAGAAGGATAAGTGAACAGAAAATGTCATTTTACTATTATATATTAATATTATGTTCATCTGCTTTTAAGATTTTTCTAGTATACAATCCATGGTGCACTTTGGAATCTCAACAACAGGCAAGAATAATGGTACATGATTAGGGTAAATACTCACAACACACTTGCACACATTGCACACTTGTTTGAATGTGTTTTTCCATCTGGCCCAACAACAGGGTCATTTTCTCTGGTGCACATGAGCATTCCATTTTTTGCTTGGTTCTGGAACTCACTGCACATTTCCTAGAAGATTAAAAAAAAGACATTATAAAGCAGTTAAATGGATAGAACTAGAGAATATGATCTTGAAAAAGTTAACACTGGCTCAAAAGGACATGCATGGTATGTACTCATTGATAAGTGGATATTGGCCAAAAGGTACAGATTACCCATGATACAATCCACAGACTGTAGCAACAAGAATTGTTTAACAAGAATGAAGTTCCAAGTGAGATGCTTCAATTCCACTTAGAAGGGGAAACAAAATAGTCATGGGAGACAGAGTAAGGCAGTGACTTTGGTGGGAGAAAAGAGGTGGAAAGGAAAAGGGGGTAAAGATCAGGTATAGGGGGCAGTAGAGAAGCCCAGAGGGCCAGGATAATGAATAAAAATATGTAGCTGCTGAAGGTAGAGTACAGGGGTAACCTCTAGAAAGTCCCAGAGATCTGGGAAGTAAGGAGCTCTCAGAACCCAATAGAGATGACCTTAGTGGAAATGCCCAACAGTGGAGAGATGGAACCTGAAAAGACTACTTCCAGTGGCCCCCAGTGGAATGATGGGGTCACCAATCCAACTTCAAGTTTTTGACCCAGAATTGTTACTATCAAAAGAAATTCAAGGACAACAATGGAGCAGAGACTGAAGGAAAGACCATCCAGTGACTGGTCCAACTTGGGATTTATCCTGTGGGCAGTCACTAAACCCTGACACTATTACTGATGTTATGTTGGGCTTGCAGACAGGAGTCTAGCATAGCTTTCCTCTGAGATGTTCTACCAGAAGCTGACTGAGACAGATGCAAATAATTACAGCTAACCATTGGGCTGAGGTCAGAAGCCCCTATGGAAGAGTTAGGGGAAGGACTGAAGGAGCTGACAGGGATGGCAACAGTGTCAATTGACCCAAATAGTGATTAAGTTCATAATTCAGGGATGTTAGAAATGCATACTATGTTAATTTTTAAGTGGCTATTGAGTGAAACTAGTTATATACATACAGACAAATTTGTCTTTCTATATAATATAAAATATCATCTATTATATACTATAAAATTATAACTATATAATATTGTATATATATTATATAGTAAAATAGTATGAATAACTATATAATAAAATATATTTACATTACATGTAATATATCTTATATAATATGATTATTTATTAACAAATATATAAAATATATCATTATAATAGAGATTATGTAATATATTATAGAATATTTTATAATTATATAATATATAATAAAATACTATTTTCTATTATATAGTAAAATTGGAAAATCAAGGAAGTAGTCAAAATAAATAATGACAATGGGGGTCAAGATTGCTAGTACTTCCCTATGTCTAATATGCTAACACAAATGTATAATATTGTAAATTCTGATGATTAGAATTTTGCCCCATCTACTTGATGTGCTTTAAAGGTGTAAATGATGTAAATTAATCTTAGTAGACATGTTAGTTATAAACAATCTGTGCCTAACAAACTAACTCTATGAAATACAATGCATGGAGAAAATTCTTACAGAGAGTGGATCCTTCGATGTTTCAGTAAATGAGCATCAAAATTGAACAATCGTGAAATAAAATTGAAACTTTGGAAGAATCTAATCAGGATCATTTTTACATTAAGAGCTCTCTCATACATACACACTCTCTCTCCTGATCCCTTCTACTAGCCATTGGTCTTACGTGTTTCTCAGGCTAGTCTTCAATTTCTGTGCTCAAATTAGCCTTCTGATAAGCTAAACTAGGATATGCATTTACACAGCTCTGTTTCATTTCATCAGGCATGAAGTATAGAAAGTAAACACTTGTGCTAGTGAGACAACTAGAACATCATGCCATTGTGGAGCTGAAAAGGTACGGCATGAGAGTGCTGAGAAAATTACCTTTGCAGCTTCTCTTTTAACCTTTGCTCTTGCTTTGTCTTCTTGAATACTATGAGAAAAAAGGGGATAAATTATGAAGAAACAAATATTATTGTTTTAGCAAAGAGTATTTACACTCATGGTCTCATCATTCAATGCTTTGACTCTTCCCCAGTGACCCCAAAGTCCTGTAACACAAGCTTGTCATTTGTTTTCTTTTTAGATAATGAATTAGAATGGCTCCTTTTTCTCAAGAATATGGTACAAAAGAGGATCTTTTATACCCTTCAGTTATACCCTTCACTCAGCATCTCCTCATCCACACTGTACACCTTCTCTCCAGGAATAGGCAACCACTTTTCTGTTGCTAATTATAATTTGGATTATTTTGAAATTCCACATGCAAGTGACCTCATGTATTACTTCTTTCTGTGTTTCCTGACTAGTCTCCACTCTTTCTAGCATAATAGTAACAATCTGAAAGCTCTTCATTTGTTTTTGTTTAACAAGTTAGTTAAATGTGACATTCAAAGCTGAGAGATTCCTAGAAGAATATACATTGTTATCTCCATTTAAAGACAACCACCCTTGTATTTTCCAATGAGTTTCTAAGCCTCAGACTCTTCACAAGTCCAGAGGATCCTGCTGTACTCACAAGAAAGCCTGACACATGGAGCATGTGTTGCCATGGATTTTTCCATCAGGACCCCTGACTGGGGCATTCTCTCTGGTGCAATATAGTTGTCCATTCTTCCTGGCCTTGCGATATTCATCACATAGCTTCTATATGGCCAAAGAGAAAGTTGGAGGTAATGACCACATGATTGGTCAGATCATGAAAGTCAGTGAAATGTGGATATTTATTTCTTAATAGCCTCTTTAGTTTTAGAATATGTAGTGGTTTACCCTAGGGTGATGCTAAACTTTGAAAGCATCATTAAACATTGTTAAGTGATAAAACTGGAAGGAAGGTAAGAATATTTAAATAGGAAGGTGATGATATTTAATACATCCTGTATGCCTACTGCAAAATGAAGCTTCTATTACCAATGTTAAAGTTGGCTTGAGTTTACAAGTATAAACATAACTGATTTATGCACACATCATAGAAGTCATAGGAAACTTTCAGGAGTTGGTTCTTGTCTTCCTTCTACCTTGTCCAGGCAAGGTCTGTTTTAGATTCTGCTGTGGCATCATGGAGTACTCCAGGATATCTGGTCAATGACATTCCAGACAATTCTTCTGTCTCCCCATCTTATCTTGCTATAGGAGTGTAAAAATAGCAAAGGACCACATCCACCAATAATTTTTTTTTAAAATGTAGGTTCTAGTGACTGAACTGAAGGTGTCAAGTTTGGCGCCTAGTACCTGTTATTGTGAGTCATCTCCACAGCTCAAAAGTGTGAGCTTTAAGCAAGACAGACATACACTGGTAGTTTTTATGTTATTTTAGTGGTGGTATAAGGGAAAGGAAAGTCTACAGGGAAAAATAGGAGACCTTCAACTTCAAAACAATAGGTGGTGATAAGACATGCAAGTCTCTGGAAATGAGTATTGCAATATTTTAGACTTAAAAAATTATGCTTTCTGACTTGAGAGGGTCTAAGTAGGTGAAAGCAGTTGTCATCAAGCCTGATGACCCGAGTTCAGTTCCCACAACCCACATGGTAGAAGGAAAATTCAGCTCTTTCATGTTGTCCTCTGACTTCTACCCTTTACATGTGTGTCTAGATACCTATGCACCTACACATACACAGGCACACAATACGTGCACCACACACACACACACACACACACACACACACACACACTCGTGTGTGTGCAGAAAGTAAATGCTAAACTTTATTTTAAATCATGCTTTTATAAATCTAGTTTTTACATAAATCAACTCAAATATTAAATTTCAAGGATCCATACCAAAGAGTGTACATGGACACTTTCTCTGGAAAGTGTTTTGCAAAGACAAATCTTTTTGTTGAATATAAGAGTAAAACTCAAGTCCTTCTATTAAGTTTTTTTTTCACTTTCCATTGTTTGTCTCTTAACAGGAAGAATGAATCCGTTTCATACAATTTCATTTCAATGTCATTCCAGACTGAAGGATTATGACTTTTTGCCAGGATCTAGCAGATGTGTCCAGTTACAGTGACAAATAGTTAAGGGTATATCCCACTCACTGCATATGTTTCTAATTCTTCAGACTCTCTTCTGTTTCTGTTTCCAGCATCAGCCTTCTTTTCTTCAGCTTCTGTTTTGCTGAATAAATAAAATAGAATAAAATAAAATAAAATAAAATAAAATGAAATAAAATAAAATAAAATAACAAAATAAGGTAAAGTAAAGTAAAGTAAAGTAAAGTAAAGTAAAGTAAAAGGAATTCACTGATTTCTACCCATTGCTCATCCATCTCTTCTTCATTCCTAGCCTGGAATCACCATGTAACAACTAAGGAAACTACTTCCAATAACATCTGTCATTCTATAACATCTTCAGACTTCTCACATCAAAAGAAAGATGCAGTAGTTTATCTGTAAACTTGCTTTCTATCATCTTTCTGCTTGTGGTGAGAAAATGATAGACAAAGAACTGTCAAACGGGAATCATGGTGACCTCATACCTAAGTGATGATAAAACCTTAAGAAAACACACTGACACTTCTTGATTGTCAGGGAGGATGAAAGGCAGAAGTGCTTCAGTCAAGATCAGGGTTGACCAATGCCTCTGTCCATATCTCTGGCCTATATTATGTACCCTTTGCTTTAATTTACACTTAAATATACTGCTCATACATGTCTGTATTATCTAAAAGACAAAAGTGAGACAGATGGGTATAATCCAATGATTCTATATACTCATTAAACTAAAAGAAACTGAATGTGCTTTGTAAGGCAAATTATATTGTATCTACAGTTAATCGATATTTTAAACATAAAGGATTATGATAAAAAACATAAGCTTAAGTATTTTTATATTATAAATATAGCCAAATACTTATCTGGAGTTCAGCCAAATAATTACTCATATTATTCTAAATTGTAAAAGACAAGTAGTAACTCTAAGTTTCTAAAAAAAAATTATGGCCTGTAAAGTAAAAATTAAAGTAATTTTATAGGTGTTTGTGGTTCTGTATGGTATGTTTATGGGCAACTTAACTCAGTCCAAGTCTAGTGCTGTGCCCTATCCATATTAGAGGTGCCTATATGGTTCACATGGAACTTCAGATATTTATACAGGTACATTTCATAACAAGGCTCCAGAATTAAGAAATAGAAAGTCATAGCAAATAAGGCATCTTAAAGTAGGTGCCTTGAAGCTTCCACCCTTGGCTCTGAATTACAAGAGTTGTCCCTGTGGCTTACTCAACTGCTTTGCTTATTTTAAGTCAGTCTCCCCAAGGAAGCTTCCCCAAACAAGCTAGACTTATAAGGCCATGTTCAAATTTCTTCTTTCTTGACACCTCCAATCTCCATACTCACAAGAAAGCCTGGCACATGGAGCACAAGTTGCCATGTGTTTTTCCATCCAAGCCACGAATAGGATCATTTTCTCTGGTACAGAACAGCGTTCCATTCTTTGCACGATCCTGGAATTCACTACATCGTTTCTGAACAAGGAAAAGAAGGTATTTTATGATTATGTTCTACATCTGTAATTCTCAGCATTGTATATCAATAAAACCAGGCAAGAGTAATCAAAGGTGAGAATCAATACTTTAAAGATTTAGCACTACTGAGACCATTATAATTCTATTCTTGTAACGTTCATATGCAATAAATGTGTTCATATGTATACATATTCAACAAGTATATTCATAGATATCTAGATGATTTAGTTTCCTTTGCTAGACAAGGGGGAAGAATAAGCCATTGCCATATATTTTTAAGAGGTGTAGTTAGACCTGAGTTAAATATGTGCTAGTACAAAGAAAAGAATGATACAGAAAAGTTCCAGTAATTTTTCACTAGTTCTATTCTGAGGATATAGTCCAGAAAACCATATGGCTAAAATAAAATCATCCAGAAATTATCATTGTCGTGACTATGGAGGCAGCAGCTAGCATAAAATCTTGAGAACTCTAATATTTCAATGAGTGTGGCAATGTAAAGATTATTTGGGCTGGGTGTGGTGGCACTCGCTTTAATCCTAGCACTTGGGAGGCAGAGACAGGTGGATTTCTGAGTTCGAGGCCAGCCTGGAGTTAGTTCAAGGACAGCCAAGGCTACACAGAGAAACCCAGTCTCAAAAAACAAACAAACAACAACAACAACAAAAGATTATTTGGGTAAAGTTAGGAAGGTTTTGAAAGTGGTTAAAAAATGGTGACCTTCAAACCCACCTACAGTATGCAAACACTGAGGGGCCTTTAGGCTTTATTCTTATAAAATGAGAACACAAGAAATTTTTATAATCAAATCTTTGTCACTGACAACCAGGTCTGTGGAAGATTTCAGTGAATAGAGATTAAATTTAAAGAAATTAATTAGGCTATTAAAAGGGAATGATGGGGTAAGTAAAGGAGAAAGGAAGGTAGAGAGAGATCATGAATAACAATTGAAAGAATAGTTCAAGTGCACTTAAATGAGAGTATTAGAAGGATTAAAAGGGAATACCACTGAATAATGACCCTTTCTATTGCTGTGAGATAACACACCATGTCCAAAAGCATCTTGCAGAACAAAGGATTTGTTTTGGTTGGCAACTCTTAGGTCATATGCCACCATTGAAGGAAGTCAGGACAGGGATTTGTGGCAGGAACCTGAAAGCAGGTACTGAAACAAAGCCCTGGAGGAGCACTGCTTACAAGGGAGTATCTTACAGCTTCTTCAGACTACTTTCTCATGGTTCCAGGACAACAAGCCCAAGGGTATCACCATCTACAGAGAGCTGGGCCACTTCACAGCAACCCAGAACAAGCCCCATACGCTTGCCCATAGCCAATTTAGTGGGGACATTTTCTCAATTGAGATTTCCTTTCCCCAAATGCCTCTAAGTTGTATCAAGTTGATCTAAAATTATCTAGCACAGATATATTTAAGAATGTGGAATTAATGCATTACTATGACCAAGTATATTCTTCCAAATGGAAACAGAAATTTTAGCATCATAAGCTTCATTCTAACTATAGAACAATAACTATACTCAAAATTTCACTATTGGGGATAATATTAACCACTATTGACAATGCATTCTAAGCTGGGTGTGGTGACCCATGGCTTTAATCCCAGCACTTGGGAGGCAGAGACAAGTGGATTTCTGAGTTTGAGGCCAGCCTGGTCTACAGAGTGAGTTCTATGACAGCCAAGGCTATACAGAGAAACACTGTCTCGAAAAAAAAATGCATTCTAAAGGGCTATACTTGGACACATCTCAGCGCATGAAGATCACAGCTATATTGGTTAGCTTATCATTACCTGAATTTCCATTTTAGCTTTAGCCCTTTCTTCGGCATCTCTCTGGTTTTTCTCTGCTTTACCTTTTTCTTCTGTAAAACGCCTCATGCTGGAGGAAAAATAATGAAAAGATTATATTAAATCTTCATGTTGCACAATATTCATTAGGCACAAATGGAGCATGTTTTCCTGGTGCTTTTAAGGTACCTCATATTTCTAATAAGGCCTTTTCATTTTGCATGCATATACATACATGTGTACACATAAGTGCATGCTTATGTGCATAAATATTTATCTTAAATATCTTCATTTTAAATCATACTTCTAAAAGGAGACATTGCAAACTCTAAATAGAAATAAGCTCTTTATCAGGCTTTATCCAAGGAGTACAGTCTTAGTATACAGTCTACAAGAAGAGGGGACATTATCTGGTCAAAATCCAGAGATACATGCATTAGGATGACAGGTAGTAAAGAGTTTGTGGAATTCTATTAAATGATATTGTTTACGCTGGTAAGTTCAGAATTTTGGAGGCTAAGGCTGGAGCTTTGTCACAAGTTTGAAAGTCTGAGCTAGAGTTCCAGCCTAACCTCACCTCAAAAGAGCAAACACACAGCAAAACACAAGTTCATAACTCAAAGCATCTGAGAACGTAATGAAGCCTGTCCGTTTTGTGTTGTGGTGTCAGCTTATTTCTGTGGCTTATATTGCCAGATAATAACATGAATGTAAAGAATCAACACTGCCCCAATGAGTTCATTAGTGAAGATAAAGTCTTTCCACACATCATTCCGTTCTATGACTACTTCATTAAAAGATCACAACGGCACAGGACTCACATGAACTATTGAGAAGTCTGCCTTCTAACTGGAACATGAATTTAGTTTGTATTCAATTTAGTTTGTGACACAGACACAAACACTGACTAGATGGGCTTATGATTTTAGGAGGACAATAAGTCTGTTCAGATGCTTCACAGTGGCAAAAACCTCCCTGACTACTGCTGTCATTCATCCATCAACTTGTATCCCCTCCTTCTCAGTGAATTGGGGGGTAGCTCACAATATCTCAGCACAGAGGGCACACTTGTTCCCATGCATCTTGCCATCAGGGCCACGGATTGGGTCACTTTCCCGGGTACAGAAGAGTCTTCCACTCCTCACTTGGTTTTCAAATTCCTTGCAAAGTTCCTTTGGGAAAAACCAAAACAAGAACAAGCAATTGCCTTTAACATCTTCTGGTCTTTAATTTTGGCAATTTTTGCATAATAGATTTTTAATCACAGAATGATACCTCAGGGAAGGATGGTAAACATAAACACTATATAATTGAGAATTATTTAAACACCAACTATTTGACTATGTTACTTGGCACTCTAAAGATCAGTGTAATTGATTAATTGTTGAAGGATGAGAGCTGAGAACACAGTAAGGCTTAACAAGCATTTCCTAAAACTAAAAGTAATTCTTCTTATTTTTCTAATACTCAGGGGTAGAGGGAGGTCTTTCATGATATCCCCACATAAATCCAACAGAATGGAAACATTGGGCTTGTAGAAATCAGTGTTTTAACGCTACTTGATGGATCAATTTAACCTCATTTGCAAAGAGATAGTAGCAAGGTAGTTTTCAGCTACCATGTGAGCGCTGCTTGTTTTTTTTCCCCTGAGACACGGTTTCTCTCTATAGCCCTGGCTGTCCTGGAACTCACTCTGTAGACCAGGCTGGTCTGGAACTCAGAAATCCACCTGCCTCTGCCTCCTGAGTGCTGGGATTAAAGGTGTGTGCCACCATGCCCAGCATGAGCTGCTTTTATTGACTATGTCCATTTCTGACTCTGTAGGTGAAAACCTCAGAGTGAATGTAGCTCCCTTTACCTTGACCTGTTTGAACTCTACTAATCTGGAAATTCTTTTTAAAAAGTGATATTCAAAAGTAGAAGGGAGATTTGGTGCTAGGCTTCTTGATAATTTTGTTCTAGTCTTCTTTTTTTTCCTGCAATGTTTTACTACAGCCTAGTCTATAACCATGACCGCCAACTGTATGACCTTAATCGTTCCATGCCTGCCAAGACAGTGGAAGCAGCTGCAGGGGGAGAGGAGCAAGAGTCAGGAGACCTTGGTACCTGCACTGTCGCTCAAATCAGTGAGTGACTCACACAAAGTCACGAGACCTTGATGTTACCACCTGTTACAGGAAGCCTTTTCTAGATAAGTACTGTGATTTGTATTTGAAGGTCGTATTTTATTCCAAGATGCTTTTTCAAAAGAACCATTTATGCACTGCAATAAGAAGATTCCAGTTTTGAAAGGAGGAATGGACATGTCCTACACTTTCTGGGTAAAATACTTAGAATAAGGTGTAGAAAGGAGACACCTGATAATAACATGGCCATAAAAAAGCCATGCTCCGTGATTTCCAGAACACCAACAATGATAATTTCAGTTTATAGCTTGTGATTCATTCAAGAGGATTCTGAAGAAGCACTTTTGTGAGCAACCCACTGACAGGTTAATTACAGGGCACACATTGAGCCATCACTGAGAAGCAGTCCTGCTTAGCCCTGTTGTGTCTAATGACCCTGGCCATCAAGAGGAAGAAGTAGGAAAACAGCCCTGCTTATACAGAATACATGAGAAATATGACAGGCTAGCCCAGAGTGTCCCACTGAAATATACAGACTCCACAAAATGCATTGTTTCCATCCTTAGTTAATGTGGAACAGCCCCCTGGGTATTTTGTTTCTTTATGGCTAAGCTGAAACTACTCAGTTTAGTTTGGAAATTTTGCTTCATTATATAGAATTGTTAAGAGAAAAGTCAGCTCTTGATTACCGAAAAGTGGGGTCGTTCCTTCCCATGGGAAAGCATCACCCTATGTTCACAAATTGTGTGTCTGTATTAGTCTGAAAGAGCATTGGAGGTGAAAACACAACACAGAAAGAAGGTAAGATTGAGGTCTTGTGTCTAATGTCCATATGACAAAAAATTTGGGGCCCAGAGAGATATTTTCTTCACTCTCAATATCCAGAGCACGATGAGATGAAGACCAAAATCCAGGTGTCTCTGTTTCCTCACAAAAGACCAGTCATTTCAGCTAAGTCACTATTATCCACCCCTGTGCAATAAGGGGTAGATAACCCCAGTGCTTTAATAATCCAAGGCTGCATTACTTACTTCAACACAAGAAAGAAGTTTTTGTAATGAACTGAAATTTTATAACATCAACTAAATATGACAAAACTTAATTTTAGGAGTAATTTTTAAGCTACCACCTCTATGTTTGGGATCTTCATTCAGAAGAAGCAAGAATTCTATTAAGCAGGGTCTTATTAAATAAGATAACCACATTTTAGAAAAAGGGTATTAATGATATAACACTCCAATGATATTAGCAGAATTGCAGAGTAAACCACCATTAGCTACATTGCTTAAGAGACTATATTATTTGAAAATTTTTCCTATCTAATTTATACTATGCCAAAAAGTTTTAAAAATGTATTCAAAGCAATCTGATTGCCCCATGTGAGAGACAAGGCTAATAGCAATGGGCAGAGTGACCAAAACCAAAGCATAATGGTATATATATATATATATATATATATATATATATATATATATATATATATTATCATGCAACCCATTTCTTTTTATGCTAACCTAAAGAAAATTAATAAAAATCAACTGAATTTTTGAGTGTATAATTTTTTTCTTTCTTTTGTGAGGGGAAGACAATTAAGGGTAGGAATTATATATTTGGAACCTTAGCTGTGAATGATGGTTTCAGAAGACCCTGATGATAGCTATATTAAGAATAATATATTTGAGGAACTTTAAGTAATATGAAGTGAATAAAGTAGTATGAGACAATGATATTATTGTGTTCCTTCAAAGGCGCAAGTGTAATTTTTGTCCATGACTATAGGTCCAATTGCTACATTCTGGCAGTGATCCATTTACCTTTTCTGCATCTCTCCGAATTCTGTTCTCTCTGTCACGTGTAGCATTTTCTTGAGCTTCTTTTAAACTGTCAAGGAAACAGAATCCACATGGTCCAGTCATATTTGCAGTGTCCACCCTATTCTGAGCACTAAACGCTTTCCTATCCTTTACAACAACCTGTTGAAACCGATCCACACTCAGGAGACAAGCACTTCCCTGTCTTGAATGTGAGAGACCAAGACATTGCCAAAGATAAGGAAGGGTGTGAACCTGACTCAACTGCCGCTCAATTAGAAGCTTTGTTCTGCAGAGCCAGATGGGTGTGCCACCTCCAGTGACAAACAGAAGATTGTCAGGAAAATTCCCTCTAACAGGCATAACCAAGAGCCTTGAAACAATGCTATGTATGACAAGGGTGAAACCAAACTGAGCCTCTCAGGTATTGCCATACACACCCTTCGTGCAACTTTTTAAACCATGCAGGACATTGGTTTGCCTTCGTGTCAAAGCAGCGTTATTCCTAAATGATAAATTAGCACTGAGGTTTTGAACACTATGGCTGATTCAGTTGTAGCCTCATCCTGGTGTCTCAGGCTCATCCTGCAGGAAGCCAATTTGGAAACATCAGGCTCTCCTTTTCTATCAGGACATAAAATAATGAAAAGCTACAGAAGTTGGGGCCGTTTGAATATTGAAGATTCATGCCTTTTAGATAAGAATGTGCCATGCCAGGCACTCAAAGAAAAATGAAGCCAATAGTTCTTCCTTTAAATGACACTCATCTTCCATACTGAGTCCAGAGACTACATTATCTTTATTAATCCTCATTATTATTGTTATTTCTTTATACTACTATTTAAAATTCAGTGGCATTACTCAGGGAGGGTCACTAAAAGTACTCAAAAAAGTATTGCATGTCAAATGACCAGCTTGGATTATTCAGTGTTTAAGTGTTTTCCAAGTCTGTCTTTATTTTTTTCAATTAGAATATAAGTTATTGATACGGTACATTAAACAAAGTTTTAGTCAATTCTTCTTCTTCTTTATCTGTTCAAAGCCATTTCCCCAAGTCTTAAACTATTATATAATAAAACATTAAGTGTTTTTGAGGTATTATAATTTTTAAATGAAGTTTCAAATTTTTCTTTTAAAAATATTGTAGTTATGTGAAGAAAAAGACAAAAGCCCATTTTGTAGCTAGACCTGGCTCACATTCATTATAAAGGCAAAAGGTCACATGCATCATGAGGAAGATATTGGCACTCTAGGGCTCTCAGGGCAGGAAATCAGGGCCTCCTCATAAATGCATCCGGAGATGCTACTTACAAGAGCTCAGCACACATGGCACACCTATTGCCATGTGTCCTCCCATCAGGACCACGGATTGGATCATTTTCCCTTGTACATCCAAGTCGTCCATCTTGCACATAGGCTCGAAAATCACTGCACATATCCTAAAGAAGAGAGAAACGAACATGGCACACAGATACTGACTGAATGCTTCAACAATGCTTTGAGGAAGTGTTGGTCATGCAGAAACAGCTTTGTGAGTCTGTGTAATTCATCTCTAAGTACAGAACTATTTACTTTCTCATGTACTTATTCAGGAAACAATTATGGTAGATCTCAAGTGGATCACTGTCCTTGCTCTCAACCTGCTCCCAATGTCATACGTAATCTCAACAGGTTCTTAAAACTATGTACACCAAACCATGGTAGAGGTTAGTAATTTCAAGGTTGAAAGCATCAAACCACTGAAATTAGGATTGGTGCTCCACTAGATTATTAAGTGTGACATTCATGGTGTTTCCTGTCTTTCCCTCACATCAAAAGCTCACAGAATCTTAGCTAGAAAATAACAACTTAGTCTAAATCTCATTTCCTTAGCTGTTTGGTTTGAGGTTTCCTAACAGTGAGTTCCCAAGCTGAGGTTTCAAGTGTAAGGCAGTGGTTGACATCTAATGCCTATTTACTTCTGAAGTGATTGGCTTAGTTTTCCACTTTTCTTTTTAATGAATAATTAATTAATTTTATGAATAATTAATATTATGAAGAGAGTCTACTGGTCTTATGACTAGAGTAAACTCATATGGTTTTAAAAACCTGGCTGCTTTTCCCATGTGAACAGAGAGGATGCAGAATTTCAGTCAAGCAAGAATTACTCCTGAGCATCCCAAGCTATGGTGGAGAAACACAGCTACGTTTGCCTTTACTCAGTGGTTCTCAACCCCTTCAGATGGTGGCATATCAGATATCCTACCTGTCAGAGATTTACATTAGGATTCATAACAGAAGCAAAGTTACAGCAATGAAATAGTAACAAAATAGTTTTATGGTTAGGGTTGCCACAGCTTGAGGAACTGTATTTAAGTGTCCCAGCATTAGGAAGGGTGAGAACCACTGCTTTACACTGATACCAGTGTCCCCACATTGGCACCTGTCCTTACCGTCTCTAGATGGCTGCTGCCACATTCACCTTCACTCTTTACATCAACATGGTTCTGGCTTTTCCTGAAAGCAAAAAGTTCATGGACACAGAGATTAGCATGGTAGAATTGCCCAGCTTATCAACCCTCTCTCAGTATGCTAACTGTTTCTGTACCTGAAAACAGTGTTCCACTTTAGTTTTGACTTGGCTTGTATAATGAAAGCCCCTGTTTATAACTTCAAACAATACCAAAGCAACAGAGTCATGCTGGGGCTAAATTTCAGGCTTACAGCAGATGTTGGCTACCTCTCCAATTCCTTAGTTGTTTATACCTGCCATTCTTAGTTTTTATAAAAAGTTCAACTTTAATGTGCCTACTTTTCATTAAAAGATTCTCCTATGCTAACTTATATTTCATTGTTTGTAAAAAGTACATAAGGTCTTATTATTTACTTTGTTCAGTCTAATAGAACGTAGAGAATATTCAGAACCGTAAGTGTAAATAATTTCTACTTTCTATATAAGTAGTTTATAATTCAGCATATGTATAACAATAAAAACATAAAGCTCAGAACAGAACAAAGAATGGAAGAGTAATAGGCAAAACAGATTTTCAGGATATCTAGGCTGACAAAGAGTAATCTGGAATATTGTATGGAGTTTTGTAGAGGCCATAGCAATGAGTCACAATAACACAATGAGTCACATGATATTCTAGGAGAAAATATCACATGGATCGGAGATTTAAAATTTTAAACTACTAACCTTAGCTTATGATATAGCATAGTTCAGTATGTTTAAAATAGTATTGTAAAAATGCATGCCTTAGAAAATATACAATGTTCTTTGTGTATTTGGTTCATCTATTTTAAAATCATATTGCATTATTTTATTTATTTATTATTTATATGTTATCTAGTGTTAGGTGTTGGAAGTGGGGGTTCTTGACAAACCATGCAAGTGAAGGCCAGAGTATCACCTATTAAAGTTAATTCTCTCTTTCCACAATGTGGATTTTAGGAATAGAACTCAGGCTGTTAGGTCAGGTGGCCGCCTCACTGGCACTGAGTTTTCTATTTTTTTAATATTTATTCTTGGTGACAGTTCTCTGAAAGTACAGTCATGAATTAATCAAAAAGGCAAATTGCAATTCAGTTTATTCAGACCTATATTATAAGAAAGAACAAAGCAAGGTCCAGTGGAGATCCCTCTACAACCCAGTCTGATGCTCTCTGAAGACTGACAGTCTAAGTCCCATACCAGAGGAGAATTTAACACTCAGCGCATTGAACATGGAGAGATGAAGCCATTGTGACCTTGGAGCCTTTACCTCTACACTCTAGTTTCCTTGTCATGAGAAAGTACTTTGCCGGTTATAGAAAAATATACCTGGACACCAACCCAGCGACATAACCCTTAACCTACAATCTTACCTGCCTTAAAGGTGTGCAGGAGCAATGGTGGCGCAGAATATGTGAGAGTGGCCAACAAATGTCTTATTTAAATTGAGGCCCACTTCACAAGAAGGATCCCATGTCCTACACTGCCTGGATGTCCAGGAAGAAGAGATTGGTTAACCCAGAGAACTAGGGTAGAAACAAACACAACTGGTCTAAAAGTTTTTAATGAAATGATTTCTAATAATATTCTGCTATACTCTTAGATCCAGCAGCAGATGGAAACAGGCACAGAGACCTATGGCCTGACTTTAAAAAGAATAAACTGGATATCTCCATCTGGTCCCTCCCCTCACAGATTGGAAGACTGGGGAACCTCACAGATGGGAAGGAAAGACTGAAGGAGTCAAAGGGGATGGAGGACACCAGGAGAACAAGTCCCACCAAATCAACTAAGTGGAGCTCACATGGGCTCAGAGAAACTGAAGGCACAGTGTTCAACATGGCCCTATACCAGCTCCTCTGCTGTGGTGTTAGCTTGAGGGTTTTGTGAGACTTCTAACAGTGGGAGCGGAGATTCGCTGACTCTTGACTGTGCTTGAGATTGTTTTTCTCTTATTGGGTTGCCTTGCAGAGCCTTGATATGAGGGCTGTTGTCTTGTCTTACTATATCTTGTTTTGTCCTGCTTGGCTGTCATCGCTTGGAGACCTGCTCTTTTCTGAAGAGGAAATGGAGGGGGAGGTGGGGAGGGCTACAAGAAGAGGAGAGAGAGAGAGAGGAAACTGTGGTTGGGGTATATTATTTGAGAGATGAATCTTATAAAGAAAAGGTTCAGAATCTCAAAGACTATTGGCCTATTACCTTCTCAAACATTTGCTATTGTGTTTCCAGAAACAAAAGACCAGTTCATTCAAGTTTGAAGCCATAAGAAGAGGCTGCAGAGCAGGTGCTGCATCTTGGTTAAAGAAAATTAACAACCAGAGCAAGCTGTGAGGGTGGAGGAAGAACACAGGGAACAATGTAGGCCAGTGAGATGTGATATGTATCTGGCAAAGAAGTTCAAAATTCCAATTTCCATTTACATTCTATATAATATTATAATCTCTTGGTGATTTAAATGTTATTTGATATGATAACATTCTATGCATAAAAGAAAACAATCAGAAATTGGTACATTGATAGATGAGAGAAGATAGATACACATGCTTGTGTGTGTGTGTGTGTGTGTGTGTGTGTGTGTGTGTGTGTGTGTGTTTAGCCTCTGTTTATGTGTTTGCATTTGTATTTGCATGCCCTGTTTACATAACAGAGACTGTGGTAATTGTCCAAAACTATTCCACTTGGGAGATTTTTGTAAGATATAAAATGTTTCACTGTGTACCTTTCCCTCAAAGAGTAATAAAAGAAACAGTGTATGAAGTTTGTTGGAGATTAACTCAAAGCAAATGAATTATAAACACTATAGGGAAGAAAACACATCACTTAGTTGCACAGACACTGTCTGCTTTATAGGGTACTCACGCATTCTCAGCACACAGTTCACATCTGCTCCGGTATGTTTTCCCATCTGTGCCACAAACTGAAGAAGTGTCAGATGGACAGATGAAATCCCCATCTTTTCTTCTTTGCTTGAAACTCTCACAGTTCAACTGCAAGAAATATAGTAAAAAAATGTCAAAAATTCAGAATACCTATTAGAAAAAGGTTAGTATTTCAATCCCACAATATTACTCTGCAGGAAAATAAATGTAGATATGAATGAGCTAATAAAATCACAGACAATGAAATGTGGTCTGAAGGCAGAGACAGGGTTATATTTGAAAAAGGGGAAATGATTTTGGTATGGTCCCAGCAATGTTGTCTGGGTAAGATAAGCCAAGCCCACCTCAATTAAAATGAGTACACTGCATCCCAGCCAAATTCTGCCTGTAGTCTCAATAGAATGATAAATGGTCCTAGCAGATACTAGATATAAAAACTCTCTGTAAATTGTGAACTATAGGAAATGATTATGATACATTAAGTTTAAGCCAGATTTCCAGACTCTTAATTTATTGCGACAACAGTATGATCTGAGCAGGTATTTTAACCTATCCATACCGAAGTGTCCTCACTTGCAAAATGGGTACAATTTTAACAATTGTTGATGACACAGGGGTATTTAAGTTGTTAATATAGGTGCAGTGACTAGGACAGTCTGATTACATGGTTTGGGATATTGTGGTTATTTAAAATGCTTTCTTGGGCTGGAGAGATGGCTCCACAGTTAGGAGCACAGTTAGGAGGTTCTTCCAGGGGGTCCAAGTTCAAATCCAAGCACCCACTGGTAGCTCACTACTGTCGATTAAGTCTGTTGGAGGGAGTTCCAACACCTTCACACACATACACATGCAGGCGAAACATCAGTCCACATTAAAAAAAAATGCTTTCTCTAATGACAACCAGCACAAGAGAACTACATATCTTTCAAGGATGCTGGCAGAAATCTCTAGGTCACTGCTGTCATAGAATGGCATATGTTTAAGGACAAATCTGGATGGTGACAAAACATCTCTTCCTGGCAGTAACTGAAGACAAGTATTCTGAGGTTGGATCTGCTATCCACTCACTTTACCTCTTTGAACACCTTTCTTCATGTGAAAAATTGAAATTCAAAACCAGTCCACGTTCTACATTCATGGAAATAATTCAAGGAAATAATTATGAAATATGATTTGGCCATAATTATTGTGATATAAGTTAACAAAGAATATGCAGTGTCAATTGAGTTTAATGTCCATCTAAAACCAAACACATTAAACTAGAGTCTCCCACTGTTGCTAACACATTGAGAATCAAGTTTTGGTACCTTTCAAATGTTTCAATAGTGTTTATGGAACATATGATATATGCTAGTAATGATTTAGTGTGTCATAAAAACATGAAAAAGTGAACTTTTTACAATTATATACTGAATTTATCAGTCAAAGGATTACAACAGAGAGTTGTCCTAGAGGAAAAAAGATTGAAGTGGTAAGAAAAACTATATCACGGTCCCACTAGCAAAATAAATACATATATGTTACATATATGTTATATATATTATAAAAGTAACATATGTTATTTTATTCACTTTCCAAATTATTACAGAGGATTCATTACTTATTTGAAAGACTTTGGCTAGTCAACTATTTTGGGAGATTCCATTGTAAACAGAGCTAGAATACTTTTACAGGGTCTATATGCTAACAGGAACGTCACAACAGAAACAGTTCTATATTATGATACTTCAACAGAAATAAGTCAAAGACTTAAACACAGCTATAATGTACTTCACTTAAATATTAATGCACCAGAAATATCCTTCTGTAAAGATGATCTTTGTGGTGAAATGACATTAGTGAGAAGAAGCCAGCCATTCCAGAGCTGAGGGAAGAGCTAGAGCAGTAATATTTGCCGTTACTGGATCATGCTTTTCAAATAGCTGGAGAAAGAAAGTGTGGCTATAAGCAAAAAGAAACAAGCAGGTGAGAGGTGATAGTTCTCTAAGATGTCGTTCTTAGAGGGTGTGGAAACATCCATAGGAAATTGTGGTTCAAAGTGAACAACCAAGGCCATTGCCCTTCACCTGAAATACCAAGGACCGCATACTAGGTCACAGGTGTTGGCTGGGTGATGGCGGAGAGAATCAAAAGACCAGCTGGAGGTGACAGGACAGGTGCAGGCATTTACTACTCTGCCACCTGGTCCTCCAGACTCCAAGGTTGGTGAATCACATCTTATAGAAAAATAGCTCTTCCCAAGGCTGACACTTAAGAGCTCATGGATGGATCCTGACCTGGAAGAAAGGCAGCAACCTGGGCTAGGTTCCAGAACTTTCAGCTCTTGCCCTCATTCCTTGTCCTGGCAATGCATTTGCCAGGAGCTTGATCATGCTCATTGGTTAGCTTATTAGGAAGGAAATAAGACAGGGATGCTACGGAATTTGATGTTTAAAATATGTGCATATTTCAGAACTAAGACAACGTTAAAGAAATACTATCTACTGAAAATCATAAATCAACTTAATTGAAACTGTCTGGATGAAGAGAAGAATAATTTATCAAAAGTGCAACACTCTTCAGAAAAATAAAAAGATACTTTCAGTATGAAACAGGGTAATAGAATTCATTCAGAAACAAGCAATATATAATAGAATGTTCACACTTAGAAAAGATTTAAATAGTAACAAATATAACAATGTAAAGAAAAAAATCAAGATATGTACAAATAGCTAATAAATTTTGAGATGAAGTTCAGCCCAAAGGAACCTCCTCAAAGGCGATAACAATGGGAACTGTTAAAATATAGAAGCCCCAGGAAAACAAAGAACTAACTTCACAAACTGGGATGAAGAAGCAGCACAGGTGTCTGAGTAAGAAGGAAATTCATAGAGTCTCTGAAATGATGAAAGGTGGCTACAGCCGTAACAACAGAAAGCCAAAGCTAGTTAATCTCAAATGTGTGGAAGCATAGCATATTTTCTGAATACAAGCTGGGATACAAGTTTACAGTATGAAAGAAGACAGGCATCACTGACAGTGACAGCTATCAGCTGTCATCACACATACTTGAACATATGGATTTTAGGCTCAAGGCAATCATCGTAGCATCATTGGCAAGTAGGTTACAACTAAATGACCACTGGTGGGGAATAAAAAAAAATACACTAATTTGAAAATAATTTTAAAAACTCAACATAATTAAGAAAAAAATCAAGTTGTACTGTAGTATAAGGAACAGAGAAAAATGAATAAACCCATAAAGTAAAAGACACAGGGCTTGAATCATTTAAAGTAATACTAAGCCACATAATGATAGCAGGAAAAGATTAAAATTAAAAGGTTTACTATGGTTAAATTCAGTGTGTCGCGAAACAGCAAAAGAAATAATAAGCTAGTAGGCTTATTATTCCTAATAAGCTAATCAATATGTGGAGAAATGAAGGTAAACATGGGTGAGAGATATCCAAATGCATTATATATAAACAAGTAGACTAAGTTCAAAACAATTATAGAAAGCATTTTGCTAGTAGGCTACTTTATTGGAAGATACATTATAAAAATCAAACACATAAATTGATTTCATGTTCCTTTTGCAAAATTAGGTAAATAAAAAGTGATATAAAGATGTAAAAATTAATAAGGTATACAAATATTTAAAGTTACATAAGAAAAATAAAACATAGGAATAGGCAGAGTGTAGATGCAACTATCTTAATACTTAGTAGGCTAGAGTCTGGATGTATTATTAGTGATGAATTAGATCATTATATAAAACAGAATTAGGAGGAGAGAAATGTGTGTACACTCATAGGCTCACAGTCTCCCAAATAATTCACAATGTGTAATAACATTAGATAAACCAACAACTAGAATGAGAGTTTTAGCAAAGACTTAGAGAATTGCTTATTAGACTAAGCACAGGGACCCCAGTGAAGGAGTTAGGGGAGAGACTGGAGGAGCTGAAGGGCCTTATCTGGCATCAATTGGAGGGGAGGCCCTTGGTCTTGTGAAGGCTTGAAGGCCCAGTGTAGAGGAATGCTAGGGCAGTGGGGCAGGAGTGGGTAGGTGTGTGTGTGGGGGCACCCTCATAGAAGCAGAGTAAGAGGGAATGGGATAGGGGGTTTTCAGAGGAGAAACTGGGAAAGAGGATAACATTTGAAATGTAAATAAATAAAACATCCAATTTTTTTTAAAGAAAAAAACACCAGAGCCAAGAAGTGGAAGTGGGTGGGTAGGGGAGCAGGGCGGGGGTGGGGGGAGAGGGTATAGGGAACTTTCCGGATAGCATTTAAAATGTAAATGAAGAAAGTATCTAAAAGAAAAAAAAAATCAAAGCCACAATTGGCTGGGTTTTCTCTTACTGACAGTGAAAAACCCTAGCAATAAAAATTAAAAATGAGAAGAAAAAAAGAAAAAGAAAATGATTAGTCTTTTAGATTGTTTTTTTTTTTTTTCAGAAAACTAACAAACAAAACCAAACATTGCTATTTTATGTAACACATGAAAGAACAATCAAAAAAAATTCTACTTTAGATCACGAAAAGGAAAGAGTTCCTAATAACTAGTATCAGGTGGTCTATATTTCTTAACCAAATTTTATTAGATGTTAAGCCTAATATAACAGCACTCAGTATAGTAGCAAACTAAAGTAGGCTATTATGGTGGAGTAGAGAGTACTGTGGACCATTTAGTTAATAATGGCAAAATGAAATTCCTGAGCTAAGACTCCTGAGACTGTCCATCACTAATGTTTTATTTGTACTTGCCTGTCAACAAATGTTAGCACAGTTAGAGGAACATTTTTTATCTTCTTGGTGGAATGTAAATTGATACAACAATCATGAAAGTCATGATGTAGGTTTTTCAACAAACTAAAAATAGAGTACTGTATAGACCCAGCCGTAATGACTCTGTCCATATACCCGAAGGACTCCAGCTTAATGTACAATGGAGATATTTGTGCAGTTATATTTGTTGTTGCACTATTCACAGAGGGTAAGAAACAGGATCGCCCTAGATGTACATCAACAGATGAATGGGTAAAGAAAATGTTTATAGGCACAGTGAGATTTTACTAAGCTGTAACAGTCAAATAATCACATTTTCCAAAAATAAGAATGTAAGTGGGCACCATTGTGTTAAGTGCTGTGTGTATAAGTATTATATGTGCATGTCTGTTGTGTATGTGCATGTGTGTGTGCATGTTGTCTTTGTGAATGTATACCTGTATATACACATGTGAATGTGTGTATCTGTGTATGTTTCTGTATGTGTATATGTGTGTGTCTGCATCTGTATGTCTGTGTATATCAGTGTGTGTGTGTGTGTGTGTGTGTGTGTGTGTGTGTGTGTGTGTGTGTGTGTGTGTGTGTGTGTGTGTGTTTGTGTGTGTGTGTGTGTGTGTGTGTGTTTGTGTGTGTGTGTGTGTGTGTGTGTATATATATATATATATATATATATATATATATATATATATATGCTCTGTGTTGGTGTGTGTCTGTGTGTATATACACACACATATATATATATATGTGTGTGTGTGTGTGTATATGTGTGTCTGTATGTTGTGTGTATCTCTGTGTTTGTCTCTGTATGTGTGTGTGTGCATTTGTCTTAATCTGTATGTCTCTCTGTGTGTATCTTTGTGTGATGGAAGTAGAAAGAAGATGTGGGAGACAACTAAGACAATTTAAAAGATGGAAGAGAAAAGTGCAAACAGGTAAAACAATGATCCATCTGTAGAATAAAGGCATCATAATGGTTCGTGTGACATAAGGGTAGAAGGCGAAGGTTCAGAGGGAAAGGCTTGTTAGGGAAGGTGTGAAAAAGGACAAAGTAAAATGGTGTATATGCTTGAAAATAGATCATTCCATTTGGCAACTTATAGTTCCTAGAAAAATGACGATTGATATAATTGTCAGAAAACAAGATATTAATTTAAATAAGAATAAAGATAAGAAATGAACGTTATAGATGGCATAAACAATAAAGAATATGAACGAAAAGTCCGTATTTCTAGTATGAATACTAGAAGAGATAAAAAAAATAGAACTATAATTGAAAATAACTATACATAATTAAGGTATAAATATAATTAAGGCATATCAAATCTATATGCTAATACAAATGAAAAATAAAATGGATGCATTACTACAAAAATATCAAATGCTAAGAATGATTCAATAAACATGTGAATCCATAAAAGTACATAAAATAATTGATATATTAATCCATGAGAGAGAAAAGACACACATGTGAAGGTCAAAACACTTTAACTGACTTCTTTGTTGTTAGCGCTCTCTCTCTCTCTCTCTGTCTCTCTCTCTCCCTCTCTGTGTGTGTGTGTGTGTGTGTGTGTGTGAATGCAACTATACATGTGAGGGTCAGACCACATTTCATGAGCTAATTAGGCCATAGAACTTTCAAGAATATTTCTTTTACATTTTATGTTTTTGCCTCTCATTCCTATTACACATCTCTTGTCCCAGAAAATTTTCAAGTCTCTCTATTTTCTAAGCAGTTTCTCCCTGTTTTCATTAATTCTATTCCTTTATTATTTAAGAATAAATTTGCTTTTGTTATTTTTTATTTGTAATTTTAGGTGAGTCCCCAAATACCAAGTTTTATATTTTAAAAAATAATTTATTTGTAGTGAAACTGGGCTTGTTTCTTCTTTCCTTTAAAGTTTTAACATGATTATTTCAATATTTTGTATACATTTTAAACAACTATTTCAACTACAGTTGGCAAATTGAAGAACTGAATGCATTCAGAGACATTTTATTCATATTTTTCCTATATATTAAACTCATATTTTTATTTTCTTCATTCATATTTTAAAACTGTGCATACTATAATATATTACAGAAATAAATGATTATTACTCTCCCCTAAAGTTTACATTTGCTCCAATTTCTCTTACTTTAACTGCACTAAATTTTTGAAATCTTGCTTTGTATGATGTGTAGTGGTTGATATGTCTGCTTTGAAGTTGCAGGTAGATGTTATTTGTAAGCCTAATCATCAAGCTAAACAAATTAACATAGCAGACACAATTCCATCTTTTTTTTTTTTTTTTTTTTTTTGATTTTTCAAGACAGGGTTTCTCTGTATTGCCTTGGCTGTCCTGGAACTCACTTTGTAGACCAGGCTGGCCTCGAACTCAGAAATCCACCTGCCTCTGCCTCCCGAGTGCTGGGATTAAAGGCGTGCGCCACCACATCCGGCTTTAATTCCACCATTTTATATCTTAAGATTTCTACTTAAAATTTAGTTAATTGCATTGTACAGATGGAAACATACAAGAAGTAGTAGCCTTTTAAGATTGGGTTATGTATGTGATTATATTTTGCTTATTTTTCTCATTTTCTCGTGTCTAATATTTTTGAACACTGTTGGTCTTGTGAGGGCTTGATACCCCAGTGTAGAGGAATGCTAGAGTAGTGAGGCAGGAGTGGGTAGGTGGATGGGACAAAAAGAACAGAAAAGAGGATACTGCAGAATGGCCTTGTCTCAGAAGAGAAACTTGGACTTCTATGTAACAAAGAGACCTTCTCATTCTTCCTAACTTAAAAAGTAGTTCCTTTAATTATAGACAAAAGATGTACAGGTATTGGCTGGCTGAGTGGCTGACCTAGTATTATTTTAAAAGTGAGACTGACTGAGCCCAGGAGGAGAATTTAGTCAACTATGTTCATGGCGGAGGCTGAGTTTCTCAGACATTCCTGAGCAGCAATGCCAAGGAAGATGGTAGCTGGGCTAGACCATGTATGATACGGATAATTAGGGTGTGTCTACCTTGACTGATCATTTTAATTATATGTCAGAGCCAAAGGAGGAGGGAGAGAAGGAAGAAATTAAAGAAAAAGCAACATGGAGAACTTGGAGGTGATGTGGTTGTCAGGTTAGCTGTTAACTAAAATTGTGAGATTTGATAAGACAGATATTTCCATCAATATGGCATGCTTTTATTTTATTTTTAAAATAGTTTTAAATTTTATTTTTGGATTTTTTTCTATAATAAAATGCACTTGTCCAGTGAAATGGTTGTGCGATGCTCCTTGTCTGTTCAGTGATTTTTCCTCCCTCTTATTTTATGATTTGTTTTTCTTTTAACCATTGGACACTGAACTCTTGCAAAATATTAACTTACATATCAATCAACAAAATAGACATAAATGAGTCTAGTTGAATTATGAGAACACTCCAAGTATCATACAAGATAAATCAGAAATAAAAAATAAAACAAGGAAAATAAAAGGTAAAGAGAGCAGATTCAATGCCTGTTGACACACGTTAAACACTGTGGTTAGCTTTTAAAATTTTAGTTGATAAAATAATGACACCCAGAGATACAGATTGGCCAGATTACACAGACAATAAGAGTTCTGAAATGTGTTATTATCTCTATTGTCCAAGAAAGGTTCTTACAGGAACTAGACAGACAGGAGGTAAGAGAAATAGTCCGGGAAAGCTCACACCATCAGGCTTGCTCCACCTTTCAACACCTGGCAATGTTTTCAGAGTTGGGTCATGGGTTGGGCCTACGGACAAGCTGTACCAGATACTTAGCCCACCCTTGAACTAAGCTACATTCCCTCCCTTATAAGTGGTTGGCTTCACAACAGGTAATTAGCAAACAAACAGATAATTCTAAATAGAGTCCAGCATCATCTCAGCAAACATGATTGGTTGACTCCAGATAGTCTCACCTTTGCTGGAGCAGTGGCCCTGTTGGCTCTCGACAAAACCCTCACATTCATGATCTTGGTAGGTTCTCCTTGTTCTCTGAGCAAGAAAAAGAAATAATATAATTTGAAATTAAAATTGCTTGCCAACCTTTAGGAATAAAACCTTAGATGGTAATGCTCATCTTGAATGTTTTATTGAGCCTAGTCTGACATGCCAGAGTGAAAATAGGTCCTTTATTGCATGAGAAATTCTGTAATCTCCACAATACTGGGAAAAGCGTTTTATATATGGACTAGAAGAGGCAAGATACATGGTGTTTAACCACATACCTGACCTCTGATACTTCCTGTAGCAAGATGACTATCTTGTTACTCTAAACACGGTCTGTGTCATTATTTGCAACATTTGAAAGACTATTTAAATTGAATTATACAGCCCATTCTCATTTGAAAATTAACTCTCTAGCAGTCTATCCTTCCTTCTTCCAAGTTAAGCCAATTACTTTATTACACAGGTAAAAAACAAAAATAACAATTTAACAAGGAACCCTATTACTGTCTCATAAGTCTTAGAGCATTTCATTCTTGTTTAAAATTATTTATTGGTTACATTATATTCATAGATTTGGCTTCACAAACATAACAAAAAAAGTTAGAATAGTTGATGATTCTCATGTCGCTTTCAAATGAATGAGAAAATATTATAATACATTCATGGCCTCCCCAAACCTTAAGTTCTGTCTTGTCATTTTTCTTTATTCCTCAGTTTCTTCAGTAGAAGTAAAACATACTTTCAGTACTTTTTATATCAACACTACTGAATATGTCACCTTAAAACCTTGACTTATACTATCATGATTTTTGAAAAACCAGTTATAGGATAATTATCTTAAATGCATATGTTTAGCATGTTCTTGGTTTCAATGTTGAATTTTGACTGTATTTGGAAATTGAAATTGGGTTCACTGTTAAGAAAACACATTAGAGACCTGCCGGTGTATGTCAGTCGTACAGTCCTTGCCTAGCATTCAGAAAGCCCTAGTTTTAATCCCTAACAGCAGAAAAAAAGTATCCAAAAAGCATCTCAAAAAGAATTGTGATACTCTGGTTTGAGGACTTAGAATTGATAACGCAAACGTTCTATTGCCTTCTGCTTGTCATTGAAGAGAAATAAATCAAGTTAAGAAACATTGGGAAAATTCTGAGGCATTGAGTAACATCCTGGTAAATTTCCAGTGTACTTATTATTTCTGAGCATGGCAGTGAAAGCTATAGTCAGTCTGCCGCACCCTTGTGTAATCCTGGCAGATTCTCCCCTGGCAGCCAAAATAGTCTAAATGCATTCTGCATAAATCTCTCTGCTGGCTGGCAACCACCAGGCACCTCTTGTTTCTTCTTAGGGGAACTTCTTAGCCTCTCAGAAACAGCAGAATCAAGTCTTAACAGGCCCAAGGAATCTGACTTTAAGTTTTTTTTGTTTTTTGTTTTTTGTTTTTTTTTTCATCTTAGAAGCAGGAAGCTCAAAGTGGAACCACATTCTGAGAAGACTACAGAGAGTGCTGGCTAAGATATTAACATAGGGCTCCCTGAAAGCCCTTTGAAATCCCATTGGGTGATCATTAAAATCATTCTATGTGGGTGGCAATTATCAAGTTTTATGTTATGGGAGGTGGCACAGGAGCCTGCTCAGCATGTGTATTTATTTTTCTAGGTTTGGAAAATTATGGAGTTGAAAGAGAAATTAAATTAAATTAAAGTGGATGTTCACAGCCATCCATTGGACTGGGCACAGGGTCCCCAATGAAGGAGCTAGAGAAAGAATCCAAGGAGCTGAAGAGGTTTTCAGCACCATAGGAGGAACAACATTATGAACTAACCAGTACCCCCAGAGTTCCCAGAGACTAAACCACCAACAAAAGAGTACACATGGTGGGACTCATGGCTCTAGCTGCATATGTCACAGAGGATGGCCTAGTCAGTCATCAATGGGAGTAGAGATCCTTGGTCCTGTGAAAACTCTATGCTCCTGTATAGGGGAATGCCAGGGTCAGGAAGTGGAAATGGGTGGATTGGGGAGCAGAGGGAGGGTAGAGGGGATAGGGGGTTTTCAGAGGGGAAACCAGGAAAGGGGATAACATTTGAAATGTAAATAAAGAAAATATCTAATAAAAAATTTAAAAAAAAAACAGGTTCCCATGTTCCCATTGCTTCAGAGACTTGTTAGTGGGTAATTTGAACATGTGGAAGGAAATGGAATTTACTCACAGTATTCTTTTGCACAGGATGCATTCACTTTGGGAAATGATGTCATTGAGACTTTGAGAAGAATTGTTGCCTTTGGGACATGACAGTGTACCATTTTTCATCTGTGCTTGAAATTTCATGCATGGGTCCTGAAAGAAATATAGTTATATCATCGAAGCACTACAAACAGCTTTGTTTAATAGAAAAAGAAGCTATTTGGTCAGTTCAAACAACACAACAAATAATAACTCTGGCTTGCCTGTTAGAAACAGGAAGCTCACCTAAAAAACATTAATCTGATAGAAAAGGTATGGAGACAAAGGATTCTTGATGATCTTCCATGGATGCTACCAGTGACCTCAAAGAATCTTTGACATGTTATAAAATCTCAATAAGTAAAATAGTTTCATTTATTTTTTTTTAAGATTTATTTTTTTATTTTAGAATTATTTATTTATTATATAAGTACACTGTAGCTGTCTTCAGACACCACAGAGAGGGCATCAGATCTCATTACGGATGGTTGTGAGCCACCATGTGGTTGCTGGGATTTGAACTCAGGGCCTTCGGAAGAACAGTCAATGCTCTTAACCATTGAGCCATCTCTCCAGCCCCAATAGTTTCATTTATTCTTCTTCTTATGGTGACAGCAGATATAACAACAACAACAATAATAAGCTAAACTGATACATTAAATACTAGCATATAGTAAAACAATAGCTAACTAGAATGTGAAAGGATAGCTAAAGCATAGAGAGTAGGTGTATGAGCCTTGGACACTGCCAAGGGCCCCTGCTATTTACTCTGAAATGTGTATTCCTTTTCACAGAGCAATATTAGCAGTTATTAAATATTTACAAAGATTTCCTAGATACTTGGTAAATACAGGTTTCTATAACGATTCATTCTCTGGACAAGTTCCAGATCCTTTGGCACACCTTATACCAGAGACTGACTTACTTCAGAGATAATGGAGCTGAAGATTCAGGGCTCTTTTCCCAAAGGCTTAGAACAGGCCAAGGCATGTTGAATTCCAGTTTAACCTTTGGTCTACTACTATTATCTGTGCAACATCCTCAAAGACATATTATGATACTCTTGATTTGGACTTCCTTTTGGAAAATGCCAATGGCCCTTCCTTATCGAGTTTACAGAAGAGCGTGGAGAGCATTTTAAAGATTAAAATCAAGAGGAAAGAGTGGAGAAACAGTCTCTCAAAAGAGAAGAATATGCGTTTTCATTCTTATGTTCAGCATGATTTATTGACAACCCATTCTCTCTGTCACTCCGCCTTTCCTAGGGCTGAAGTTCATCTTAAAGTCAACAGTGTGTCTGTACTGTGGAAGTGAGCAGTCATTCTAAACAGTATCTTCACTATCATCTGAGAGAGTTTTCTAGGTCCTAGATCAACCCTGCCAAATTTGAGGTTAATATTTTCTTTTGATTTTGAAAAACAAACAAACAAACAAATTAACAAACTATTTCCTACATGTTTTGATCAGAAGATAAGTAATAAAGATTTTGTTCCAACTTTCAAATGTACATCTTCCAAGGAACTGACCATAGGAGTCTACAAACTCTCAAAAGTCTGTATAATAATGCAGACTGTCAACAATGATTCATTGTGAGGTTACTGTTAAATTCAGTACCATAATGAGTTAGTAAAGTAGCGGAAGAATGATGGTCTGAGTAGCTCATAGAGACTGATGAGTTTCATTGTATCTAATCAACCTTCTTAAATAAGTTTAGAAGTTGAAACTACCTGCAGCATGATTAATGAATAGTATCAGGGACTAGACCATTACTGGAAAATTTTGCTAAGAGTTTACTGCTAAAACATCTTTGATTGTTGTCACAGTTCAGTGATCTTCTCTAAGAGAGAAGTAGCAATTTAACAGACTACCATGTCTAGATCTGGTGTCTGTTGCTACACATGCAATATTGCTTTAAATAATAACCAATGGCATGCATAGCAGCCAATGGAGAAAAAATAAAATATGTACTTGACAAAGACATATCCTTTTCAATTATATCTCAAATAGATAAAAATATATTTCTATACAAGATGATTCTTTTATTTCTCAATACTAGGACTATCACAGCTGGTTGATACCTTCCTGCATGCAGGACTCTGCCCTCATAGCTACTTCTACACGGGCTGCTGTAAGCTGCAAAGATCTCTCTTGGTTTTTGATTTTTTCTTCCCATGCTTTCTCACCATATAAAACTCTGTGTGTTTAGTTCATTTAGAAATGGAGACAATCTTTGTTTCTTGGAATATTCTGTATCTTTCTCTTTTTCTTCCTAGTACTATTAATATACCACATGTTAATTCAGAGAGGCATGGTTTTGATGTTTACTTTAAAATGTTCTAGTAATTCAAAATAAAATTAGAAATATACTAGCCATTAAATAAATATTTATTTAATTGTATGTGTGCATGCATGCACATGTGCACATCTTTTTTTGCATAATAATTACCAGAAAATGTGTGTTGTATCTTGACTTTTTTAACTGCTGAGTGAAACAGTAGTAATTATTTTATTTGAATTTTTTTGTATGCTTGTCTATGATGTTTTAAAGCATCATTTAGCAAGGTGGATTGCCTCCTGTAAACACCTTATATCAATAATATATCGAGAAGAAGAGAGAGAAGCAGAAAGAGACAGAGAAAGAGACAGAGGCAGATAAAGAGACATAAGGAGAAGCACTCATGTTAGATCCATAAAGACTTGTTTCTCTGATTTTAACAGAAACTATTAGTGCCTGCCAGTATGCTGTCTGTGTAATTAACATGAAAGTATTGGCCACAAATCAGTTTTCTTTAGGAAACTTAGAATGAATTCAATGGCAATAAGCAGGACTGACCTGATTTCCTTTCTCACCAGCGGCATCTGGGACAAAAATGCAGAAACCAAAGTTAAGAGAATGTAAAGTATATAATAATTTAGACATATTATTCATATAATAGAGGAATCTTATTGCTTTACTGAAAGTATATTCTAAAACCACAAATTATATTGAATATATTAAGATTTATGGTGGCCAATCAAATGAGTGCAGTGTACTAGGAGATGGTCACAAAGTTTCATTCACTTAGGAAGGTTCATCTACTTTGGAAAATAATAATATAGTATAATCCTACTCCTCCTACCAGATTATCTACTTCCCTCCAAACTCATTGCATACTAAAACATGTCATTCTTCCTTAAAAGATGATAGCATACTGTGAAATACTTCATACTAAATTAAATATAACTTAAAAGACCCAGGTAGTTTGAAGTTGAAGACATCATTTGTTTATAATGATCTCAGTAGCTTATACCAAGGTTATGCGTTTTAAAATTCACTTGTAGAAAAGTAAATTTATGTAGCCTATGTCATCCTAACAATCAAACACAAAATTAGAAAATTTCTTTTTTAGCTCACACAAAAGTACTTTATCCTTCAGGTCCAACATTTTTACTAATTTTTAAAGATATTTTAGAAAGTTGTATATTTAAGATTTTTAAAGATAAACACATAAGACATTATTGTCTTAAAACAGGAATAGTCAATATAATTTATTTTTATATTTTATTAATTCATTTATACATGTATTATCAAAGCACATGTATTATTAATATATACCAGTTTTAAGTGTCTCATATCTAAAAGTAGTGAAAACTGGATGCTTAACGAGGGGAAGGTACAGAATAATCTATTGGCTTTTCAGAGCTAGTATAAAATTGTTAGGAGGGCCTCTCAGAGATAAAAGTTTAATTGTTCTCAAACTCCTTTCTGTTTTTAAAGATGGTTCAAGATTTTAAAACACACACACACACACACACACACACACACACACACACACACATACACATTTTCTAAGTGGATTTGAGGAAGAAAAGTCCCTTCCCCAGGCTCTGAGCTGTGTGGTAAGAAACTTCAGTCGTATGCAAATTGCTCACCTTGTGTGAGATAAAATGCCAGGGTCAGAAGCATTGGCACTGTGGCTGTCTTCATGCTGAAGATGATGTAAGTCGGTTACAGGACTGCTCTGTGCATTGCTCAGCTGGTGCTCTAAGACTGAACTCTTGAGACGCAGCTTACTTTTATACATACTGTGACACACACATACAGAACCAGTTGTTCAGGCTCATGTTAGACTCCTTAGAGAACACCAGTTTAGTTTCCATCTTGTGAGATCCTGCCAAGGTGTCAGATTTAAGCAGATAATATCTATTTCTGAAAGTAATATATTTTTATAATACTCATCTTCATGAGTCTAGAGAAAGAACCCTCCTAAACTTGATCATTTCTAATCCTATGTGAGTTCCCTTGTCATACCAGGCATGCTACGTCCTAGTCAAATATGCCTCTCTCTAATTGACTTCCCTTCATAAGTGAGAGGGGGAAGAGAGAAGCAGACAGATTGGTTTTTCCTACCCATCAGGAAAAAAAAATATTTCTACATCTGGGAAAAGTTGTATATAATGAGAGAACCTAGTGCTCCCGTTGATTTTATCTACAAGAGTTTTGAAGTGTGTGACTTAATTGCCACATGGCAGCTACAAAGTTGGCATCCTTTTCAGTGTGCACATAGATAAGAGCAGAAACTTTGTGAAAATAGGTCTTGTAATAACTACTTTTAAACCTTCTCTTAGGACTGCTGAAGTAGTCCATCCATGAAGCACTTGCCTAACATGTGAGAGATGCTGATCTTCTTCCCTACCTAGAACCACAGAAATAAATCTCAATCAAAAGAATATGTTATCCTAACCAAATCCCACACTCTTCCTAAACATTAGGGATTCATGATTGAACTTTCAATAACCCATGATGTCAAAATTATACTCTATGCTAAATAAGTTGTTTCTTTTATTACTTAGCCTTACTTCAAAGAAAAATATAATAAGTAATTAAAGATTATAAATACATGAATAGAACCTTTTTTTCTAGTAATGTTATTTCTTTGTTTCATTCTACAAGTAGTACATTGTGCATACCAGCACTCCTTCCAGTGTTCACTTAGGTCTCTCAGGCAAAGGACATTTAAATAGGTAACCGAAGCCAGAACCAAGTAGTTTGATTTCAGTAATTCTCAGAGTTTCTATATCTACAGAAAAAAAGTCCTGAAACCAAAGACCTTTTTATAATCTCTGCACTATCAAAATCCAAAACACCAGATTTTTCTCCCTTTTCTTTCTTGAAATAATTTATCAGTTACAAAACAACCTTTGACTATTAATTTTGAAATAGTTTTTTATTACAATTCCATTGCTCAGTAAAATAGTGACCATGGAAAGGAAAGACTAGGTATTACTGTCACAGGTTAGAAAACCAAGGTCTTTCATAACTTAATGGAAGGAAAATGGGCAGGGAGGCAGGCAATCTGTTTCTATTCCTGTCCGTGTGACGACAGCGCCATGGAAATGAACCACCTCCTGAACAAGATCTCTCTGGGGCCAACACTTGACTCACCAATTGCTCGGCTGCCTTGGGCAAGTCGCTTCTTCCCTCCAAGACTGTTTCCTAACATGTAAAGCAGAGTAAATAATGCATGTACCCTACACTTGTTCTAAGGCTCAAATGTTACCTGTATATTGTGATTGTGTGTTTGTATAACTTTACTACTTTGAACAATACTGAGAATACACAGTGAGCTTTATAGCTAATGAGAGCTCGTCTCCTAGTAGGTTCTCAAGCACCTACATTTTACAGTCAACCTGTTTGAACCTGGATCTCAGCAACAGTTACAACTTTCCTGAGCATTTACATTCCAAAGTTAAATTGAAATCAGAAGTATCCTTCTTATTTCATAATTGTGTTCCTAAGGACTCCCTTGTTTCTGTAAAAAAGCTTTTTTTAAATTAAATTATTTTATTTATTCATATTCCAAATATTTCCCCCTCCATGTTCCCCCTCCCAGAGTTTTTTAAAATTTTTTTTATTAGATATTTTCTTCATTTACATTTCAAATAGAGTTCTTAACCCCATCCCAGGTGTCGCCTTTGCCTCTGAGAGGATGTTACCACACTACCCCACCCCCTCCTCCTCCACCTCTGACCTCACACAGGCCCCAGGATCTTCCTCTCCTGGGGCATCAAGTCTTTACTGGATTAAGCACATCCTCTCCCACTGAGGCCAGAAAAGAACTGCCTTGCCTGTAAAAGTTTTTAAAAATATTCATGTAAAATTACTAATATATCTTATTTTGTATCTGCCAAGTCAGACCACATGAAACCTGTGTTTGCTGGTAGGCAAGTTAATACTGTACAATAGAATCAGTGACTGTATAAAATGCTCTGATGATCCCAACACTAGATCAGATGAATACTATTCCCAGGGGTGGATTTAGAACCAGGCAGGAAAAAACAAAAGAGCCAACAGGTGAGTCTCTCTTTTAAGAATCTCTGCTATGAGGAAACATGAAGGAGGTGGAGTCCTCCCTCCTGGCAAAATGCTCATCACTGACAGCCAGGGCCTCCACTCCCAGGAGGAGAACACCCAGTTACCCAAATACTGAAAGATCCCATTACATAGCTGCCCCCCCCGCCCCCCCCACCCCCATCAAGGCTTTCTCTTCAGTTCCCTTCAGGAACCTTGCAAAGCTGGAGGTGATGAATCACAGGTTCTGTCCATCATCCCCTGTTTCTTAAAAACACAGTTATTAAATCAAAGTGGAGATTGAAGCAGAGTTCAGATCACTGCTAGGCTACCAAAGAATATTTCTCAAATTCACAATTCCATCCTTGTTTTCTGAGCATCCAGTTTACTCATCACAGACAGAGAACTATTTCCACTTTCTAGAAAGGAAAAGGATTGGATGAAAAAAGCTGTGACCTGTCCAGTCCTGTTCATTTGTCAGCCACATTCAAATCTGAACCCACATGACACACAGAGAGAAAAAGCATTTTAATAGAACAGCAATATCCTTGGAAACAACGAACATTTCTAGACATCAAAGTTAGTTTTCTCTTTTTCTATGCATTGAGATACTGATATTTTTAGTGGTTAATTAATAGCTATGCTATAACTACCCAGCTTTCATGATGATCTTCCACTTATTACTCCATTAGTTTGATTTCTTTGTTGGTTCTCTGTGATCTTCTCTTCTCTTCTCTTCTCTTCTCTTCTCTTCTCTTCTCTTCTCTTCTCTTCTCTTCTCTTCTCTCCTCTCCTCTCCTCTCCTCTCCTCTCCTCTCCTCTCCTCTTCTCTTCTCTTCTCTTCTCTTCTCTTCTCTTCTCTTCTCTTCTCTTCCCTCTTCTCTCCCCCACTCTCTGTCTCTCTCTCTGTCTCTCTCTCTGTCTTTCTCTCTGTCTCTCTCTGTCTCTCTGTCTCTCTCTCTCTCTCTCTCTCTCTCACACACACACACACACACAATTATATGTCTCAACAGTCAAATAGACAATGATGATGAAAATTAGTATGCTGGTTTTCTTTCTATTGTATAAGAAGATACTAAGTCAACTGTCAACTAGGACAGAAAAGAGTTTGTTCAGCTTACATGTTCTATCATGGGCCACTGGGAAGGAAAGTGAGAGTTGGAATGTAGAAGGTGAACTGAAGCAGAGGCCATGCAAGAATGCTGCTTACTGATTTGTTGTCCAAAGCCTCCTCAGCTTGCTTCCACATACAACCCTAGACACCTGCCCAGGGGCAGTATTGTCCATAGTATGTTGCCCTCCCCTATCAATCATTAATCAAAAAAAATTCCCCACAGACTTACCCATAGACAATATGATGAATGCAGTCCCTCAATTAAGGCTCCTTTTTCTTGCCTAGATGGGTGTTGCATATGTTAAGTTGGAAACACAGACAGACAGACAGACACACACACACACACACACACACACATACACAAAATCCAGACCAAACTACACCAAATAAAAAAGCAGTACCAGCATAAAGGTCTTCCTACATGGTTGCCCTCCTCCTCAGCTTATTTCAGCCTTTCCCTAATTCAACCACAGGGGCCAGCAGCTTCTGTCCATTAGCTGGGTGCAAATATCTGCCTCTGACTCTTTGAGCTGCTTGTTAGGTCTTCTGGAATATGGTCATGCTAGGTCTCTTTTTGTGAGCACCCCATAGCCTCAGTAAGTGTCAGGCCTTGGGACCTCCCCTTGAGCTGGATCCCACTTTGGACCTGTTGCTGGATCTTCTTTTCCTCCGGCTCCTCTCCATTTCCATCCCTGTAGTTCTTTCAGGCAGGAGCAATTGTGGGTCAATATTTTGACTGTGGGATGGTCCTCCCTCATTTGATGCCCTGTCTTCCTGCTGGAGGTAGACTCTATAAGTTCCCTCTTCCTATTGTTGGACATTTCATGTAAAGTTCCTCCCTTTGAGTCCTGAGAGTCACTCACCTCCCAAGTCTCTGGTACATTCTGGAGGGACCTCCAACCTCCTACCTCCTGAAGTTTCCTGTTTCCGTTCTTTCTGCTGGGCCTCAGGGCTTCAATCCTTTTCCCTCACCAATACCATATAAGGTTTCCCTCTTTCATACAAGGTATTTTGATTTTATTGATCTGCTCTTTCAAATCATCCTTCATCCTACTCATCTCTTAACCCATCTACTTTCTTCCCCAACTTTTTTTAGGCTAATTGTCTTTTTTTTTAACCTTTACACCTTTTTTTTTTCCTTTATTAGATATTTTCTTCATTTACATTTCAAGTGTTATCCAGAAAGTTCCCCATACCCTCCCCCATCCCCACCCTGCTCCCCTACCTACCCCCTCCCACATAATGGCCCTGGTGTTCCCCTGTACTGGGGCATATAAAGTCTGCATGACCAAGGGGCCTCCCTTCCCAATGATGGCCAACTAGGCCATCTTCTTCCATATATGCAGCTAGAGACATGAGCACAGGGGGAACTAGTTAGTTCATGTTATTCTTCAACCTATAGGGTTGAAGACCCCTTCAGCTCCTTGGGTACTTTCTCTAGCTCCTTCCTTGGGAGTCCTGTGTTCCAACTAATAGCTGACTGTGAGCATCCACTTCCGTGTTTGCCAGGCACTGGTATAGCCTCCCAAGAGACAGCTATATCAGGGCCCTTTTAGCATTATCTTGCTGGCATATGCAATAGTGTTTATTTTTGGTGTCTTTTTTAAGCTAATTGAGTCCAGTTACTTTTAGGCATGTGGATTGTCCTGGAGTATAGACCATATACTTCTTGTCTCACCACTAATGAAAACTAACTTTCCTTCTCCCAACAGCTATCACACATGAACAGTTATTGAGGTATAGATGGAAAATCTTTCCCTCTCCCTGTCTCTATGCTGAGATTCTGTCTTGCTTGAATTTGTGTAGACATTGTGCATGCTGTCACAATGTCTGTGTGTTCATATGCTCATTTAACTTGTTGTGTCTGGAAAACATTGTTTCCTTGAAGTCATCCAGAACCTCTGGATTTTACCATCTTTGTACCATCTCTTTTACATAAATCCCTGAGCATTAAGGGTGTGGTGTGGTACAGACATCTCATTTATGTCTGAACATTCAGAGTCTCTTATTCTATGCAGATTTCCCAGTTGTCAGTCTTTTCATTAATTGTCCACTGGTGGGGGGAGGAAGATTCTCTGGTGAGGGTTGATCAATGCTAATAAATGGTATAGTGGTACATCATCAGCAATTGTTTTAATGTTATGTAATCAAGCAGAAGGATAGTAGCAGGTGCTTTTCTAGGGCCCATGACCTATCTCATCAGAGGTTCTTGGCTTTGTTGACAGAATTTGTATGTGTTCCATTTTTGAAGTACTGAAGTTTCAACTTTTAAGGATTTCTTAGGACCCCAAAAATTATTAGTTGAGGAGTATCTACATTTCATAATAGATCTTTGAAGACAAAATAAAATACTTAATTTTTTTACTTCTTAATTTCTTTCTCTTATAATTCTTTTATTTTTTTCTATATATTTTATATTTTGGCACTTCTTTGGGAAAGACAGCAACTGGAATGCAGCCTTTACTTAACTTCTTATCTAGAATGCTTAATTAACAATCCACCTCACTCCCTCTTTGAGAATTCCTTTCTGTTTACATGGAAAGACTGAGAATGAAAGAGATAAGAATCTATTTGTATCTAAGAATAGAATGGTTTGTTTAGTGAATATATAGACTGCTATTTATAGATATAATTATTGCTTTTATTAGATTAGGCGTAAGAAAACAAGGTAGACTCATGTCTAATTTTTATGCATTAAGTATTACATGTGGAGTTGCAATGCGTTGCTCTTAAATACAGTATCCAACTTTTCACTACAGTTATTAGTGCTAGAATCCCCTCAGCATCCATAATGTGAAAATTTCATTAATTCCAATGACTCCTAAGATATATTCCTCTAATCTAGACACAAAAGTTTGAGGAACTATCCTCTTTAAGACAAACAATAGAGTGCACAGTGCGTGAGGCCCGAGCCCTGAGCTCCTGATGAGGATCTCCCATGATCATGGATTGGCAGAATCAATATAGTAAAAATGGCTATCGTGCCAAAAGCTATCTACAGATTCAATGCAATCCCCATCAAAATTCCAACTCAACTCTTCAAGGATCTAGAAAAGACAATTAGCAAGTTCATCTGAAATAACAAAAACCTAGACTAGCGAAAACTCTTCTCAACAATAAAAGAACCTCTGGTGGAATCACCATGCCTGACCTCAATCTGTACTACAGAACAATCGTAACAAAAACTGCATGGTACTGGTACAACAACAGACAGGTAGATCAATGGAACAGGATTGAAGACCCAGAAATGAATCCAAACACCTATGCTCACCTGATCTTTGACAAGGGAGCTAAAACTATCCAGTGGAAAAAAGACAGCCTTTTCAACAAATGGTGCTGGCACAACTGGCAGCTATCATGTAGAAGACTGGGAATTGATCCATTCTTATCTCCTTGTACTAAGGTCAAGTCTAAGTGGTTGAAGGACCTCCACANTACCAATCCTAAATCAGATAGGGGACTGATATCCAATATATATAAAGAACTCAAGAAGGTGGACACCAGAAAATCAAATATCCCCATTAAAAAGTGGGGCACAGAGTTAAACAAAGAATTCTCAACTGAGGAATACCGAATGGCTGAGAAGCACTTGAAAAAATGTTCAACATCCTTAATCATCAGGGAAATGCAGATCTAAAAAACCCTGAGATTCCACTTCACACCAGTAAGAATGGCTAAGATCAAAAATTCAGGTGACAACAGATGCTGGCGTGGATGTGGAGAAAGGGGAACACTCCTCCATTGTTGGTGGGAATGCAAGCTGGTTCAACCACTCTGGAAATCAGTCTGGTGGTTCCCCAGAAAATTGGACATAGTACTACCGGAATACCTGCAATACCTCTACTGGGCATATATCCAGAAGATATTCCATCTGGTAACAAGGACACATGTTCCACTATGTTCATAGCAGCCTTATTCATAATAGCCAGAAACTGGAAAGAACCCAGATGTCCCTCAACAGAGGAATGGATACAAAAAAAATGGTATATTTACACAATGGAGTACTACTCAGCTATTAAAAACAATAAAGATATGAAATTCCTAGGCAAATGGATGGATCTGGAGGCCATCATCCTGAGTGAAGTAACCCAATCATAAAAGAACTCACATAACATGTACTCACTGATATGTGGATATTAGCCCCAAAACCTAGACTACCCAAGATACAATTTACTAAACACATGATACTCAAGAAGAAGGAAGATCAAAATGTGGACATGTCACCCCTTCCTAGAATTAAGAACAAAGCACACATTGAAAGAGTTAAAGAGATCATGTGTGAAGCTGATTCCAAAGGATAGACCCAACGACTGCGGCTGCCAGGGATCCATTCCACAATCAGCCACCAAACATAGACACTATAACATATGCCAGCAAGATGGTGCTGAAAGGGCCTGGATATAGCTGTCTCGGGGGAAACTATACCAGTGCCTGGCAAACATGGAGGTGGAAGCTCACAGTCAGCTATGAGATGGAACACAGGGTTCCCAAGGAAGAAGGAGCTAGAGAAAGTACCCAAGGAGCTTAAGGGGTCTTCAACCCTCTAGGTGGAAGAATAACCATGAACTAACTAGTAACCCCTGAGCTCATGTCTCTAGCTGCATATATAGAAGAGGATGGCCTATTTGGCCATCAGTGGGAAGAAAGGCCCCTTGGTCATGCAGACTTTATATGCCCCAATACAGGGGAACGCCAGGGCCAAGAAGTGGGAGCGGATGGGTAGGGGAGCAGGGCCGGGAGGGGGGAGGATATAGGGAACTTTCTGGATAACACTTGAAATGTAAATGAAGAAAATATCTAATAAAAGTTGAAAAAAAAGACAAACAATAACATAATACATTAACTTGGGCATAATACATAAGTAGTGAGTAACAGTAAAAGACATATAGTATGTCTGGGGTGATGGCTCAGCAGTTAAGATCACTGACTGTTCTTCCAGGGGTCCTGAGTTCAAATCCCAGCAACCACATGGTGGCTCAAAACCATCTGTAATGAGATCTGATGCCCTCTTCTGCTGTGTCTGAAGACAGCTACAGTACACTTATATATAATAAATAAATCTTTTTTTTTTAAGATGGAAACTGTATAGTGTGTGTGTGTGTGTGTGTGTGTGTGTGTGTGTGTGTGTGTGCTGTCAGCAAGAATAAAAACACAGTTACAAACAATGTTAGGGTGCTTGGAGAGCAGTTAGGATCACTGGATGCTCATATAATTTTGTTCCTTTTTACAGGAACAAAATTTTTTGCTGTGGTCCTATAACTTCCTGAGATAATTTGATTCATACATGGCTGTCTTTTCAATAATGACAAAACCCCCAGATTCCATCCTAAGCACTTTGGACATACTTATCATCTTTTACTACACTGAGCATCCACTGTAACTGGCTCTGTACAAATAGGTATAAAACATTTAGAAATAATATACTTGGCATCTGAAAATCCATGTATGCTGGGTCCAGCATGGCTTACCCATGTCAGGGGAGTACCTGCCCCTAGAGCATTGCCAGGCCATTGATCCTGGCCTGTGCTGAGGGCTGCTGTTGCCCTGAAGCTGATCTGCTGTTTCTTTTACTCTACTCTCAGTCTCTCTGGGGAATATGCCTTCCCTCATTTCACAAGCTAATTACTCCATAATAAATGAATCAAATGCAGTTCTCAGGAATGAGGAATGTAAGTGGTCATAAGCCTGTGGAGGACAAGTTACAGGCCTTCTTCTTAGCCTTAAGGGCCATGGGAAAGATTTAGACAATATAACCACAGAAGCCATAAAAGCCTACATGGTCCTTCATAGAAGCTGTTCATTGTGCGACTTGGCCTTGAACTTGGAATTATTAGGAGATACATGTACCCTTCGGTCCAATGATTGCTGCATTAATTAGCCAGGGTGAACTTGAGGACAACAAGGAAGGAAAATTAAAGTCATCTCTGGAAGAAAAGGCATGGATAGGAAAAGAAGAAATCTATAAAAACCAAGCAAATGATAGATGGGTTCATTTTGTGGAAAAAAAGTTTTGTATATGATCTAGAAACAAAATAGAATTAGAAAGAGAATACCCGAGGCTATGGAATTGCAAGGATGAGGAAACAAGGACTAGAGTATAAGAGGTGACATATAACCATGTAAAAAGTTAGTATTTCATTCTGGCTACTTCAGGAGTCGGAGATGACAATGCCTAGAGAAATATCAGCAAGAGCTAGCTGCCTTACTTATATAAGTTTTAAAACTTTGTAGGAAAGCATTTTAACCTTACTAGTCTGTCACCTTTCTATTCTTACGTAAAAAAATAAAAATTACTAATGAGTGCTGTCTGCTGTACTAGGAAACCACAAGAACTGTGCCCAGCTACCTGTGAAGAACAGGCTGTGTAAAAACTATAAGGAAATGTGCTTTCACTTTGTGTTTAGTTTCTATTTTAAGGAGGCAGGGGTTGGAACTAATGATCTGAGATTCGTGAAATGTATGTAAATTTAAGGATTAAAAACTTTTTGAACAATGTTCAAAGCCTTGATGTTGTATCTTTAGTAAATAAAAGACTGGGTTCAGGCTCTCTGGTCAGGGGAAGGCAAAAGAATGGGAAGAAAGAAGGCAAAAGTATGAGAATAATGAAAAGTGAAGAGAGAAGATGGAAGAATGATGAACATCATGGACAAAGAGAGAGACTTGATCTGACAGTTGGATCCACTGCCGACTCTGAGTCATTATTGAATCAGCACAGTTCCCATTCCCCTTTTCTCAGGACCCTGGAGTGCAACTCCCTAGAGTCGATCATCACGGACTTATCTTTGTACTTCATTCCCTTCTATTCATATATAACTCGTATCCATGTCACGGAAAGTAAGAGTCGTAGGAAATCACCGTCAATTATGTACGATACACGAAACATTTTGAATACAAGTAGAGTAATAGAATATAATAAGAAGGAGGGAAGAACATTTTTTTTTGAATTAACGGGAAATATAGAATTGAATACAATACTGAAAATGAAATTCTCCTTTATAATAAGTTTCTTTAAATAATAATTTATTTGGTCTCAGTTGCTTTTTGAAAGAAGGTCAAGTGTTTGGTGTATAACTATGATTCAAGAGCTCAGAAGGCTGAGGAAGGGAGATCATAAGTCTGAGAGCAATTTGGGGCTGTGCAGTGTGAGTCAGTGAGCTATTATCTTAAAATGTAATTGAAGAAAATAAAATCTAACCTAAAAGAAATGTGTTTCTGTGACCAGTGACAGATAATACCTGTATGGCTCATATGAATTTATTATGAAATTCATTTATAGAGCTTTAGGCTTTAAAATTAAGAATGAGGGGCTGGAATTAGGGATTAGGGCCTGTTTAAAATAAACTACCCCATGGTTGCAGGTTCTTCTTTAAGATCCATGACTTCACTAGTCCTGGGGCATGATGTCTTTCTTGTTGAATGTGTTTCAAGGCCAATTACAGAGCTGTCGGATACAATCAAGGTAGAGGTGCAACTATGGCACCTTTTATGGTTGTCTTGACATGCTGGTAGTAATTGCTGTAGTTCATAGGCATCATATCTGGGTATGATGCCTATGGTTGTTTCCCTTCTTTGGAACCTTCTAGTATCATGAAAGCTAATCCTCATTAAGAAGACATTCAGGTCAGTTCCAATGCAGAGGTCTACAGACCCTGTTTCTGAAGTTCATGGCATCTTCAAGGATAGGAACCTAATTTACAACCCTTGGGACAACCAAGGGTGATATCAACAGACTATCATGTTTTGAGCATCTTTTGGACAACCTGGACCAACAACCTAAAAGAGAGCATGCTGTGGCTTTTGCTAGGTGTGCTTTGGATTTTGTAGGATGCATTGTCAACCCAAATGGAAAATTTTCATTTGAATTACATATATATATATATATATATATATATATATATATATATATATATATATATATATATATA
>LR749610.1:1995413-2033892 GCA_902729485.2 Mus minutoides
TATATATATATATATATATATATATATATATATATATATATATATATATATATATATACACTTAAAGGTAGACTTACATTAATTATGTGTATTTTTAGGTAAATAGTAAAGTAGTATTGTTTCTTATGACTTTTTCAGACATTTTTACTAAGATCTACAACTCGGCATTTTTAAAATGTTTTTATTGATTCATTTTGAGTTTCACACCATGTGCTTCAGTCCCACTCATCTCTCCATCCCCTCATTATCTGCCATTTGCCCTTGCAACCTCCTTCCAAAATAAAACACAAACAAAAGCAACAACAACAACCCAAACAAAAACAAAACATAGGAAACATCTCATTGTGGATGCTGTAGTATTTCATAGTGTGTCCTACAGTACATCCCTCTGTCCATGCATTGCCACTGACAAATGTTTATTGCAATGAGTCAATGGTCTGGTTCAAGATCTCTGGCTTCTGTGACTCTATCAAAATTGGATCCTCATTGGGAATCTTCCCAGTTACCTTGTTGTTGCCTGTGTCATGGAGAGCCTGCAGTTCGTTTTCAACTGGACTGGCCTTTTCACACATCCCAACCATTTACAGATGACATAGATTTGGGGGTGGCACATCTTAGAGCCCTAACTATGGTCCTGAGTGGTAACAGAGCTGGTCAACCCACTGGCTTTCCTTTAATTGTACCACCAGGGTGAGTTACACACACTCACTCCTCCAGCTTCAGCTCCATTCTGTTGCCTAGTCAAGGGGCCCACTCTACCAAGTGCTACAGCCTGGGAGGGGCTGGGTTAGCTCTTCAGCTCTTAGAGCCTCAAGGCTGGCTCATCTGTACCCCAGCACTAGGGTCAGCTCTGCTGTGCTATCTGGGTGAGGAACAGGACTAGCTTTTCTGAGTGATGCAGTTGGTGACAACTCTGCATTTTAATTGTGTTTCTTTGTAATAGTTTATTGCTACAGTTGTTGCAAAGAGAAGATTCATTGAGGGGTGAGGACTACATTTGACTATGGGTATAAAGAGATTATTGCCAGGATCTTTTGTAGAGTATGGGAGAGCAATAGATGGGAGAATAGCACTCCTTAAAAGCCCTACATTTTCATTTCCTCCTTCAATCACTTTTATGGTGCTTTCTTTTCAAAAAGTCTAGACTATTACAGAACACCACAATCAAAATGCTGAGTTGTAGGTCTTGAGTACTTGCTGCTATTTAAGTGTACTTAAGTTTCCAGCATCCATGTTTATGTTCATGTATACGACACCTCCTCTTCCCAAGAATGAGGAATCTATGCCAAAAGATGAGGGAGAAAGAGTGTAAAAGAGTCAGTGAATAAATACAAGGAAATATTGTATTCTAGACACAACTGGATGGATGAATATTTGAATTCTGTAGTTATGACAGTATGCATAAGATCTGTTAAAACTCAAGATTGACAAAATTCCAATATGCTTTTATATGTTTATAGTAGTTCAAATACACATTTATTTTGATAGAACTAAGGATTGAACTTCAGGGACTCGAACATGTAATCGGACATCCTATCTCTTGGAAGCATATGAATCTTCTCATGAATATCACAAATATTTACTAAATGCCTGTGTTGGTCTGATCTCAGGAGAGGGCCCAATGTTAAACTTAAGAACAAGACAAAGCACTACTTGACTTATAAGTCATCATAGATAATTTGGTGGAAGAGACAGGAAAATAAATCTTTATCTCATTGAATCTACAAGGGAACTTTTATGAAGTTATTAAGAAGCTCTTGTGTAGTACAAAGGTTTTACTTGTGGAAATAAAGAGATCCCAGATTAAATTATACACATTAAACTCTTTTTAATATACATCTTTTATGTGTCTGTGTATTTTATGTCTATGTGCACATATGTGTGTCTGCATGTGTGCGTGTGTGTACATATATGTGAACCAAATAAATGCCTGGTGCTTTTTGTGATCAGATGAAGGTGTCAAATTTGGTGGGAACAAGCTATAGATGGTGGTACTAGCATTCTAATTTGTGGATACTGGGCATCAAACCCAGGTAAATGCCCTTAACGTTTGAGCCATTTATTCAGCCCCCTTCTTCAATTATACTCAAAAGCAAACTCCTGTTAGTTGCTGGAGAGCAGATACAAAGAAGAAATTATTGTAGGAAATCTAGAGTAGCTACAGCAAAAGTGACAGTGAGGGTGGTGGGTCACTGTCACACCTCTCGCCAGCAAGAAGGACACGACCCTGGAGCTCTTCCTTAAACAGTTTATTCAGGAAACCTTAAATAAACTTCTGACTACTCTGACCTAACTCACCCTAACTAACCCTGACTCTCTCACTCTGACTAACTGACCCTGACTAACTGACTCTGACTAATAGAACCCGGGGAAAGCCAGCCCATAGGCTAAATAGTCCTAGGCCAACCTATCCCAGTAAGCCACGTGGCAACAGCAGATAGATCCACATATACGGAACCAAGCCAGATGATCAGCCTTAGCCAATTGAGGACTTGTATCCCTGAGAGCACTCGCTATGGGGCTAGCAGAAGGCAGAAACCAGCACCATCTTAAAGGCGCGGCACTACGCAGCTCTCCACAGGTCACTATGATGGGAACATACAACTGATGAGAGAAACAATCCACGCATCCAACCATTCAACTTCTAAACAGTTTGAAGCCACAGTTGAACAATTCTTTTGATTATCCAGTGGCTTAAGAATAATTCTACTGTTGGTGGCCTTTAGCAGCCTTATTCACAATAGCCAGAAGCTGGAAAGAACCCAGATGTCCCTCAACAGAGGAATGGATACAAAAAATTTGGTACATGTACACAATGGAGTACTACTCAGCTATTAAAAACAATGAATATATGAAATTCCTAGGCAAATGGATGGATCTGGAGGGTATCATCCTGAGTGAGGTAACCCAATCACAAAAGAACTCACATAACATGTACTCACTGATTAGTGGATATTAGCCCCAAAACCTAGACTACCCAAGATACAATTTACTAAACACATGAAACTCAAGAATGAAGATCAAAATGTGGACACTTTGCCACTTCCTAGAATTAAGAACAAAGCACACATTGAAGGAGTTACAGAGATCAAGTGTGGAGCTGAATTAAAAGGATGAACCAACCAGTGACTGCTGCAGCCGGGGATCAGTCCCATAATCAGCCACCAAACATAGACACTATTGCATGCGCCAGCAAGATAGTGCTGAAAGGGCCCCGATATAGCTGTCTCGTGGGAAGCTATACCAATGCCTGGCAAGCACAGAAGTGGATGCTCACAGTCAGCTATTAGATGGAACACAGGGTTCCCAAGGAACGAGCTAGAGAAAGTACCCAAGGAGCTGAAGGGGTCTTCAACCCTATAGGCGGAAGAACAACATGAACTAACTAGTTCCCCCAAAGCTCATGTCTCTAGCTGCATATATAGAAGAAGATGGCCTAGTTGGCCATCATTGGGAAGAGAGGCCCCTCAGTCATGCAAACTTTATATGCCCCAGTACAGGGGAACGCCAGGGCCAATATGTGGGAGTGGGTGGGTAGAGGAGCAGGGCGGGGGATGGTGGAGGGTTTAGGGGACTTTTGGGATAACATGTGAAAGTTATATGGAGAAAATATCTAATAAAAAAAGTTAATCGGGAGAAAAATGTATATCTTTTAAAATATCAATAAAATTACTAAGCACTCCGTGAAAAAAAAAAAAGGAATAATTCTACTGGTAATTTGTTTAAACCCTTCTGTAAGACTGTAATCTACCAAAAGCTTTTTTTTTTCTTGCTGAACCAATATGTGATCTTAAATTCAACCCTGTAGATAATTAAGCAGATTAATTTATATAATCTATCATTTGCAAATTGAGTGGGCAGTGTGAATGAGATGCAAAAATGAGTTTTGAGTACTTAACAGTGAAGCACATTTATTTTCTAAAAAAAAAACAAAACAGTTAACTGGAATGAATTATCTCTTAAATAATTATAGGAGGTAAAATATTGTCCTTATAATTTCCTCCTCCTTCTTTCACTCCCCATCTCTTTCATTTTGGCTTAATACAGTTTATATCATCTTATCAATGCACCATGTCCCTCAACACATAACTACTTAGTTATCTAACATGCTTAGGTGACATTAAAATTAATACAGACATTATTTTCATAAGCTGGCCTTGGTTATTTGAAATGAGTTTTCCTGTGTGTTATTAGTTTTTTTAAATTATTAATTCTTTATGGTAAAACCACATGATTGGAGAAAGCATTTTCTAGAATGGAATTTAACATTTTCTTGCCTGAAATTCTATATTGAGGAAATGTGGTTGCCTACTTTAAATATCCTTGGAATGGAAGATCCAGGACCAGTTAAAAATGTAAAATATACATGTTTTTCTTTTTCTCTTAGAAAAACAGAAATTATTTTGTGAAGAAAAGTAATAAAAATGCATACTATATAATTTAAGTACTTTTTATAGTTACTAGAGTTAAGATGTTCTTTGATTTATTATTTTTGTCTAGCATGCATATATTTTGTTACAGAGCAATATGTAATCATAGAATAACTTGTTGAACAGAATAGTTATTTTATTTTTTTCAATTTTAAAATTATTTGATCACTTCATACATTTGTATAATGAAGTTAAATATTTTAAACCAGACTGAATAATTTTCCTCATAATGTGTTTTTATTTCTATTTACTGGGAAAAGGAATAATAAATTGTTTAAAACATATAGATATTTACATTATAAATCAACATTCCTATATAAGCAAAGAGCATTGAAAAACAAGATCCTGTATTTATGTAATTTCTTTTATTTCTAACATTTGTGAATCATTAAACCATATAAATGTCATTCATATATATATATATAATGTATATACATATGTATACAATATTTATATGCAGAAAGTATATTTTATACAAAGGTTCTTCAGTTAATGACAGGGCTATATTTTAACAAACCTATAATCAATTGAAATGACAAAATATCAATAATATATTTAATGCTCATGATGTAACTGAACCCCATGGTCTGCAAAAGCAGTACAGTGTGAGGTTGCATTTCTAATCCTCATGATCTCACAGGGAGTGGTGCCCTGTTGCTCAACATCTTCACAGAGTTTCATACAACATCTGGCTAGCCTGCAAAAACACAAAGATTCAAAATCCAAAATTAGACCCCAAATGGATGTGTTCTATCTTCTCACTTCCACGAAGTTGAAAAACCATGAGTTAAGCCATTGCTAATCAGGAGCCATGTGTCTATTTTATCTTCGTAATAGGTTACTCATAGAATGCTTCATTGCCATGTCATGGTCAGAAAGATTAAAAATCAATATGACTGGATGATCGGCCTCTAGCTTGTCAGCAATAATTAGAAGAGCTGCTTTGGAACTCAAGACTTTGGAGTCTTCTTCTACTATGTATTTGTGTTCTCTCATATTCAACAGAACAGTTGAATCCATCCAAAGATACTGGGTGTTACATAACCTGCCCTAGGGAGACTTTTAAAACTTTTTAAAAAACCAAAACTTAAAGTGGCAAAAACAGACAAAAGAAATCATTCCACTCAAGTCTCATTTGGCGAACTGATGAGTCTACCAGGGAAAAAGGAATAAACTGTGGTTAATTATAGGAGCATGGGTGACTCAAGTAGTTCTCTGTTACTGAAAGCCCCGCTCTAGCATGGGTCATAGTTCAAGAATGATCCATCACTGGGTTCACTGTGCAATTCACAGGCAACTTCAATGAAGTTTCAATGTAGCAAAGCTTTCATCCTTATGCAACTCTGTGGAGAGCCTCACGAGTGCTCAGCACTCTAAGATCTGTGAGCTTCTTGCATCTCAGAAGTCATCCTTCTCCTTCCAGGAGAAAAGATTTTAATTTGGAGGACATGAATGCAGCATATACCACTTACTTGCTCCTACATTCTACTACCATTTCATCCTGTTTGCTTGAGTTTGAAAAGTGTGATAATGGTGAATGATTATTTTCTTCTGATGGTAAGATATCAGGCCACCCTGCCACTCCATAATCATATTCTCAGCAGCTTCCAGTTATGACTTCCTGTAATAACCACCACCTACTCCAAATATTTTTTCTGAATGACAAAGGTTGATGGAAACCAAAATCTATGGGTACATACATGAATGCTTAGAAGGCATTTTGATAGGCAGCAGTAAAAATTTCTCTAGCAAAAATTTTTTGTTCTGTTACAGTACTAAATATGAGTCCCATTCTAGAATTATGCTTCCTGCCATCCACCCATATAAAGTAAAAATATAGAATAAATAACAATAAAATAAAAACAGAGGGGATAAATGGGTGAATCCAGTTATCAAATGTGTACATACCAGTCTCTCGAAATAAAGATAGGTAATCTCCTAGTGACAGGATAAACCATACAGTGTTCTGATATTGCGCCAACCTTCTGGTTTGAGTGTATCTTCTAGCTGCACAGTGTGGAAGAAAAACCAAAGACCAGTTACACGGACCATGCTTTCAGGAAGAATAAAACATCAAGAACTAAGAATTCCCAGAATAAGAGAAACATAAACCAAGTAAGAACTCCAGAGACCTGAGTATCACCCAAGTATTCAGCCGCATGCTTATTGTTGACTTGGGGGGGGGGGTGTGCAGATTTGGAGAGTTAGCTCTGCTGTTAAGAACTCTTCCACAAAACTAGGGTTCAATTCCCAGAACCTACATAGTGGTTCATACCATTAGTGACCCCAATTCTGAGGGAATCCATTGCCTTCTTTCAGCCCCTGAGTGCACCAATCATTAATAATGTGGATAAACACACAGGTAGGCAAAGCAGCATACATATAAAAAAACAAAATATGATAAAAATTTAAAAAGAATATAGGGGAGCAGATTGAGATTAATGAAAGGCCTATTATATTTGAAAAGACAGAAAGCAGCACGTATTTTCCTCACAGGGTCTATAATGGTGCTCTCCTTACCCATGGTGGTGAACTTCCTGACAGTTTGCAAAGCCTTGTTGGACTAAGCATTCAAAGGGGCTTTACATTAGTAGAGGATAAGTTACCATAGACTAAATATTTATCCCCATACTTCTATGCAATAGGACTTAATAATAAATAATAAAATCATTACATGGTCCTGGGCAACAAACATACACCAATCACCCTACACACACAGATGCAATTCACCAACTAAGAAGCATTAATAGTGTCTGGTATTAATCTAAGATTCCAAAGGCCTGTTAACAAACAAAAATCTATGTCCCAAGGGAAATAAAGATCAATCAGAATATTTTCAAACCTGTTGAGCAGCTGTGAGGGGTGCTAGATTTATAGGTAAATCAAATAAAAACACTAGGAATATGTTTTACATGCTCAAAGATATAGGATGCATACATAAAAAGTTAATTTTTAGAAAAAGACTAGTAGCTTAAACTTTGACCTTAATGTGAGGATGGACTAAATGCAATTAACATTGAATTTGACATTGTAAAAAAAGAAAAAGAAAAAGTAGGAAGCTTGAAAGTACACAATAGGAACCAGGCAAAGTAAATAGAAAAAGAGGCCAAAGAGAACTAGAAAAAGCTAACTGGATGCAGCTACGATCTCCCAGTGTAGGGCTTGGGAAGCAGGAAAAAAAATCACAAGACAGCAACATCCCAGATGTTTCCACATTGGCTGGTCCAAGAACCTCCATGAATTACCAGCAGTAAAATTAAAACAAAAGCTGAGAAGCTGTGATAAAACTTTGTTACCATATAAATCAGAAGCTCAAGAAGAAGGAAGACCAAAGTGTGGATGCTTCAGTCCTTCTTAGAAGTGGAAACAAAATACTTATAGGAAGAAATATAGAGACAAAGTGTGGAGCAGAGACTGAAGAAAAGGCTATTCAGAGATTGCCTCATCTGGGGATCCATCCCATATACAGTCACCAAACCCAGACATTGTAGATGCCAAGAAGTGCTTGCTGACAGTCGTCTCCTGAGAGGCTCTGCCAGAGCCTGAAAAATACAGATGTGGATGTTCCCAGTGCAACCAACAATTGGACTGAGCATGGGGCCCCAATGGAGGAGTTAGAGAAAGGACTGAAAGAACTGAAGAGGTTTGCAACCCCATAGGAAGACCAATAATATCAACCAGCCAGACCCCACCTCCCCAAGCTCCTAGGGACTAAACCACCAACCAAGGAGTACTCATGGAGCAACCCATGTCTCCAATGCTTATGTAGCAGAGGATGGCCTTGTCGAGCATCAATGGGAGGAGAGGCCCTTGGTCCTGTGAAGGTTCAATGCCCCAGTGTAGGGGAATGCCAGGGTGAGGAGGGTGGGGGACACCATCATAGAAGCAGGGGAAGGGGGAATGGGATAGGGGGTTTATGGAGGGGAAACAGGGAAAGGGGAAAACATTTGAAATGCAAATAAAGAAAATATCTAATAAAAAATCAGAATTTTCCAGATTGCTCATTGAAAGTAAGATCATCAAAGAAGCAGTACATGAACTTCCTTAAAGTGATAAAGGAAAAGCTGTCAACCCAGACAGCAATTCTTTGTTCATAAAGATTGCCTCTTAAAGTGAAAGTTAAATACAAAACATTGAGGAAAGTTAACATAGGAAAGTGAAAAGAATGAATTAGTCGTTAAGACCTGTACTACAAGAAATGTCGAGACTTCCAGACAGAAGGAAGTGTACACCATAGAGAAATAGAAATCTCCATAAAGGAAAGTAAAAACACTAGAAAGGGATACTTCTAGTAAACTTTTCTAGTTAAACTTTCAAGTTAATTCACCTGTGATATTAGATATAATCACATTTAAAATATCTATGAGCTATGCTTCTTTTTTTGATTTGCTGACAATTTCACTGATGTATATAAACTATTCTAATTGCTTTCCTAACACACACCTTCTTTCATCTTTCACTCCTATCAACTCTCCCCACCCCTGACACCTGTCATCCCTATCAGCTTCATTCTCAGATTCATGAGTCTTGGTTTAGTTTTTCACTTAGTTTAAAGAGGGTCGTATGTGTAATTGTTGGATTGAAACTATGTATTGAAGGTTGGAGGGGGTGGTGGCCATTGGTGACCACAAAACTGTAAATAATGCCTCTTCTTCTCCAGCTCTATTACAAATGTTTCAGCAATGATGGGTGTGTCTCCTGAATCTTTCTTCCATTCACGTTTGACTCCCAAGGGCTCCATGCTTTTACAAACTCATCGTAGACATTACCAACCATTGTGAGTTATTGATTGCAATGGTTGTGCCATACCAAAAGATGGCATTTTGAGAACTTTCTCTCATCTTTGAAAGAGAATTAAAGAAAAAAATGGAACAAATTGCAAACATTTAAGTAGTTTTGTATTAATAACAGTGCATATAATAAGTAGTGATTGTCTATGACTGATATGTAAATTAAAGATAAATGTTTATTTTAAAGTAATATACATAATTATGTCACATATGCAGACATGTACATTGAAGTATATTTATTGTTAGATTAGGTTTAAATAGTGAGATCTGCCTATTTGTTGCTTGCTAGGAGTATACATGAAAGACAAGTGGATTAAGTGTAAGCAACAGGTCAAGATTCATGATGCTGACATTAAATTAAAGCTTGAGTGGTTATACTTATATTAAGCAAAATGACTTCAAAACAAAGAATATTGCCAGGATTGAAGATAACGTTTGCTTGGGGACTGTGGTCTCACTTCCCCCCATGCCAGCTCAAGGCTGGGAGGGCATGCCACAGGAAGCCACATACATTGTGGTTCTCCAGCAAAGACTGGTTTCCATTGTTATGTTAATCTACACTTGCCTCTGCTTTTCTCTGGGATAGGCTACCTGCTCTTCGGTTTCCAGCTGAGACATTCCACAGGTGCCTGCACAGAACTGACTGGGGAAGGGGGGGGGGGGTTCCCTTGAGAAAACCAAGAGAGATTTTTCAGTAAAGATTCAGACATGTTTGACTAGAGAACTGACTCAGTGTTTTATTTTCTCTCCCATCTAGTCTTAACAATCCCCAGTCCATCTTCTGGGGAATGCAGGTTTTGTTGGGAGCCCAGCCTCCAACAGGGACAAGGATCAACCATCCAGAAGATACTTGAATCTAAAGGCTTTGCACATAATAACAGGGAGATAACCACGAGTTTATTTTCTATTAATCATTTGGTTAGATCAAAAGGATTGTCAAGTATTGTATAAACAGATTTTATGTAAGGTGTTTCTAAATTATTTCAATATAGAATTTGACCCATTAAAATAAAAATAATTGAAATTTTTTATTATAAAGCCGAATAAATTTGTGGTTTCCATCCTTGTACCCCAAAGAAGTAAAGCTGGGACTTAGTACCATTGGAAGAAACAGACGTCTAGGGTCAGTCTGACAAGCTGTAAAAGAAGGTACCTTGGTCCAGCTATTTCATTCTCTTGGGAGAGCAGAAAACCTCTGCACAGGTGTGGATCATGTAGAAAAGCACCCACTAACTGGGCCACGAGCAGAATACGTAGATTTAAACTATAGAATGTGAGTTCTACAAAGAAATTAACCAGAACTAAAGTGTTATATTTAAGAATACAATTAACGTAGGTACTAGAAATTTAACATTTTCCTCTTTTCTAATTTTGTAGATTTATCCTACTAAAAATGTAAGCACTTCCTAATATTGATGTATAGGCAGCATACTGAGTATCATTAGTGAAGACTGAGAGCCTTGCGCACATGTGTATTTCTGTCAGAAGATTTGAACAGACATCTGTTTACATTAAATGATGCACTGATGACAGATGACACAGATGACAGACCAGTGAATCAATTCTGACCTAGCAGGAGACTGAGTGAGGGGTTTCTTACAGGAATGTGTGACTCAGAGAAATCTGCATCATTAGAAAGCCTACCTCAGCAGGTGTGATGACTCAGAAAATCTGTACCTCTTCAGGTCCCTGCCTATCATGCAGTCAGCTTCACTAAGGAGAGTCAAGTTCCCTTCAGCAAGTTTACTGCTTTTGTAACATTGAGAGGTTGGGGGACTTGAGGAACATCTGATTTTATAAGGCTCTCTGCTTCATTAGTCTCTTGAGTCTTGAGAGTTTCCACCCTCACTCTAGGAGGAAACACACTCCAGTGCAGAGGAAATCTCTGCACAGAAGGGAAGGAGAGAATAACAAAAATTGCTCTGGTCAAGAAAATGTAGCAACCTACAAAATATTATGAAGATGATAACACTTAGAAAACAATTGATTTAATAGAACACAGCAAATAGCACAAATTAGGTTACCTACAGAAAATATATATTATTTATACCAAAGCAATAAACAATGACTATTTTGAGAGAAACGGCCTTTGAAATTGGCCTTGAGGCCTTGAGGTTTAAAAACATTTGAACATTTGAGGGTGTGAAATAAGTGATGGCTACACAGAGCACAGACTAAATCCCAAGAACAATGTGTATAGAATGCCCATGAAAGGGTGGGTGGTCCATTTCTTTCTTTTTTTTTTTTTTCATTTTTTATTAGATATTTTCTTTATTACATTTCATTTTTTAAGATGTTTTCTTTATTTACATTTTAAATGCTATCCCAAAGGGTCCCTATACCCTCCCTGCCCTCATCCCCCACCTGCCCACTCCCACTTCCTGGCCTTGGCATTCCCCTGTACTGGGGCATATAAAGTTTGTAAGACCAAGGGGCCTCTCTTCACAACGATGGCTGACTAGGCCATCTTCTGCTACATATGCATCTAGAGACACGAGCTCTGGGGGCATTGATTAGTTCATATTGTTGTTCCACTTAAAGGGTTGTATACCCCTTCAACTCCTTGTGTAATTTCTCTAGCTTCTCCATTGGGGGCCCTGTGTTCCATCCTATAGATGAATGTGAGCATCCCTGTCTGTGTTTGCTAGGCACTGCTATAGCCTCACGTGAGATAGTTATATCAGGGTCCTTTCATCAAAATCTTGCTGGCATATGCAATAGTGTCTGGATTTGGTGGCTAATTATGGGATGGATCCCCGGGTGGGGTAGTCTCTGCATGGTCCATCCTTTCTTCTTAGCTCCAATATTTGATTCTGTAACTCCTTTCATGAGTGTTTTGCTCTCTATTCTAAGAAGGAATGAAGAATGCATATCTTGGTTTCATTCTTCTTGATTTTCTTGTGTTTTGCAAGTTGTATCTTGAGTATTCTAGGTTTCTGGGCTAATATCCACTTATCAGTGAGTGCATTTCAAATGACTTCTTTTGTGATTGGGTTACCTCACTAAGGATGATTTCCTCCAGATATATCCATTTGCCCAAGAATTTCATAAATTCGTTGTTTTTAATAGCTGAGTAGTACTCCATTGTGTAAATGTACCACATTTTCTGTATCTATTCCTCTGTTGAGGGACATCTGGGTTCTTTCCAGCTTCTGGCTAGTATAAATAAGGCTGCTATGAACATAGTGGAGCATGTATCCTTGTTACCAGTTGGAACATTTCTGGGATTATGCCCAGTAGAGGTATTGCTGGATCTTTCGGTAGTACAATGTCCAATTGTCTGAGGAACCTCTAGACTGACTTCCAGAGTGGTTGTACCAGCTTGTAATCCCACCAGCAATGGAGGAGTGTTCCTCTTTCTCCACATCCTCGCCAGGATCTGCTGTCATCTGAGTTTTTGATCTTAGCCATTCTGACTGGAATGAGGTGGAATCTCAAGGTTGTTTTGATTTGCATTTCCCTGATGATTAAGGATGTTGAACATTTTTTCAGGTACTTCTCTGACTTTCAGTATTTCTCAGTTGAGAATTCTTTGTTTAGCTCTGTGCCCCATTTTTTAATGGGGTTATTTGAATTTCTGGAGTCCAGCTTCTTGAGCTCTTTGTATATATTGGATATTAGTCCCCTATCAGATTTAGGATTGGTAAAAATCCTTTCCCAATCTGTTGGTGGCTTTTTGTCTTATTGACAGTGTCTTTTGCCTTACAGAAGCTTTGCAATTTTATAAGGTTCCGTTTGTCAATTCTTGATCTTACAGCACAAGCCATTGCTGCTCTGTTTAGGAATTTTTCCTCTGTGCCCATATCTTCAAGGGTTTTCCCCACTTTCTCCTCTATAAATTTCAGTGTCTCTGCTTTTATGTGGAGGTCTTTGATCAAGTTAGACCTGAGCTTTGTATAAGGAGATAAGAATGGGTCAATTCTCATTCTTCTGCATGACAAGCTCCTTTGTCAAAGATCAAATGACCATAGGTGTGTGGTTTCATTTCTGGATCTCCATTTCTATTCCATTGATCTACCTGTCTGTTGCTGTACCAGTATCATGCAGTTTTTATCACAATTGCTCTGTAATACAACTTGAGATCAGGCATGGTGAATCCAACAGATATTCTTTTATTGTTGAGAATAGTTTTTGCTATCTTAGGTTTTTTGTTATTCCAGATGAATTTGCAAATTGTGCTTTCTAACTCAGTGAAGAATTGAGTTGGTATTTTGATGGGGATTGCATCGAATCTGTAGATTGCTTTTGGTAGGATAGCCATTTTGACTATATTAATCCTGCCAATCTATGAGCATGGGAGATCTTTCCATCTTCTGAGATCTTCTTCAATTTTTTTCTTCAGAGACTTGAAGTTCTTGTCATAAAGATCTTTCACTTCCTTAGTTAGATTCACACCAAGGTATTTTATATTGTTTGTGACTATTGTGAAGGGTGTTGTTTCCCTAATTTCTTTCTCAGCCCATTTATCCTTTGTGTAGAGAAAGGCCATTGATTTGTTTGAGTTAATTTTATATCCAGCTACTTCACTGAAGCTGTTTATCAGGTTTAGGAGTTCTCTGTTGGAATTTTTAGGTTCACTTATATATATACTATCATATCATCTGCAAAGAGTGATATTTTGACTTCTTCCTTTCCAATTTGTATCCCCTTGATCGCCGTTTGTTGTCGAATTGCTCTAGCTAGGACTGGAAGTACTATATTGAATAGGTAAGGAGAAAGTGGGCAGCCTTATCTAGTCCCTGATTTTAGTGGGAATGCTTCTAGGTTTTCTCCATTTAGTTTCATGTAAGCTACTGGTTTGCTGTTGATTGTTTTTATTATGTTTAGGTATGGGCCTTGAATTCCTAATCTTTCAAAGACTTTTATCATGAATGGGTGTTGGATTTTGTCAGATGCTTTCACAGCATCTAAGGAGATGATCATGTGGTTTTGTATTTGAGTTTGTTTATATAGTGTATTACATTGATGGATTTCCATATATTAAACCATCCCTGCATCCCTGGGATGAAGCCTACTTGGTCATGATGGATGATCCTTTTGATGTGTTCTTGGATTTGGTTTGCGAGGATTTTATTGAGTATTTTTGCATCTATATTCATGAGATAAATTGTTCTGAAGTTCTCTTTTTTTATTGCATCTTTGTGTGGTTTAGGTATCAGAGTAATTGTGGCTTCATAGAATGAATTTGGAAGAGTACCTTCTGTTTATATTTTGTGGAATAGTTTGAGGAGTGTTGGAATTAGTTCTTTGAAAATCTGATAGAACTCAGTTGGAAGACTATTGATGACTGCTTCTATTTCTTTAGAGGAAATGGTACTGTTTAGTTTGTTAATTTGATACTGATTTAACTTTGGTACTTGGTATCTGTCTAGGAAGTTGTCAATTTCATCCAGGTTTTCTAGTTTTGTTGAGTATAGCCTTTTGTAGTAGGATCTGATGATGTTTTGGATTTCCTCAGGTTCCGTTGTTATGTCTCCTTTTTCATTTCTGATTTTGTTAATTAAGATACTGTCCCTGTGCCTTCTAGTGAGTCTGGCTAAGGGTTTATCTATCTTGTTGATTTTCTCAAAGAACCAGCTCCTGGTTTGGTTAATTCTTTGAATAGTTCTTTTTGTTTCTACTTGGTTGATTTCTGCCCTGAGTTTGATTATTTCCTGGCGTCTACTCCTCTTGGGTGAATTTACTTCCTTTCGTTCTAGAGCTTCTATGTGTGCTATCAAGTTACTAGTGTATGCTCTCTCTAGTTTCTTTTTGAAGGTACTCAGGGCAATGAGTTTTCCTCTTAGGACTGCCTTCATTGTGTCCCATAAGTTTGGGTATGTTGTGGCTTCATTTTCATTAAACTCTAAAAAGTCTTTAATTTCTTTCTTTATTTCTTCCTTGATCAAGGTATCATTGAGTAGAATGTTGTTCAGTTTCCACGTGAATGCTGGCTTTCTATTATTAATGCTGTTATTGAAGATCAGCCTTAGTGCATGGTGATCTGATAGGATGCATGGGATAATTTCAATATTTTTGTATCTGCTGAGGCCTATTTTGTGACTGATTATATGGTCAATTTTGGAGGAGGTACCATGTGGTTGTGAGAAGAAGTTATATCCTTTTGGGTTAGGATAAAATTTTTTGCAGATAGTTATTAAATCAATTTGTTTCATAATTTCTGTTTGTGTCCATGTGTCTCTGTTTAGTTTCTGTTTCCAGGATCTGTCCAATGGTGAGAGTGGAGTGTTGAAGTCTCCCACTAGTATTGTGTGATGTGCAATGTGTGCTTTGAGCTTTACTAAAGTTTCTGTAATGAATGTGGCTGCTTTTGGATTTGAAGCTTAGATATTCAGAATTGAGAGTTCATCTTGATTTTACCTTTGATGAGTATGGAGTGCCCCTCCTTGTCTTTTTTGATAACTTTGGGTTGAAAGTCAATTTTATTTGATATTAGAATGGCTACTCCAACTTGTTTCCTAGGACCGTTTGCTTGGAAAATTGTTTTCTAGCCTTTTACTCTGAGGTACTGTCTGTCTTTTTTCCTGATGTGGGTTTCCTGTAAGCAGCAAAATGTTGGGTCCTGCTTGTGTAGCCAGTCTATTAGTCTATGTCTTTTTATTGGGGAATTGAGTGCATTGATGTTAAGAGAAATTAAAGAAAAGCAATTGTTGCTTCCTGTTATTTTTGTTGTTAAAGTTGGGATTCTGTTCTTGCTGCTGTCTTCTTTTAGGTTTGTTGTAGGATTACTTTCTTGCTTTTTCAAGGGTGTAATATTTGTCCTTGTATTGGTGTTTTCCCCATTCTTTTCCTTTGAAGGGCTGGATTTGTGGAAAGGTATTGTGTGAACTTGGTTTTGTCATGGAATAATTTAGTTTCTCCATCTATGGTCATTGAGAGTTTTGCTGTGTTTAGCAGACTGGGCTGGCATTTGTGTTCTCTTAGGGTCTGTATGACATCTGTCCAGGATCTTCTGGCTTTCATAGTCTCTGGTAAGAAGTCTGGTGTAATTCTAGTAGGCCTGCCTTTATATGGTACTTCACCTTTTTCCCTTACTGCTTTTAATATTCTGTCTTTACTTAGTGCATTTGTTGTTCTTATTATTATGTGTCAAGAAGAGTTTCTTTTCTGGTCCAGTCTATTTGGAGTTCTGTAGGCTTCTTTTATGTTCACGGGCATCTCTCTTTTTAGGTTTGGGAAGTTTTCTTCTATAATTTTGCTGAAGATATTTGCTGGCCCTTGAAGTTGAGAATCTTCATTCTCATTTACCCCTATTATCTGTAGGCTTGGTCTTCTCACTGTGTCCTGGATTTCTTGGATGTTTTGAGTCAGAATCTTTTTACATTTTCCATTTTCTTTGATTGTTGTGCCCATGTTCTCTATGGAATCTTCTGCACCTGAGATTCTCTCTTCAATCTCTTGTATTCTGTTGCTGATGCTTGCCTCTATGCTCCTGATTTCTTTTCTAGGGTTTCTATCTCCAGAGTTGTCCCACTTTGGATTTTCTTTATTGCAACATATGTCCCTTTTTAGTTCTTGGATAGTTTTCTTCAATTTCATCACCTGTTTAGTGGTGTTTTCCTGCGATTCTTTAAGGACTTCCACCTCTTTAGCACTGTTCTCCTGTATTTCTTTAAGAGAGTTATTAAAGTACTTCTTAAGGTCCTCTACCAGCATCATGAAATATGATTTTGAATCCAAATCTTGCTTTTCGGGTGTGTTGGGGTATCCAGGACTGACTGAGGTGGGAGTACTGGGTTCTGATGATGCTGAGCAATCTTGGTTTCTATTGGTAAGATTTTTAAGTTTGCCAGAAACGGGGGTCTGTCCCAGAAGCCGTGTGCCTCTGCCTGTCCCAGAAGCTGCAGTCTGCTGCTCACCCTCTGAGGTTCTTGAGCTGTTTTGTGTAGACTGGTCTCAGAGGGACCCAGGAGACAAGATGGCTCCTTTACCTGCTCTGGGGATCTCAGCCCTCCAGGGCGGCCACCTCTCCTCTGGCGGGGAAGGTGCCCGGATTTCTGCAGCCAGAAATGGGGGTCTGTCCCAGACGATGAGTGGCTGCTGCCTGTCCCAGAAGCTCAGTTGCTTCTGTACTCTGCTTGCTCACCCTCCACAGTCCGCAAGCTGATCTGCGCACACTCGGGTGGTCCATTTCAACAGCTGTAGATGCATGAGAATTATGGATAAAATACAATAAGAATGAGAGGGAAAATTTTACTGTAATAAATTTTAAGAAAGTTCTATAGCAATAGTGTTGTTGGTATGAACAAAAACATTAGAAATAACATTAGAAAACATTAGAAATTAGAATGTACACTAAAAAAATACGTATATGTAGCAACTCAGATGGTTCTGAATGGTCTTATTCTGAGTAAAAACGACCTTTCTCTAAATGTTTTTATAGTATATTTGAACTTACATAACATCCTCAAAATTATAAAATTGTAGACATGAAAATACTTGATAGACAGAAGATGAATATGAATATACAGAAAATGCCCCACAGCTGGATCTCGTGGAGGCACTTCCCCAACTGAAGCTCCTTTCTCTGTGATAACTCCAGCCAGTGTCAAGTTGACACACAAAACCAACCAGTACAGGTACTAGCAATCATTGTTCATTAATACCTCTCAACATCATTGGACTCAATTCCCTAATTAAAAGACACAGGCTAACAGACTTGATATATATACAGGATTCACCATTCTGCAGTAACATAAGAAATACACTTTAGCAACAAAGACAGACACTCCTTCAGAGTAAACACCTAGAAAAAAAATTTCCAAGCAAACAGTGCCAAGAAACAAGCTTGAGTAGCCATTCTAATATCAAATAAAATAGATTTTCAACCAAAATTAATCAAAAGACATGGGGAAGGACACTTCATAATAATCAGAGGAAAAATCCACAAAAAATGAAGTCTCAATTCTGACCATCTATGCACCAAATGCAAGGGAACCCATATTCATTAAAAAACTTTACTAAAGCTCAAAACACATACTGAAACTCATGTAATAATAGTGGGAAACTTTAACACTCCACTCTCACCAATGGACAGATCATTGAAACAGAAACTAAACAGAGACACAGTGAAATTAACAGAAGTTATGAATCAAATGGATTTAAAAGGTATCTAAAGAACATTTTACCCCCAAGACAAAGGAATGTGCTTTTTTCTCAACACTTCATGAAACATTCTCTAAAACTGACCCTTTAATGAGACACAAAACAAACCTCAACAGATATAAGAAGATTGACAAAATTCTATGAATTCTGTCAGATTACCACAGACTAAAGCTGAATTTCAACAACATAAACAACAAAAGTCCACATACTCATGGAAACAGAACAACTCTCTATTCAACCATAACTTTGTCAGGGAAGAAATGAAAATGAAGGCACAGTGTACACAAACTTATGGGATACAATGAAAGCAGTGTTAAGAGGAAAATTCAGCCCTTCTGCCTGGTCCTTTCTGCTGGGGCTGACTCTTAACTGGTCTGTTCCAGTAAAAACACCATATCATGATCCATCCTAGAGGACCTGCTGCACCCAGAGCAGTTGAGGATCCACTGTACCCAGAACAGTTGAGCATCAGTTGCACTCAGAGTAGTTAAAGATCAGCTACACTCAGAGCAGTTGGACAACAGCTTGACTACTCCACTGAAGACCCAACAGTCTGAAGGCCTCCCAGGAAATCTACAGCAGCCAGGGCAACAGATCAGCAGCTTCTCTGCCCCTATGAAGAGCCTCCAGTTGGAAGGTCCCACAGGAGGTCTGATACAGCCAAGGCTGCAGGCCTACCAGGAGACCTGAAGCAACCCAGAGACCAAACAGGCAGACTCCATACAGTAACCCAGACCAACAAACACCAGGCAATGTTTGTTGTGAAAACTCCAGATGGCGAAAGGCAAGCTCAAGACCATAAGCAACAGAAGCCAATATATGTGGGCATCATCAGAAACCAGTTCTCCCACCACAGCAAGCCCTTAATACAACAACACACCTGAAAATCAGGAAGCTGAACTAAAATCCTATCTCATGAAGATAACAGAATCCTTTAAAGATGATATCAATAACTAACTGAAAGAAATATAGGAAAACACAGGTAAACAGGTGAAGAAATTGGATAAAGTGATCCAAGACCTAAAAGTGGAAGTAGAAATAATAAAGAAAACACAAATGGAGGCAAACCTGGACATGGAAAACCTAGGAAAGAGGTCAGGAATTACAGTTGTAAGTATCACCAAGAGAATACAAGTGATAGAAGAGAGAATCTCAGGTTTAGAAGATACAATAGAAGAGATTGACACAACTGTCAAAAAATTTCAAAACATAAAAAAATCCTAACCCAAAGCATCCAGGAAATTCAGGATATAATGAAAAGACCAAATCTAAGTGCAATCAGAATAGAGGAGAGTGAAGATTCCCAGCTCAAAGGACCTGAAAATGTCTTCAACAAAATCATAGAAAAAAACTTCTCCAACCTAAAGAAAGAGATGCCCATGAACATACAAGAAGCCTATACAATGCCAAATAAATAGGACCAGAAAAGAAAATCCTCTCCTCACATAATAATCAAAACACTAAACATACAGAACAAAGAAATAATATTAAAAGCTGCAAAGGAAAAGGGCCAAGAAACATACAAATGTAGATCTATCAGAATTACACCAGACTTCTCAACAGAGACTATGAAAGTCAGAAGAGCCTGGTCAGAGGTCACTTAGACTCTAATAGAACATGCAGCCTAGACTACTATACTCTCAATCAACATAGATGGAAAAACTAAAATATTCCAAGACAAAACCAAATTCAAACAGTATCTATCTACCAATCCAGCCCTACAGAGGATCCTAGAAGGAAAACTGCAACATAAGGAAGGTACCTGCACTAATAAAAGGACAAGATATTAAGCATCTCACAACAAAGCCAAAAGTAGAGAACCACAAGCTCATAAAGCCACCTACAAAAACAAACATATCAGGAACCAACAGTCATCTCTCTTTAATATCTCTTAATACTAATAGACTCAACTCACATATTAAAAGATAAGCTAACTGACTGGGCATGCAAATAAGATCCACCATTTTGCTGCATTCAAGAAACACACCTCAAAAATAGTTACTATCTCAGAATAAAAGAATTGAAAAAGGTCTTCCAAGCAAATTGTCCCAGGAAACAAGCTGGAGTTGCCATCCTAATATCCAATAAAATAGGCTTTCAACCAAAACTTAGGAAGTAGGAGTGGGTAGGTTGAGGAGCAGGGCAGGGGGCCGTTATAGGGGACTTTCGGAGGGGAAACTAGGAAAGGGGATAGAATTTGAAATGTAAATGAAGAAAATATCTAATATAAATAAATAAATAAATAAATAAATAAATAAGCCAAAACAACAACAACAACAACAACAACAACAAACCAAACTTATCAACCGTGATGAAGAAGGACACTTCATATTCATCAAAGGGAAAAATCCACCAAGAGAAAGTATCAATTCTGAATATCTATGCCCCAAATGCAAGAGCATGAATATCCATAAAAGAAAATTTACCAAAGCTCAAAACACACATTGAACCTCACACAATAATAGTGGGAGACTTCAACACCCCACTCTTACCAATGGACAAGTCATTGAAACAGAAACTAAACAGAGACACAGTGAAACTAAGAGAGGTTACGAAGCAAATGGATTTAACAGATATTTACAGAACATTTCACCCTAAAACAAAAGAATAGACCGTCTTCTCTGAACCTCATGGTACTTTCTCCAAAATTGACCATATAATTGTTAATAAAACAAGCCTCAACAGATACAAGAAGATTGAAAACATCAAATACATCCTATCAGATCACCATGGCCTAAGGCTGGTCTTTAAGAACAGCAAAAACTACAGAAAGCCCACATACTTGTAGAAACTTAACAATAATTTACTCAATTATAACTTGGTCAGGGAAGAAATAAAGAAATTAAATACTTCCTGGAATTTATTGAAAAGTTTGACACATCAAAACCAAACTTATAGGACACAGTGAAAGCAGTGCTAAGAGGAACGGTTATAGCACTAAGTGCTCTGATAAAGAAACTGGAGAGATCTTACACTAACAACTTAACAGCACACCTGAGAGCTCTAGAACAAAAAGAAGCAAAATCACCAAAAGGAGTAGAAGGCTGAAATAGTCAAACTCAGGGCAGAAATCAATCAAATAGCAACAAAGAGAATAATACAAAGAATCAACAGAACCAGAAGCTGTTTTTTTTTTGTTGTTGTTTTGTTTTGTTTTTTTTTTTAAGAGAATCAACAAGATAGATCAACCCCTAGCCAAACAAACTAAAGTGCTGAGATTCAGTATACAATTTAACAATATCAGAAATGAAAGGGGAGACATAACAACAGAGGTAGAGAAAAATTTTTAAAATCTTCAGATCCTACTTTAAAAGCCTATACTCAACAAAACTAGAAAATCTAGATAAAATGGATGGTTTTCTAGACAGATACCACATATCAAAGTTAAATCAAGAGCAGGTATGCAAAGGATAAACCGGCTGAGAAAGAAATTAGGGAAACAACTCCCTTCACAATAGCAACAAATAGTATAAAATATCTTGGAGTAACTCTAACCAAACAAGTGAAAGACCTATATGACAATAACTTCAAGTCTCTCAAGAAAGAAATTGAAGATCTCAGAAAATGTAGAGATCTCTCAGGCTTATGGATTGGCAGAATTAACAGAGTAAAAATGGCCATCCTACCAAAGGCAATCAGTGAAATCAGTGGATTCCCATCAAAATTCCAACAGAATTCTTCAAAGACATGGAAAGATCAATTCTCAAATTCATATGGAAAGGAAAAAAAAAACAGCATAGTGAAAACAATTTTAGCAATAAAAGAACAGCTCGGGGGAATCACCATCCCTGACCTCAAGCTTTACTACAGAGCAATAATGATAAAACCTCCATGGTATTGTTACAGACACAGACATGTTGATCAATGGAATAGAATTGAAGACCCAGAAATAAAGCCACACATTTATGGACACTTGATCTTTGACAAAGAAGCCAACAATATACAATGGCAAAAATTAAAGCATCTTCAATAAATGGTCTAACTGGGTATCTATCTATAGAAGAATGAAAATAGAGCCATATTGTCACCTTCCACAAATCTCAAGACCAAGTAGATCAAGGACCTCAACATAAAACCAGATACACTGAATCTAATAGAAGAGAAAGTGGGAAAGACCCTTGAACTCATTGGCTTAGGGGGAAATTTACTACACAGAACTCCAATGGCTCATGTTCTAATATCAAGAATTGATGAATGGGACCTCATGAAACTGGAAAGTGTATGTAAGGAAGAAGGGTATAGTCAATAAGACAAATTGGCACCCTACAGATTGGGAAAAACCTTCACTAACCCCACATCCAATAAAGGCCTAATATCCAAAATCTATAAAGAACTCAAGGAGCTAGTCACCAAAAAACAAAACAACAAAATCAAAAAACGGGGTATAGAACTAAACTGAGATTTCACAACTGAGGAATCTCAAATGGCTGAGAAGCACCTAAAGAAATGTTCAAAGTCCTTAGTGATCAGAGAAATGCAAATCAAAACTATCCTGAGCTTTCACTTTATACCAATCAGAATTGCTAAGATCAAAACCACAGGTGACAACACATGTTGGAGAGGATGTGGAGAAAAAGGAACACTCCTCCATTGCTGGTGGGATTGCAAGGATTTCCACCCTGGAAAGCAATGTGGAGGTTCATCAGAAAATTGAAAATAGATCTACCTGAAGACCCAGCTATACTACTCTTGGGAATATACCGAAAAGATGCCCCACCATACCACAGTGACACATGGTCCACTATGTTCATAGTGGCTTTATTTATGGTAGGCAGAGTCTGGAAACAACCCAGATATCCCACCACAGAAGAATGGATACAGAAAATGTGGTTCATTTCCACAATGGAATCTTACTCAGCTATTAAGAATGAGGGCATTCTGAGTTTTGCAGACAAATGGATGGAACTAGAAAGTATCATCCTGAGTGAGGTAACTCAGACCCCAAAAGACATGCATGGTATATACTCACTAATAAGTGGATGTTAGCCCCCCCCCCCCAAAAAAAGTACTGAATACCCAAGATATAGTCCACAGAACTCAAAAAGGTCAACAAGCTGAAGAGCTCAAGTAAGGACACCTCAGTCCCACTTGGGAGGGAGAATAAAACATTCACAAGTGGGGAGAAAGGAAGGGACCTGGGAGGGAAAGTAGATGGAGGGGAGGGTCTAGAGGGGAACCTCATCTGGATTGGGTGAGGGAAAAGGATTGAAGCTCTGAAGGCCAACAGAAAGAATGGAAACAGGCAACCTCAGGAGATAGGAGGTTGAGGGGACCCTCCAGAATACACCAGAGCCCTGGGAGATGAGAGACTCTCAGGACTCAAATGAAGGGACCTTAGATGAAATATGTAACAGTTGGGAGAGGGAACTTATAGAGCCCACCTCCAGCAGGAAGACTAGGCATCAAATGAGGGAGAAAGGGCCCATCACACAGTCACAACTCTTACCCATAATTGTTACTCTCTGAAAGAAATACAGGGATGGAAATAAAGACAAGCCTGAGGAAAAGAAGGTCCAGCAACAGTCCAAAAGTGGGATCCAGCTCAAGGGGAGGTCTCAAGGCCTGACACTATTACTGAGGCTATGGAGAGCTCACTAAAAGGGACCTATCATGACTGTCCTCCAAAAGACCCAACAAGCAGCTGAAAGAGTCAGATGCAGATATTTGCACCCAACCAATGGACAGAAGAAGTTGACCCCTGTTGTTGAATTAGGGAAGACTGAAAGAAGCTGAGGAGAAGGGCAACCCTGTAGGAGGACCAGCAGTCTCAATTAATCTGGACCCCCAAAATCTCTTAAACACTGGACCACCAAACAGGCAGCATACACCAGCTGATATGAGGCCCCCAACACATATACAGTAAAGGACTTCTGGGTCTGTGTTCCATCAGAGATGATGCACCTAACCTTCAAGAGACTGGAGGACCCAGGGAGTTTAGAGGTCAGGTGGGGTTGGGAGTGAGGACATCCTGGTGGAGACAGGGGTATGAGGAAGAGGTATTATCCTGAATGAGGTAACCCATACACAAAAGGACATGCATGGTGGGTACTCACTGATAAGTGGATATTACCCCAAAAGTATAGAATCCCCATGATACAGCCTACAAACTGCAAGAAGTTAAACAAGATGGAAGACCAAAGTGAGGTTACTTCAATACCAGTTAGAAGGGGGAACAAGCCGAAATGTAACAGAGGATGACCTTGTTGGGCATCAGTAGGTAGAGAGGTCCTAGGTCCTGTGAAGGCTCGATGCCCCAGTGTAGGGGAATGCCAGGGCAGGGAGGTGGGGGTAGGTGGTGGGGGGGGAGCATCATCATAGAAGCAGGGTGATGGGGGATGGGATAGAGGGTTTTCAGAGCAGAACCATGAAATGGGATAACATTTGAAATGTAAATAGAAAATATCAATAAAACAAAAGAAAGAAAGAAAGAAAGAAAGAAAGAAAGAAAGAAAGAAAGAAAGAAAGAAAGAAAGAAAGAGAGGAACAAAATAAGTACAGGAGGTAGAGTGAGAGAGGGACCTGGATGAGAGAGGGGAGCTTAAGAGGAAAAGTGGGTCAGGATCAGGTATGGATGGGGGAGACAAGAGAGAAGACAAGATGGCCAAAAGAATGAATGGAAATATGTAGCTGCCTTGCGTGCTGGTGAGGAACCTCTAGAACATCCCAAAGATCTGGGATGGGGACTCACTGTGGGTGACCTTAGCTGAAATTCCCAATAGTGGGGTGATGGAACCTGAAGAAATCATCTCCAGAAGTTATACAGAGCTCCCAGTAAAGGGATGATGACAGCAACTCACCTTCAAAAATTTTGACCCAGAATTATTCCTGTCTAAAAGAAATACAGGGACAAAAATGGAGCAGAGACCTAAGGAAAAGCTATCCAGTGACTGACCTAACTAGGGAACCATCTCATGAGCAGGCACCAAACCTGACACTATTACCCATTTACTGATACCATGTTGTACTTACAGAAAGGATCCTATCATGACTGATCTCTGAGAGCTTCTACCAGCAGCTGACTAAAACAGATGCAGATACTTACAGTAACCATTGAACTGAGGTTGGGGACCCTGATTGAAGAGTTAGAGAAAGGACTGAAAGACCTGAAGGAGCAACCCCATAGGAAGACCAACAGTGCCAACTAACCTATACCTCTGGAAATCTCCAGAGACTAAGCCACCAACCAAAGAACATACATGGACTAGTCTGAGGTCCTAGGTACATATGCAGGAGAAGACTGCCTTGACTGGCCTCCATGGGAGAGGATGTGCTTAATTGTGTAAAGACCTAGGGCCACAGAGAAGGGGGATACTCCAGGGGGGGGGGGGCTGTGACGTACCCACTGAGAGGCTAAAGTGGGGATGGGGTGAAGAACTCTGGGATGAATGACCAGAAGGGGAAAACTTTTGGGATGTACATTATTAATTAAAAAATAACAATTGAAATCTAGTGTGTAGGGGGAGAATACTTAACACAACATTTTTCATTATCCCTACAGCTCTAGAAAGTTCATATTTATGTAAACTGATAAATGGGCAGACAGACAATACAACATCATTGCAATGGATTGGTACTGAAGAACAGAAATAAATCAACTGCTAAACGTGCTACAACATGGGTGGACCTCAGTAACATTATTCTGTGAGATGCAAGACATGAAAAACTGTGTGGTTCCACTTATGTGACAGGTCAAAATGAAAATTATTTAGAGGTAATAATTATGTTAGTGACAGTGATACTGGAGGTGAGAGGAGGGAGACTCTTGGGAACATTCGGGACGAAGGCACTACTGTACATCCGGATTTCAGTGCTGGTTAAATAAGTGTGTCACAACTCAGCCAAAATACAAAATCTGCTTTCATAAAAGTATCACAAAAATGTTGACTACAGAAAAAAGTAGACTTACTATTAGACTGTTTTTAAAGAACTTACATATTATATACTAAGGTATATAATATAGAAATAAACTTCTCCCCTTCTAAAAATTGAAATATTTCCCACCTTCGGTTAGTATATTTACTTGTACGTTTTATGTTTCTCTTCCTACTTTTGTCTCACAAGATTATTATATGAAATGAATATTATTTTGTGGCTAGAAATGTTATTTTTACAAAGTAACTAGATATTTAGGGCGCTTCATAAGACATTTAAATGCATTGAGTCTGTTTCCCCAGTATTAGGCAAGATTCTTTGGGGAAAGATAACAGATATTACATATGGATAGCAAATATTATAAATACATTGTATATATAGAAAACTGGTAGATAAATATAAGTACATACATAGACAAATTATATAGAGATATTTGGTTTTATAAATATATAAATAAATATATAGAGAGATTGCTAAGTAGGTATATAGATGATTGATATGATTGTAGACATGACAGATGAGGAGATAAAGATATATAGCTATAGATATACTTTACTCCAGATTCTCCAAGTAAAGCATTTTTAAATTTCCTGATTCACCCTCTGCTAATATATCCTTCAATTCCTGGCAAAGATCAGTTCTCCAACCTACACATAGAAGACAAATAACTTTTTATAAATGTTGTGCTGCAAACATCTTTATCTAAGTGTCAAAATTGCTAAGCACATTGTGAGGATGGTGTGAGAATGCTGTAGCCGTTGACATTGTTAGCATGGGTAACTGTGAATGTCCACTTGAGAGCCAGTTGGAAGTGAGCTCTGGAGCAATCCTAACTAAGGTCTTTGTCACATGACCACTGGATAATTTACCTGGAGTCTCTATGTCAGCCTGTTTTGTCATGATTAAATTGAGAATTGTTAATAATGACTGTACCAAGGATAAGTCATGTGAAGTCTTTACGTCATATTTGAAAGGATAAGATATGGTCAACTTTAGCTGTTATTAGAAGTCTACTTGCTTATACTACATTGAAATAAAAATGGGAAAAATCTACTTTTAGGTATCTTTGAAGAATATAACTTGGCAAGTACCAAAAATAGCGCTTGCCTTTAAGGAAGCAAACACATAGCCTCCAGAGTGTTGGAGTCACTTGCTCATCAACGCCCCTTCTCTTGGACAGCTTATGTTTTCCAGATGGCGAAACCTTTGTAGGGAACTGGGTCACTTTCAATGAACAATAGTCACACATGGCTGAATAGACTGACAGGTCATTTGGTCTGTGAAAAACAGCTCACTCTAAGCTCTGAAATGTTCAGACATCCCCCTTGTTTAACAAATCATATGTTGAGTTCTCAAACTGGAGGTAAAATGTCTGTCAGTGTTTTCAGTTAAGTCAAGGAGAGCAAGGTCCTGGATGCAGCCAAAATCGAATTGGTATGATAATTAGGAAGTTTGTCTCTGAATTCTTGCCTTCACTGTTGGCTGACATGAGTCTGTCAGCACAGTCAAGTCCCAAATTACTCATGAGGTGAGGCACCTTACAAATGGGAAAAAGATGAAGAATAGTTAGATAACTTAATCTGTTCTTGTGACTACTAATCAATGCAATGGGCATACTGCTTTCAGGAGTATAATATATAGAACATAGTATTACAAGTAACAAATTAAATAAAATGATAAGTTCTTTGACTGGAACATTAGACAGAGAGAGAGAGAGAGAGAAAGAGAGAGAGAGAGAGAGAGAGAGAATTTAAAATGAAAACTCAGATCCTCACTAACAGCTTGTGATTTTTAAGTATGTTTATTTATATATTTAAAGCCATATTCTTTTTTTTCCAAAATTTTTATTAGATATTTTCTTAATTTACATTTCAAATGCTATCCCGAAAGTCCCCCCCCCCCCTGCTCCCCTGCCCACCCACTTCCACTTCTTGGCCCTGGCGTTCCCCTGTATTGGGGCATATACAGATTGCAGTACCAAGGGGCCTCTCCTCCCAATGATGGCCGACTAGGCCATCTTTAAAGCCATATTCTTTTATTTAAAAAATAAGTCAAGTTCTATGTTTGGAAAGAAATAGAAAGACAGAGAAAGAAGGAAAGAAAGGAAAAGTTTAAGAAGAGAGATTAAATTAAAGGCAAGAAGAAGTTGATACTTTCTTTTTCGCTTCTAGATTAACTAATATACTTTTTTTTAAAATTAAAATGAGCTCTTAAAAATACAATGTGCTCCTGTGTCTGGGCGTGGCTGCAGAAGATGGCCCTGCTCTGAGCAGGGAGAGGGTGGTTTGCAGGGGCAGCAGGCCAAATTCACTGTGGGTGTGGAGACAGCCAGTATCACTCCACCCTGCTGTCCTGTTGCCTAATTAGCTGGTGTGTGGAAAACAATCTTGGGAAGCCGACGAATCTCTCATCTTAGTGTCGTGATGCAATGATGCACTTACATCCTGCCTGTGGCGGAAATGCTGAGTGTCCTCTGACACCCGTTTTCTGGGAAGAGAGAGGTAAGTGCAGAGGTCCGAGGATTGCAGTTCTCACAGAACCTCATGCTAGATCTTACTTGCTTTACTGACATTTTGAAGTCAACCAAAAGTGCTAACAATACTAGAGTAGTCTGTGCCCTGCCCTCCTTTCCAAGTAAAAAGTTAGCCTCATTTTAGGGCAAATAAAGTGCCTTTGCCAGATCACTCCTTCTCTGTTTCTCATTCATCAGTTAGGATGGATCAGGAAGACATTTGTGTTTTAGGAAAAACAAACAAACAAAAAAGAAATAAGGAAAGTCACATAAAATAAAGAAAGCACATTTGGTCCTCTTCAAAATAGAACTTTGTTAGATTCTTTAGAAGAAATTCTTTAGAAGTTTATTGCCCAAAGTGTCATATGCTCACAAACAGGATTTAAGCTGGTAGAAACCTTAGTATATTTGAATATATTGATAATCATCCTGCCCGCCCCCCCCCCAGCCCCCAGTCATGCCAGGTGGAAGACACTGCTTCAAGGACAAATGAATAGAAAGCAGATGGGGACAGAAGTTCCATCTTCCCCTGTTCCCAGGGCCTGTGCATATCTTTTTTTTTTCTTTAAAGTTTTTTATTTTTATTGGCTCTGTGTGGTTGTTTCCATCTGAATGTATGTGTCACCCTCAGAAGCCAGAAGAGAGCATCAGATATCTTAAAACTGGAGTTATAGATGTTGTAAGTTTCCTTGTGAGTGGCAGGAATAAAATCTGGGTGTCTGTAAAGAGCATCCAGTGTCCTCAACTGCTTGCTTAAGCCCCCTCTCCAGGCCCTGTATTTTTTTCCCCAACATAGTTATGAGTGGTTCAGGGAATTGTCATTTTATCATTTTGTGTTTCACAGAACATACTCAGATTTGTGTACACCATTTAATGCAGAGTTTGGCTCTAGATTACTAAAGTCATTAGTGGATTAAATCTTAAGTTTTTATTAGCTTTTCTGTTTCCAGTAGTTGACACTAGGAGGCTGTTCTGCTCCTAAGGGACATTTGGCAGTGTATGCAGATACACTGGTTGTACTTAGGGAAGTGCTATAGAATCTACAGGAAAATGACCTGAGATGCTGTTAAGTATCCTATAGGGATATTCATACTAGATATGATGGGATAGATAGGATGTTCATACTAGATATACTCAGCATGGAAGAACCCAGTTTTAAGGCCAAGAGAGAGACTCGGAGCCCATTCTGTGTGCTTTTCAACCAGAATTAGCTTTAATGTACTGATGGAAAGAAAGAAAGAAAACATCAAATCTCAATGATGCCAAATGTGGATACTTCTACTGTACTTCCTGGATCACAAGTGTCCAAGGCTTGGGATAACTTGCTCCAGCCCTCACTTGTAAGAGAAGTATATCTTTTCGCATGGACCATGTTATCCAGATGTGCTACTCAGCCCTTTACGTCTACAGGCAACATCTTCCATCAGGTTGAGTTCTATCAAAACTGCTTATTCACTCATTCGTTCAGACAAACTGAACATTAATTTCACAGCTCTGTGGAACGTGCTGGAGATGAATCAAGAATCTTGTCTTCAGGGAAACCTGTGATGCAATGAGGTAGATAATATTTTCAGCATGGGTTATCTTCAAACATTAATTTGTAACTGTAGAGAGATAAAAACCCAGTGGGAGATTCCACAGATGAAATACACGATCAGGTGAGAGATGCCAAAGACTAGAATTTCAGGAAAAGTGTAATTTGACAAATGCTTTACAAAAATAAGATAACTCTGACTTTCTCTCTGGATATGTAGGTGAAGTTAGGGGTGATATTTTAAGGAAAAGTGATATTATAGACCTCAGTTTATTCCCAGCAAGATGGATGGAAATGATTATAGAACTTGAAAATGTACCTGGTCCAAAGAGGACACTACACCTAGACTTTGCTTCTAAGTCTCTCCTACCCAGAATTCACCAACATCTAACCTCTTCTTTACAGAAGACCTATCTGGGGTCAATATTATCTTTAAATAATTATCCTCATTTACTTTTCAACTTTGAATAGTTATTGAATGCAACCATAATTTATTATGTTAAATCAAAGTGCAACGGGAACTATTAAAAAGATAATTAATGAAAAAATATTGATTTGATATAATCAATAGTGACATGTCATTAAAATTTGTTTAATGTTTCCAAAATAGGTTATAAAATGAAAGTACATAAAAGTTTTATCAGAATTATAGATCATTTGCTTATCTTGTGAACAATTTTGGAGTCAATACCCCCAAATACACACAAACACACACACACACACACACACACCACAGTGAAAGAGGGGGTGATGGGGGAAGGAGAGAGAGAGACAGAGAGAGAGAAATGGGTTTTACTTGTAGGTATATATCTATATATCTATACCCATCTCTACACATTCTGGGATAACAATTGCTTTCACAAATGTAACAACAAAAGCAAAAAGGTCCCTCTCAAAGAAAGTGTCAACACACTAAACTGGTTTTCCTTAACAAAGCTGATTGCTAGACTGTTAATGACTGATATAGAGGAAATATTTCAAAATATCCAGATATGATAGACTGACTAGATACAATTGCTTGGATATCAGTTCAAGCTATCTGCTTTAGGACAAAGCCCATATTATCTCTGTCAGAGATTTCTTATTTATTTCACATAGAGAGAACCAAAAGCTCTTCAATCTAAAAAACCAAGAGCAATAAAGATTTTCTTCCATGATGCCTGCCATGTCTGCAGGAAGTTGTGCCATATGATTTATTTAATAAAAGAAAACTATAGGCTTTTCTCTGGTCTTGAGATGTCTATCTATTAGCTGAGTATATTATGCAAGAAGACATTTGCTAAATAAAAATGATGGATATTATTTTCACTAAATAATTGCATTGCTAAAATTTGAGAATGTAAAATAGAGAAAACCAACAGAGTCAATGGCAAAAAAAAAAAAACAAAACAAAAACTAAATTTTGTCACTAAAGCAAGAAAATTAGTAGCAAGAGAGCCCATATTTTCCAGAGATGAAGGAAAGGCTTCTCAATTAAAATTCAGATTATACAAACACTCTTATATGATATAAAATTCAAAATTGTAAAATTGCTAAATATCAAATAAGATAAAATCATAATATATGTGAATTCTCCTTCATGGCTATACACATACTGTAATGAGATATCAAAATATTAAAATTTCTAAAAATTCTGTCTCTGGGACTTTCTGCATATTTCTGGTTAGTTATTGAACTGCTTGCTTTGTCTGATATTGATTTCAAACCAAAGCCTTTGTAGAATTTCTTTAGTACCCTTCTATGTTTCCTTCTTTTAATAATCCAAAGCACATAACCTGAGACCCACCTATCAACAAGCATGAAAGCACATGATAAGGGTTGTTCTTCATAAGTCTATTTATATAGGAGAGTCTATGACTTCAAGTTTTCTGGCTAGAATTCTACCCCCAGTAAAGAGCAATCTCTAGTTCCCTGTGTTTCAGAACTAGAAACTGATATCTTTCTGTCTGTCAGTTCTATTACTCTACAGAGTTCATATAAGTGATGTCAAACTGGGTTTGTCCACAGTTAGCTTTTTTTTTCACATACTATGGTGTCTTCAAACTTTATTTATGTCATACCATAGCAAGATTTTTCTAATTTGATGGTCAAATAATCCATTGTATGGATGTAGCATCCCCTCCCTGGAGTCCATTTTATCTTCCTGTCACATGTTGTCTCATAAAGCATTCCTACTCTGATCAATTGCTTAAGGGAAACCTCCTTAGAACATAGAAAGAAATGTGTTGCAGTGACCATCTGGCTTAGGGTCCACCGTAAGTCTACAAAGTACTACCATCTCCATGTTAAAATTAGAAATATAGACTCTGATACCGGAATTAACTTACTCCAAATCTTAAAAGCATAAAGTAACACAGATCTCAAGTTAAGAGGGATGTACTAACAAAGTCATGCCATTGTACTTACTTTGAGATGTAAATTTCTAGGGACCTATTAATGCTTACTATTGACTGTTAATTTGAGTTGATCTAGAATCATCTAGAAGACAAATGTCTGGCCATGTCTGTTGGGGGATTTTCTATTAGACTAGTTTAGGTAGAAAGACTCATTCTAAGAGTAGCCAGCATTGGAATTCATCACTCTTTACTTCAGAAGCAGCAATTTGAAAGGACACTAAAACACTCAGTATCCTATACCACTGACTGAAAAAAAAGGTAATTTATTCTTTTCAAAAATGACCAAATCTTTAACTTATATTTTGTAATAATTCACTGCTTTACCTTTTCCTTTATGGAAAGTAGATGAGAAATGAAATATGGTTCCCATTTTGTGAGAAAGTGAGCAAAAGATCTCTTCTGATGTGAAGATTTCACAAAGCTTACAAAGCAGTGGGAAGGCTCCAAACTTTTGCAACCACCTTCTCCACTAGCCAGGGGTATGATTTCAGGATTTAAGGACAGATGATGGAAACAGCATCATGAAATCAAGAGGGAATTAAAAAGAAATGAAAAATTGTTTCAAAATTGTCAAATCCATTTGAATAAATAATTTTTCTCTCCCTTCCCTTCTGATACCACCCACACCATTTTAAAACCAACTAAAATTAATACTTGCTTTCAAGAAAAGTCTCCAAGACAAAATTATCATGAGGATTGCAAGAGACATGATTCCTCTTACAGGTTTCCTGTATCTGTTTAACTTCACTTAATCGTGTATTTCTGCTCCAGCTTTTTCTAATAAGCAACCAAGTCAGACAACTGCTACTTGTAATCAAATTCTCCAGATTCAAAACAGAAGCATAAAGATAGGACAGTTTACTTATTTAATAGCTTTCCAAGGAGACAATGACATAGAGAAAAGGAGTAAGGGGAGAAAGTAAGACAACGTGGTCTGAAAACCATATGCATTTAGTGTTAAGCATTGACTACATTATTTTAAAATCTTAAATTTAGCAGTTATTCTCTCCGTGTTCTGGATTCTATAGCTGTAAAATCTGAGTGTTACAGTAGCCAGTTCCATCATTTTGTTACATTATAGGATTGCAAAGCAATCAAACAATTTGCCTACTGCCTTAAAACTGAGAGGAAGCAGGGATCCATGTGACAAAGAACCATTCTGTCCTCCTGTCTTCAAGGACCACACCATCCTTGACATCCTACTGCACATACTTACCAAACTCAGATTACTCTCTTGATAAATAATTTTATTGATTATATGAGTTATTCTTTATCTTTTGAGTTGTGTCTCTATCAGGATAGAATCAATATCTTATAAGTTTATCTAACTACAATGACAAATGACAAATATCCAATGGTAAGAAATACCTCCTTATTTAACTCTCCAACTTTTTTTTAGTTAATATTTTAGTCTACTTAAAATATGTTAAAAATTATAACTATTTTCTGGTTGAGATAGAAAATCATCTTTATTACTTGTGTCAGAATCAGACATTATAAAGTACATTCATATACTTATATTGTGTGTGATTTTTTTTGCTTGCATTTAGCTGCTAGGAGTTTTCAAAATGAAATCTCCAAGAAATCTCACAGTGAAGGCCAAACCACCAATATTCTGTATTTCTTTTCCTATCTAAGTATTAATTACTTTTAACCGAACATTCATTTTCTTGCCACATCTCATTTAAATCTATTTTATATCTCAGGACCAAACTGAATCTGTAAATCTTACTTATATAATTTTATCTCTAAGCACTTAACAAGTACATTCATTTTATATTCACACACCATTCTCACATATAGAACTCATATACACAAGGTACATATACCACATATCACACACCCACATATACAACACCACTCTCACAAACATATATAAAACACACAAGTGATTTTAAGTTGATAAATACTAAAAGCTTTATAATGAATCATCTGTTGCTTTTTCCAGAGAGAGAGAGAGAGAGAGAGAAAGAGAGAAAGAGAGAGAGAGAGAGAGAGAGGAAATTTTTAAAGAAAAAAGAAAAAAAGGCCAACCAGAGAGTTCACACATTTCTCTATATTCCCCTGTGAATTGGGATTTATTCAGAGTCCTTTTACTTAAGGGTGACTCATTGCCCTGCCTGCCTCTAGCATTCTCAATTTCAAGTGTTGTCAGACTGCATTCCTGTAATGTTAAAGCATTAAAACAAAGCAAAAGCTTTAAAATTACAGCTCAGGGCCTGGATCTGGGCTCCAACATCGATCATCCATGAAAATATCAACTCCTCTATTATAGGATTTTAGAGTTAATGTATTAATAAGGCAAAGCATGAATATTCCTAAGATCCAGTATTCTCAGTGATATCTCCTCTAGTCACCTTTTAAAAAGTAGTATTTTTGTGTTTTTCCTTTCAGATTAAGAGTAATTTGGTATTTCTATACTTTTCTTTGGATTTTGAAAATTTCACACATTCATGTAGTACATATCTACCTCCCTTCCTTCAAACCTCTCCCTCCCAATGTTAATCTTCTATTCTTGTTCATAATCAATCCACCGAATGAGTCTGGTTAATACTGACCATCTGAGTATGTGTACAGGACCATCCATAGGGAGATGGACAACCCACCAGAAAATTTCATAAAATTGATAGTAACCATCAACTTTCAATAACGTCTGAGTTTGGAGTAGGGTTGGGGAGACCCTCTTCCCCACCACTTGATCATGTATCCATGATTTTGTGGAGGTAACTGCCCTATGTGTGAAACAACCATGTCATGTTTAGGGACCATTTCACAGCCCTTTTTCATATCTATAGGCTCTTACATAAAAGACATCTTCCAGAAGCTTTCCTTAGCCAAGATTTTTTTTTCTGTTTCTAGTTTTCAAAGCCCACATAATTTGGTCATGGAAATACATGCCAATAAGCCCTTTACCCTCGATACTGGGTGGACATTGTCCTCATTTGTCACTGATGAAAACTTAGGATTTTGAGGCTAGATGCAGGCAAACTTGAAATCCAGTCTTAGGCACTTCATACTTACCGGATCCTGTGAATTTGACTTAGCCTGTTCCATCTGTGAGAGGGTAAGGCTTATATGAAGATTGTGGAAAATACTAAGATACTTATAAATATGCGCATGGTACATAGAAATTCCCAATATTTGTTGATAATGGTGAGGAGTGACTGTTACTGGTAACTTCTACAGAAAAAAAAAAAAAAAGATTAGGGAAAGTTTGTTTTTTCTCAGAGCTTTGAGGTAATGCTAATCGCATCATCTTTGAGCAAGACATTGTATTATACAGCCTGTTTGTGTTTTCTCATAACTACTACAGTTCTGGGTGGTTGGACCACATATAGAGTCCCATACTGTTTCAGTTTTTTGAAGGAAACTCACATGACTTGCTGAAGATCAGAAGACCATGATTATGAGAAGCATTTCATAGTTCTTTTTAGTTCTGCATCTGTAAATGTAGGAAAGTTATATTACTTCTTATCTCCAATTGCTCATACATTTTAGAGTTACTTTCTCATGATTAAACAAATCAAAATGAAATAGATTATTACATACACATTGTTTATGGTGTCTCCTTTATTAAGGTCTGAATGGGTATTGATACTATAATTCTTTGATTTCATTCAACAGCCCATGCATAATCCCACGTTCCTCAACTGCTCTCTGTCTTGATTTTTAAAGCAAAAGAAAAGGTCTCTTTGTAGCCAGAGCTCCTCAGTCAACTGAAGTTTGTTGTTTGGAGAGTTTTCTGTTTGTTTTTTTGTTTGTTCATTTTTTTTTTTTTTTTGCTTCTTGTTGTAATTTTTTTTTTTTTTTGAGACAGAGGTTCTCTTCTAATTGTGGATGTCCTGAAACAGGGTTTCTCTTGTAACCCTGGCTGTTTTGAAATTTTCTCTGTAGACAAGGCTTCCCTCAAACTCAGAAATCTACTTGCCTCTGCCTCCCAAGTGCTGAGATTAAAGGCATGTGCCACCACTGCTCTTCTAAATCAGGTGAGGTTATTTGGCCAATACACATGGAAGAATTCTTCTGTATCCATTGCCCTAGTGTTTGGATTATGTTTCTTAGGTTGTGATGTCCAACTTTTACACTAGTGCTGGATATATGACTGCAGGTCCTTATGATTGGGAAGTAAATAATTCATGTACAGTGCCATATCCCACATTATTTATTTATGTTAGGAACATCTATTTTTGAAACATTCAACAACATGGTATCAATTTTAGTCAGTGCATCATGCTATAAAACACTAGAAGTTATCCTTTGTAAATAACTACCTTTGCTTCCACTAATCCTTCTCCCCATGCACTATCCCAGTATCTTTCCCACAACTGTTTCCGTGATCATCTTACCATCCTTCTGCTCTCAACATCCTTCCTAGATTCTGGTAACCACTATGCTATTATCAACTTCTTTGAGATCAACTTTTGCTTACTCATACAAGAAGGCATTTGTATTTTTGTGCTTAAAATGGTTCTCTTAACCTACTGTCTTCTGGTTCTAGCTATGCTTCTGAAAATAACAAAATATTTTTATGGCTGAATAATATTCCATTGCACACCTTTGCCACGTTTTCTTTGTCATATTTTCTACCAATGGTCAAATAGATTGATTTTAAAATCTTGATTTTTTAAAAAAATAGTCCTTTAGTAACTATGCAATATTTGCTTCAATAAAGTAATTTCCTTTTACTTGTTTGTATGCCAAAAATTGATTGCTGGATCTAACTGCTATTATATGTTTATATTTTTGAGGAAATTTCATACCATTTTCTATAATGACTATAGTAATTTACAGTTTTATTAATGGTGTATGAGAATTCTTTTTTTGCCTTTTGCACTGATAACAGTAGGTGGAGTCTTAAAATTTTTAGTTAATATTTGGTGATCTTTGGGATAATAGACATTCTGTATAAAGAGAAATGATTTGTTGTTGTGATCTTGGTTTTAATTTTTCTCTTGATTAATCATGTTGAGCATTATGTCAGATATTTCTTGCACATTTGCATGTTATTGTTAAAGAATGATTATTCAGGCATTCAACTTTATTATGTATGGCAAATGAGGTAATTCTAATCTTAACATTTTGTTCTTTATACTAATGTAATAAAATCAGCATAATTTCAGTCTTTTACATTAAACAAAATAATATCTTAGGTGTGGTACCAAAAATTACTTATATATTAATAATGATACAGCTTTTATGCTGGAGCACCTCAACTCTCTAGTCCCAACCTCAATCACTTTGGCCTATCCTAGGAAGTGGTTATAACTGAAATTCAAATTTCCAGACCAATATCTTAGAACTCCTGAATTCTTTTTTTTTTTCCAATTTTTTATTAGATATTTTCTTAATTTACATTTCAAATGCTATTCTGAAAGTCCCCTCCTCCCACCCCCCTCCCTGCTCCCCTGTCCACCCACTCCCACTTCTTGGCCCTGGTGTTCCCCTGTATTGGGGCATATCAAGATTGCAGTACCAAGGGGCCTCTCTTCCCAATGATGACCAACTAGGCCATCTTCTGCTACATATGGAGCTAGAGACACGAGTTCTGGGGGTTCTGGTTAGTTCATATTGTTGATCCTCTTCTAGGGTTGCAGACCCCTTCAGCTCCTGGGGTTCTATCTCTAGCTTCTCCATTGTGGGACCTGTGTTCCCTCTTATAGATGATTATGAGCATCCACTTCTGTACGAGACAGCTATATCAGGGTCCCTTAAGTAAGCACTAGCTGTCCTATGCCATAGTGTCTGAGTTTAATGACTGATTATGGGATGGATCCCCCGTGGTGGGGTAGTCTCTGTATGGTCCATCCTTTCATCTTAGCTCTAAACTTTGTCTCTGTAAC
>LR749610.1:2313910-2681927 GCA_902729485.2 Mus minutoides
AAGAGGGGCATCAGTCCTCTTGGAACTAGGTTACTGACAGCTGGGAGGCACCCTACATGAGTACTGGGACTTGATTTAGAGTAGCAAGAGCTAATTTCTAAGCCATCTCTCCTGCTCAGGGAGTATTATTATCTTGCATTTATAGATAGAGAATCTGAGATGTGTAATGGTAGTAAAATAAACAAAAGGTTATCAGTAAGCTTTATGCATGACACAACTTAGGTCCAACTTCACTTTACTTAACACAAAAGTTTCATTTAACTTACTAGTTATCCAGAGAAAAGGTGAGCTTGAAACTATTGTCTTAGTTAAGTGTGAATGGAGATACAAAGCATTGTCTAAAAACCACTTGATTTCCCATAATCACACTTTCATTGTGAAGTTCATCCATCCAATGCTGAATAGGTGTTTATTGTATAAAACACTCAGGTAGGCAGTGGTGTGTTGGGCAGGGTCCTGATCTTGATATCTCTGGCAGGTTGGCAAGACTATCTGGTTTACCCACAAGTAACAAGATCCTAAATGACACTCAGAACCATGAAAGAAGCCAGTAGTCACTTCACCTGGGCACAATTTGATTCCAGTAAATCTGGCTTTGTGGACCTGCTCTGCCACCTGAAAGAAGCTTTTAAATAGGTCTGCAGCAAGGTTTCCCCCTCTAGAAAATGATGGTGGTGGTCCCTGCTTGCTAAAGCAGCTGTGAGTTGTGTGACAACCCCTGATTAGTGTTGAGTGCTATACACAGCACACAGTAAAAACTCAATAAATGTTAGTAGTGACTTTGGTTCTTGCTCCCATTGTTTAACTCTCAAGAAAATTAGTAGTTCTAAAACAAAGACTCCACTGAGAGAGCTTTGAAACAAAGCTTCAGAGGTCACAGCTTCATCTACCCACTGTGTGTGTTGCATAGTAGCTGAGTAAATACGAACATGTTTCCAATCTTCCTTAGCCTCAGTGGTCCTGTCTCTTGCGTGACAACACTGATGTCTGCCTCATGGTCGTCTGTGAGGTGTGACAGCACCAGTGCTTATGGGACACCACACTGGGAATTCTTCGAAGATACTTGTGGAATTGTTTTAGTTAATCCCCACCGCTACTTTAGCAGGCATTAGCCCTGCTATCGTGCCACATATGTCGCATAGAAGCCACCAGCTTTTACATGTTGGCTTTAGCCAACTTACTTCCTTCTAAGGGAGAATACAAAAGCCCAGAACATAAATATCTATGTGCTTACAGATAATCTGATGTGGAGCCAGGATTTAAATGCTGGCATCCTGCAGGCTGCACATTATACTGTGCTTTCCCACTCTCGAAGTAAATCTATGAAATCTATTGCACAGTTCTCAGGAAGGGCCAGCATTCAGTAAATGGTCCTGATTACTGCTAGAAAGTACAGAGGAAGCAGTTCTCCAGATGAGGTAAGTTATAGCTGCATCTTGGGAAAACAGATATGAGAACAAGCACACTGTTATAGAAGTCCAGGTAAAGAGAGTGTTCACATGGAAGTGTTCAAGACAGGACAAATAGTGTGTATGCAGAACATGGAAACAGGAGAGCAGAGGGCAGTGGTGGAAAAAGAGCAGGGGTTATGTTTGTTTGCAACACATCTAGAAGAGACAGTCTGAGTCAATTGGCTTGGAAAAGATAGGCTGGCATTTAACTTTGATTTATTTAAATAAAATGTGAGAAGTCTATTTTGACTTGGAGAAGGAGGTCTCAAAAAGTCACTGTCACGACATCTAAATCTGGTATGAGGGACATGACCAAGAGGAGGCTAGTCAAAATCTACTGCTGATTATAGAGCAGATAATGAATTCCCAGATCCAGTGACCACAGGACTATTTGAAACAGAAGGCTTCCTTCTGCTTTTGTCTTTGTTGTTGTTGTTCTTATAACTCTCAGTGGTCCACACTAGACCCCCAAAGTTTCTAGGCCAGTTGTGTTCAGTTCTGTAATTATGTTCTTTAACCTGTTTATTTTGTCCTCAAAACAGAAATTGCGTATGGCTCCTTGCAAATGATATTTTAAGTATTTTGCCTTGTGGAAATGTTTATATGTGTTCCATTTAGCATTTTCTGTGGTGAGAATAGAGGGCAGTCTGTGTCCCTCAGCATTTCACTGGTCAGTCTTCTCCCTGATTCTAGTATGGCATATCAAAGCACAATAGAACTTTTAGCATCTCTGCAGGGCACAAAGTATACACAAGGTGGCATAGGGGCAATCAGGAAATATTCATGTGTATATCATAGTCTTCCTCTTGTTCTATGAATTTATGCTGCTCAGCTTCAATGGAACCTCATAGTGGGTCACTGTTTCTTCATGGGATGCTGGACCTGTTGAAGACTGTGAGGAGAGTGATTTCATCTCTTGCTTTGATGTACTCGCTGAGAGTACATGCTTACTTGCTGGCATCGTTTTTTATCATAGTCTTTTGTGTGTTTATGTGCATGTGCATGTCTGTGTTTGTTTGTGCGTAAGCACACCACACATTTAGATTTCAATGTTTGTAGCTATAGTGATCACTATACAAATTATGATAAAGCAAACAACTGGAATACCAGGTCACCAATTATAAAAAATATGTGAGTAACCTTAATTGTCTATTAATTTCTATGAGTATTTCAGTGTGCTAACGATTTTCAAATAAATTAAATTTGGTTCCAATTTTTTTTTGAATGTGTGCGTGAATGTGGGTTTGGCTGTTTGGCCGCTGTGTGTAGGTGTTTGTGTGTGTGTGTGTGTGTGTGTGTGTGTGTGTGTGTGTGTGTACACGCCAGAGGATACCCTTGGATGCTATTCATTGTGATTTTTCAGGTCTCTCACTGACCTAAAATCCACACATTTGATTAAGGCTGACTAGCCAGTGAGTCCCAGGGTTCCATCTGTCTCCACCTCTCCAGCACTGGAATTACAAGCGCTCAGCACATGGCAGCTCTTCACATGGGTTCTGGTGATTAACTTCAGGTCTTCATGCCTCTGAAGCAACCACTGCACCAACAGATCTCCTTAGCCCCAACAATGCATTTTTATACCAATGAACAAAAGAAAGTGTGTGAGTAAATGTAAAGGAATTCGTTTTGCGATTGATGTTCTAACAAGTGCAGGTTTTAATTCTTTAGTAATGGAACTCATGTTTTCTAAGTGATTTATGTGGTTAATGTTATATACAAAGATAAATGACATGTTTTATATCTCCCGTTTATAGCTTCATAGTGCTTATACATATTCTCATATTCATACATAAAATTATTTTATTAAACATATGAGAACCCAAATTCCTAGAAGAGTAGTTGATTCCAATATTTTGTCCAGTCGATAAATTGGACTCACTTGTGTTAACCCCATTCCTGCTTTCCATGGGTACAACTCACGGCACCCTGAATGTTTCATATTTTGTCAATGCGGGAGATCAATTTCAGGGCACCACGTATCCTGAGCAAGTGCTCTGTCAATAAGCCATATATATTAGCAGATATATACATATAGATGTAAACACACACACACACACACACACACATCCCTCCCTCACAGGTTGTTCTTAGGAAAGGAGTAAATGTGGAAATGTCCTTGAAGCTTGGTCAAGCTCTGCTATACCACAATAACATAGCCCACCCCACCCCCTTTTTTAAAGAATAAAAACAGTCTACTTGTTTTAAACTGTTTTCTTTGATATATTCCCATATTGGACTGTCCATACTAAGTACTTCAAACTTTGATATCAGGTCTTCAGATATCAAACTCTCCAACGCTTTTTCTATCATGAACATAGCTAATAACAAATAAGTGATAGTAATTGTAAAATGTACATTTATATTAGCAAGTACATTAGTCATTTTTTCTCACTATGACAAAACACCATGACCAATGCACCCTATAGAGGAAGGGGTCTACTTGAGGCTTATGGTTCCAGGAGCTAAGAGTTCATCATCATGGTGCGGAGGCATGGTGGCAGCGGTTATGGAGACTGGAGCTGACTGCTGAGGGCTGCGGGCTCACATCTCAAACCATACACAAGAAGCAGACATAGAAAGGAAAATCTAAATAGTATGTCTTTAACCTCTTAAAGCCCACCTCCAATGACATATTTCCTCCAACAAGGCCATACTCTAAGCCTCCCTAAACTGGGGACCAAGCATTCAAATATTCAAATGTCCAAAAGTATGTAGGGTATTTGTCATTCAAACTACCACAGCATATAAAATTATCTATCTATCTATCTATCTATCTATCTATCTATCTATCTATCTATCTATCTATAGATATAGATATATAACTTATAACTTTACAAACCCTTTATCTATTTCTGTCATACTGTGTAAATATATTAACCCTCACCAAAATTCTATGCAAATTTTTAAGAATGAAGATAAAGAACATTTTAAGGCTCTTTAAGAGTGTTTTTAAGAGTGTCTAAATGAATAAAAGTACAAAGGGAAATTCATCAAAAGCAGACATTAAACTTGATGCCCACAGTTTGTAATAACATGGCCCTGTGACTGTTGTGTTTTTCTCTAAAGGATGTAACTAATAAAGTTGCTTCCTTAAAATTCCTGGTAAAGTAAAAGTGCAAAATCAGAGAATATCTATTATTTTAAGGTTCAGAAGCAGATATCAGAAATACAATCACTAAAAATTAAAAGAGAAATGACTAAATCCCATAAAAACAAACAAACAAACAAACAAACAGCAGCAAAACAGGAGGTGAACCCTCCCTTACTGTTGCAGCCTTTCAGGGGTGCTACAAAAGAATGCATACCCTGTCCTTTGTGGTACATCCCGGATTTATAATGTGGTCTCAGCAGGCAGAGATTAGGTCATGGGCCATTATCCTGATGACTTAGAGATGACAAAGACATCTCTAAGATGACAAAGACATCTCTAAGATGACAAAGAAAATGCCTTTTGGCATTTTCTATGAATAAAGTTAGAAATATCCAAGAGAACTTGAAAATTGGGAATCAGAAAATAGGTCTTGAGGGGCTGAGGATCTGGTTTAGTGGCTAAGACAGTATTCAATTACTTCAGTTTCAGAGTATCTGACACCCGCTTCTGATCTACATGGGCATGAGGCACATACATGATGCTAATATATACATACAATCAAATACCAACATGTGTAAAAAATTAAAAGAAAAGAATATAGTTTCATATAATAGTTTTATCTGTTTTCTACAGTAGCTGACTTTTTCTGGTGGGTTCCCCCCCGGGTCAGTGTTGCTAACATAAATCTAACTTTCCTCTATGGCTTGCTTGTCTCTATTCTGTCTCAGCATTTATATTTAGCAAGTAGCCTGCAAAGGGACTGAGAAACTCTTCCCCATTGAGATCCTCACATGTGAGCTGGTGCTATGTCCTCATAAGGATCAAGACAACCACAGAGATGCTGTGATGTTAAAGATATCAGCCATTCTGAATCTTTAAATATTGACAACAGAGCAAAGCCCTACAGCCTACGATGAACTGTAATTAATTTTACATAATGAATGCAATGCCTTGTGCGGTAAGGAACAAACTGTTATCGCTCTGCAGATTTTATATAAAATCTCTAAATACATTTAGATATAATTGTTTGGGCTCTTTTTCAATTTTAACATGACTAGAGTTTCCAAAATGAAAGTGTTTCAGGATATGCTATGAGCACCTATACATTTATTAACATCAAAGTCCAGTGAATATATTTTTGGATATGGGCATTTCCTAAATGTGCTCATATGAAGTTAGAAGCTGGTGGTTTCTTATAGATAAAGGACATTAAGACAGCTGACCTGACATGCCAGAGAAGGAACTTTTTCTCTTTTCTGGTATGTACTGTTTTATAAAAAATTTCACTAGCCATCCTAGGTCCTCTTTAGCCAGCACTTAAAACAGGCCAATTTACTGCATTAGTTCAATTTTTTTGCTTCATACACCACACTCAAAGATCTGTCTCTTCTTCCTTAGCACTAGGATCACAAGTGCCTATGTCCACCCTGATTCTCCTTTTTTATAATGTGGGTTTGAGGGAGCCAAACTCAGCTGCTCAGGTTTGCAAGGAAACTCTTTAGTAATTAGAATCTCTCCCCACCCCCTGTGCAAAATCTGTAAATCAATCACAGTGACTAGGATTGGGATGGAATTCAGTGGTGGAGTCCCTGACCAGCATAGCATACTTTGGGTCCTGGGTTTAGGCCCAGCACTACAGAAACAAAGCAGGAAGCAGCAACAACAAAATATAGAGCAGTGTCACATGCTCCAATCAGGCAGCCTCTTTAGCAATCGTTTTGTGGGACAATCGAGATATAATAAGAATAACAATAAAAATCAATCCAGCTTTATGTCTCATCCTGGTATTGTACAGAAGATCACAGAGGTACCAGGGCCATAAGTTTCCTTTGAGACCAAACTCAGATGCCTGCATTTGATGGTAAAGAACACACAGATTTGATTCCAACGGATTTCTCCCATGCCTACCTATTGACATCCCCATACTCAAGTGCCAGCATCGTATTTCATATTCTTTGGTAAGTTAGCCCCCGTCCACATGCAAGTCACTCTCAGTAAACTAGATAGCATTAGGTTCCTTTAGTATACTTGAGAGTGTTGAAGACTGTCAGCCTGCCTCAGTCGACATTGTCCTGCTCCGAGCCTATCGCAGCTCCACAGGCCTCACGATTCAGAGCAGGTCAGACAACCCTGGCTAAGCACATTTCCTTATCTAAGCCAACAGCCTGCAGGCCTGTTTCCTGCAGCGTCAGTACAAGGATTCATAGAAATGCCATCTGCAGGCGTAGCATGCTATCCCTTGTGTTTGTCAACCAAGGACTATGATTGATCACTCTCCTTACTTGAAAGGTTTCTCAAAGGAGAAAGCTAAATATCACAAGATAAGCTAGGAAATGGCCTGTGAAATTCTTCAGAATGGATGAAAATGTAGTCCCATTTCAGCTTCACAATGCTTGTAGGTCAAGCCTTCAAAAATATGACAATGTGCCAAGCACTGTACTAGCCATTTTTTCTAAGTCGCTAAAGCACACATGTCAATGATCATTTGTTTCTGACACTCAAATAGCATAGGAACAATATGCAACTGGATGAATTAACAAGGCTACATGTGGAGAATGATTTCAGTAATGAGTTTTGTAAGGGAACAATGAACTCAGCAGCATGGGATGATCTGCAGTTGCTCTCATTCAGGAGTACCACCAACATTTGTGGAGCACTACCAACATTTGTGAAGCACCACCAACATTTGTGGATCACCACCAACATTTGTGGAGGACCACCAACATTTGTGGAGCATCAGCTCTCTGCCTTCCTGGCCATGAAACATGGTTAAATTAACCCCCCAACTTTCTATTTTCTTACACTATCTTATCTGTCTTTTAAAAACAAATTTTACTCCAAATCCTACTCTAATTTTTGGCATTAAAATAAGTTAGGGTACGTGTGGGCGTGTGTGCCATAGCACATGTGTAGAGGTTAGAAGACAGCTTTCAGGGATTGATTTTTACCTTCTACTATGTAAGTGCTGCTGGTTGAACTGTCTTCGCTCAGAATATTGGAAGTTCCATGAAATATAAATTTTGCCAGGTACTTTTTCTAGACCTAACTCATAATGAATACCCAATAAACATTTACTAAATATTTATGGTGGAGGCCAGGTTAAGAGGAGGTTGCCCTCCTTCTGGTTGTATTGAATATCTCGACACCAGATTTTTTGTTTGTTTGTTTAGTGTGTGTGTGTGTGTGTGTGTGTGTGTGTGTGTGTGTGTGTGTATGTGTTTACTTGTCTGAATTTGTGTGTACCTTGAGGATGCAAGAGCTCATTGTGGCCAGAGCCCATCAGGTCCCCTGGAACTGGATTTACAGTTGTTATAGGCCTATTGATATGGGAATGCTGTTATACACCTATTGATATGAGTGCTGGAAACCAAACCTATATTCTATGTAAGATCAATAAGCACTCTTAACTACTGAGCCATCTCTCTAGACCCTTGATTTCCTATTTAGACCTGTGATTAGTGTCTCTCAATTCCTATCTTATAGTGAGATATTAGATTTTAGTGATGCTTGTGTTCCCACTGGGCACAATATTCCCCTACCACTTGCAGAACATCATGGTGTATATGGAGCAAGCATATCTTACTTATAGGGATATCAGGCCTAAGCCAACCTAGCAGATTTGAATGGAATGTAGGAAAAAAGACACCACCTAGGGCTATTCTGGAGAGGGGATGATGAGTAGCAAGCACGATTTTCCAAAGAACAGCACCTCACTCCTGAAGCTGACTATATTTTGAGTAGGTATAATTTATGAAAAATGAATTGAAATATATTGACACTTTTCTCATTGCTTTGGTTAAAATATGAATTCTAGATGTGAACTTCCTGTGACTCTGTATGGAATATCATCAGGAACTATAACTCTTCTGGTCAGTCTAGAAAATCCTTCAATCTCTTTAAATTGTAGTCTTAAATTGATGACCATACTATCACAACTCAAGATTTGATTTCTGTGTGTGTGTGTGTGTGTGTGTGTGCATGTGTGTGTGTGTTTGTGTGCCTGTGTGTGTCTTTGTGTCTGTCTATATGTGTGTGCACACATGTGCATGTATATATGTGTATCTGTGTGAGAGAGCATGTATGAATGAGAGAGAAAAAGGGGGAAAGACAGACACAGAGAGAGATGTAGAGGGAAGCTAACTCTCCAAGATTGAGGTGCTGGAAAATGCGGGCAATAGGGACAGAGAAAGCTACCCTGCTGCTGGCTCTGGTTCCTCTAATGAGTGTGCTACCTTCTCTTTAGAGCCTTTTATTTCCAAAGAAGACTTTATCTTGACACTGACTTTTCTACAAAGGGCATATGTGTATGATGATCAGAGTTTCATCCTGGGATCCAAGAGATGATATTCTCAGAAGCCAGAAATAAAACCATTCCACCTCCTCCAGTTATTTTCTAGGAGAACTCACTACATAATTTCACGGAGGATCCCAGTTCCCTTTCCAGAACTCTTGGGCAGAAGCCCTGACCCCACCTAGAGAATTAAAGAGCAAGTGTGCCATGTGTTCCTTGGAGAACCTCTCTTGGATGCAAACAGTAAACCACCCATCTCCTTTTCATCTTCGAGCATTCTGTTTCCTGGAGAAAGTGTTTAGGGATTATGAAACTGCTTCTTAAAATATCCATTTTGATCTGCTGACCCCCCCTCCATTTTTAGTATCCCTTATACTTAAACCTTAGTAAAACTTTACCATTAGTGGCCTTGTATTCATGACAATCATGTGACCTCACTAAATGTCAAAAGCAATCATGTGAGACAGCTGATATTCTTACCTCAATTTTTCATATATGAATACTAAAACTTAGTATGGTAATTAGTTCACACTCCTGTGATTGATAAGTGGTCTAGCCAGTATATGATGCTATACATTTCTCATTCCACTTCCCAAGCTCTCTGTAGTTGGTGGAGCGAGAATGGCCCCATAGGTTCATATATTTGAGTGTTTGGTTGCATAGGAGTGGAAGTATTGGAGGGTTTAGAAGGATTAGGAATCATGGCCTTGGTGGAGGAAGTGTGCCGAGAAATTTCCCAATCAAAAAGGTAGATACATAACAAAAGTTATATTTTATTATGCTGAGGATCATCCTACTACGTTCATACTCTAAATTCTTAACTACAGTCTTTTTTTTTTTTTTTTTTTTTTTTTTTTGGTTTTTCGAGACAGGGTTTCTCTGTGTAGGCCTAGCTGTCCTGGAACTCACTTTGTAGACCAGGCTGGCCTCGAACTCAGAAATCCACCTGCCTCTGCCTCCCGAGTGCTGGGATTAAAGGCGTGCGCCACCACGCCCGGCTCCTTAATTACAGTCTTAATCTTATCTCTCCCCAAGTCTGCTCACCTGTGGGGGGTCTCTTTGCTGGAGATCTTCAGCCTCTAGCAGAAGTCTCCAATTTGAGGGTCAAGATCCAGGGAGACTCTAGCCACAGGACAGATAAGGTGGAGAGTTATGCAGAGCATTGTTCTTGGTCTCTGCTTCTATAATGCCCAGTGGGTGTCAGGGGTTCTAAGACTGTGTCTGGTTATCTTGAGTGAGTGATGTCATTGAGTTCTGGTTACCAGATACAGCCTTGTATGCTTTGAAGTTTCAAAAGCCCACTCGAGGTCTTATCTCTATCCTTACAGTAACTATGACATTTTTCATCAGCAGCATAATAGTTTTAACATGCTTGCTATGGTAAAAATCAGTGTTCAGAGAGTTCTACAATAGTGACTAGTGTCAGGAAAAGCTCTCTGCTTAATCAGTATGCTGAATTTCCACCCATTGAATTTTCTTAAATTATTGATGTATGATATAAAGCTTTGGTATATACATACCTGCACAAAATGGCAGATTCACTTTATGAACCTCAACTTCATATAAGAAATGATAACAGAGCCGGGAGTGATGGTGCACAACTTTAATCCCAGCATTCAGGAGGCAGAGGCAGGTGGATTTCTGAGTTTGAGGCCAGCCTGGTCTACAAAGTGAGTTCCAAGACAGCCAGGGCTATACAGAGAAAACCCTGTCTCAAAAAACAAAACGAAAAGAAAAGGAAAGGAAAGGAAAGGAAAGGAAAGGAAAGAAAAGAAAAGAAAAGAAAAGAAAAGAAAAGAAAAGAAAAGAAAAGATAACAGACTTAGCAATGATGGGATAGAATCAGGGAGTGGGATAGGGAGAGATAAATAGAGGGGCACATGGTTTTGCTTGATACCATGAATAAGTTCTGAAGTTCTGTGGCACAATAGTGTAAATATAATGAAAAATACTTCATCATATATTAAAATATCTAGAAGATAGAAACTTAAATCTGTCCATCAAAAGAAATAATGAAAGTTTTTTTTAAATCTGAAACTAAAAGGCACATTATAAAGGAAACCAGAGACTGTAGCAGACTCTTAACCGTCTCCAATATGTAATCGAGTTATAGAACAATTTAACTAATTAATTAATTATTGAATTGAATTAAAGGGCCTCTAAGAGTCCCTAAGCCTTTATAGCTAAGGTTCTTTAAATTAAAGTGGATTCATATCACTAGAATGTTTTTAGCAATTGCATAAATAAAATAATTATTTTGATTAAATAGAAAAATAACAGGACATGTTCCATTTCTCACACACTATCAATAAAAGTAGTTGTATTTATTTTTAAGCCAGGTTAAAGAGTGAATGGTGGAAAAGAACCTTAATTTATTAGATATTAAATACTTTATCCTTCCAAGAATGGTAAGAAGTTAGATTCCATACTGTGAATAAAAATATCAAATTCCTAACTTCCAAATTAATACTAACTCTAGTTCACTTTGGTGACTTTTTATCTTCTAGAAATTGCATCAACTGTTTAAAGTGTTTATTGGAAAGTACTATAGTTAAAAGGTATACACTTGTTTATATGTGTTTATTAAAATATTGAAATGATCAGTTATTAACTATGACTAATCATGAAGACAACATTAATCATTGTGTTCTTGTAGACTTCTGAGACATGGTGCCAATAATAATAATAATAACAATAACAATGAGAGACATCATTTATGATTTGCAAATCATTCTGCTGTTCGTGAAATGGTCTGATTTGAGTTTCATGTCTATTATTTTTGTCAGTTGAGTGATAAGGGAGATGCAGCAATTTGACAAAGGTCACACAATTGGCAGAACTAGTGCTCAGAAGAGGTCTGACTGGAGAAGAGCATAATAATGAATGGCAAGGATCTTGAGGGAGACCACAGAAGCACCCCTCTCAGTGTATGCCCACCTCAACCCTCTGCATCACCTGACTGTAGAGGTGTTTGCACTGCTTCCAACACACCACCATGTTCTTCTTATGTAGGCATCCACACTGGTCCTCAGTCCCCCCTCCCCTTCACCACTCCCTTAACACAGACTATAAATCAGACTCTGTGTTCACACCCATTATAAACAGAAGGCAGTTTATTAGCAGTTTGTTATGATCTCAATGTAGTTAGTACATCTCACCCTCAAATCAATATTCGTTGTTCTCCTTGGAAAGCAGTTGGTTTTGCCAGTAACTCTATACAAAGATGCTGAGAAAGCAGTGGTAGGTGGAGGAGTGGAAAGTTTATCAAGAATACGCACATCCACACTAGAAAGACTGGCAATTTCTCTTTATATATTCAGGCATTTATATAATATTTATGTAAGAACAATAATAAAAAGGAGTTCAAGAACTGAGATGTAATGAGGGGAAAAACATGGGATGGTTTGGAGAGAAGATAAGAAAGTAGTGTAATTACATTTTAGTTTAAATTTTTAATACAAATAGAAAAAAATAGCAGCTGGGCCAAGTGGCCCATGCCTCTAATTCTAGCACTTTACAGTAAGAAATCCAAGGATTAGAACTTTAAAGTTATCTTCAGCTAAAGAGTAAATTTGACATTATCCTGAGCTATATGAGTCCTTGCCCTCCATCCCCCAACAAAACATGGAAAAGCAAATAAAATGTAGGGAACACAGGGGAAATGGCAGCATCAAAGATAACCATTAGAAAAGGTGAAAAAGAAATAAAGTAGTTCCAGTAGACAGACAGTCCTCTTTATCCATTTCCTCCCTGACAAGACACAGCCCAGCATGCACTAAAGCTGCCCACTTTAGGATCCCTATGTCAGAGCTAGTCACTCTCATCTCTAAAATGGGTGATATTATCAGGAGTTAAAAGAAACCTATTGTATGCTCATTTACTCAATAAGCATTACTTGGTAACAGTCATCTGCCAGATATTGTACACATTAGTAGGAATGAAGTAATTGATACCATCTCTCTTCTTGAACCTCAGAGTTCAAAAGTTTCTTAAATGTCCCCACCTGAGCCATGGTTTAATTGCAAGTTCCTTTCCACAGTCAACTCTTCTCAATTTAAACTGTTAGCTATTTAATTTTAGACATTTCCTTCAATGAGGCTTGAGGATAGAAGTATTGTAATAGGGTCTAGTAAAATCAAATGGCAAGGCAGTAACAGATGTGTCTTTGGTTTTTTGAGACAGGGTTTCTCTGTGTAGCCCTGGCTGTCCTGGAACTCACTTTGTAGACCAGGCTGGCCTCGAACTCAGAAATCCACCTGCCTCTGCCTCCCCAGTGCTGGGATTAAAGGCGTACGCCACCACGCCCAGCTTAAGTGTGACATTCTTTTAAAGAGAAATCTTGGAGCCTGAGTGGCCTTTCAAACCGCATCCTTGAAAATTACCCCCTGGTGGCATAGAGGTAGATCTTGGTCTCTGGACTCAGACTCTGCAGGTAACAGCACTTTCCTCACTGGATTTCCTGTGAGGGTTAATGATAAGAGTTAGGTTTGATCCTTAGAATACAACAACTGTTAAATACACGACTGTCCCTGTCATTGCTACTGTGTCATCTTCCATTATCTGACAGAACACAGTACACTGTGTTTTCTCCTACTACTGAGGCACGTAGGAATTAAAATTAATAGCTGTATGTAATTAACAAATTTCTTTTTTCACAAGCGATAGAGCCATCTCTCTTTTCTGCATTAATAATTAGTACCTGTGAGTAGCCCCAAACAAGGGAGAAGTAAGGATTAACCCAGTGAGCTGGGGGAAGGGAAATGGTGCGAAATGAAGGCACTTAGCATTTTTATAGTTGTTTGGGGATTTATGGGAACTAATGGAGTCACATGATCTGATCTGTTAGATGTCATTTAATCAAAGCTTTGTGCATACCATTAAATGTGCGAAGAATCATTTGCTAAACATATGCTAGAAATCTAAAGTGGAAGGAAGGCATTTGAAAGAAGGGAAAAAGGAATTGAAAAAAAAGAGAAATTATACAAATAATCAGAATTAACTTTGGAGAGTTCACCAATATTTAGTTTTCAGAACATGTATAATCTATTTCCCTCCAAGATTTTTGTATAGTGATTTTTTTTTATATATGTATGCAATGCACTGATCCTCATTGGAATGCTGAGTTGTTTGTTTCTCAGAGGCTCAAATGCATGCATGGTACACTTTCTGAATAGCAAATACCCAGAACAAGGCTGCAATGCTGGAGACATGCACGCACGGCAATCTGTTATTAAGAGGGATTGTCATGGAACCAAGAGCAGCTCATTTCCAAGCCATCTTCCACCCCAGATGGCTTGAAATAAAATAGCATTGATATCTAGGTGACCTATTTCTCAAAACTATTGTTGTGATTGTCTTGTGTGTTTGGTGGGGGGCAGTGGCAATCTAGACAAAGGGAAGATGAGGTGTGGCTGCGCTCGCTGGATGTCAAGCCTTAAAGTCTTCCTGGCTGAACAGGACCACGGATTGAAATGCCTGTTGTTTCAGGAAGTACTGCTTCCCCAGCTTCTGGAAGAGACTCATCCAGATCCTCTTCAAATAATCTCCCTCTATCCCAAAGCCTCTAGAAGAGGAAATTGTGGATGGTTCTGAATTCTACTGAGTTCAGGAAGCATAGCAGGTTTGAATCTGGCCAGTGCATAGGGAACCAGAACACCATGATCGCTGTATTCAAAAGATTTATCTCATAGCCCTAAAGGATTTCCTCGATTGTCAATAGTTTATTTTCCTAAAAATGCAAGGCAGTGCCTTTGATGGCAAAGGACATCTTTGTGGTCACATTAGCTTCTCTTCCTTACAGCTAATGGTCCTGGGAAGTAGTACTTGGTGCGTTTCTATGCCCCATTACTTAGGACCACACAGCACTTGGGACAGTAAAAGGACAGACACTGCAGAGTAAATAATAAACAGTGAAGCCAAGTATCATGTATCCTCAAGACTTACTTCAGTGCTTTACAAATATCAATAACAAATAATATAAGGAGCTTCATATATTTGTGGTTCTATTATCTTGCTGTGTGTTTGGCATAAAGTAATTCTTCTGTTAAAGGTCAGATTGAGGGCAGGCTTTTTTTATATAATAAAAGGTATCTTCTGTTATTTAATAATTTAATTTTATTAAGGTCTCATTAACTATAGAAATGCTTTCTACTGGATACTAAGGAAGATCTTGGTCATTCTATCAGTGTCTTCCGAATATCTCCATTATCTTTCCTTTGGGGATTCAGAGTATTCATCATATTGGGTTTGTGTGGGTTTGTTTTCCTTGGAATCCTGAAGAAACAGCTAAAGGTAAGCAGGTAAGGCAGTATTTTTAAAGCTATGTAGTGTTCCTTCCTGCATGTCACTTGGTGGTTTATACAGACTGCATAATGAATGAGACAGAAGGCAGAGCAGTAATTGCTAAAAATAACTGCCAAAGACATAAGAATGTATGAGAGAATTATCCTATGAATATTAAGAAGTACCAGCTTTTCACTGTTTAACCAGTGATTTACCTGTTTTAAAAAGTTTCCTATAGTAGGATGAGAGAAATGACTTGACAGCTAATAGTGTTTGCCACTATGCCTGATGGTCTGAATTCAACCCTAGCACCTCCATGGTGGAAAAAGAAAAACAATGGCGATTTCTCTTTTGACCTGGTCACATGTACCTTGATAGGAGTATGAACACACACACACACACACACACACACACACACACACACACACACACACATGCATAGATGAATGAATAGGTACATAGATTTAAAATAACTTATAATTAACCATGCAACAATAAGAGAAAAGGTCTTTGAAAGTTGAACACACACACACATGCACAGAAGAATGAATAGGTACATAGATTTAAAATAACCTATAATTAACCATGCAACAATAATACAAAAGGTCTTTGAAAGTTGACCATACTTCTACCATAATATTACCCCAAACTGATATTAATAACCTAAAGAGAAAATCATCATAGAATATGCTACCTAGAATTTATTAGACTATTCATCTATTCCATTAGAATAATTTTTAGCCATAGAAATGTTGCTTATTTTTCAAACAGTATTTTACATATCTATATATTAATTTGAAAAGCTTCCAGTTGACACGTGTGGGAGGCTACTGATTTGTAGAGTTGAATTCTATTTTTTCTTTAAAGCCTTTTTCACAGACAGATTAAGTGCAGAAAGTTAATGCTACTTTTTCTTAAAGATACATGCAAGCTAGACAGTAGCGGTTAAAATCGCACTATTGTACCACTTTAGAAATTTCTGGAAGATGCTGGAATGATAAGTGCTGTATAAACCATAACATTACATACATATGGATCTTGGTTCTCTGTGGATGAATATGCAGGAGGGTGTGTTTTTCTCTCTCTGGTCCCTTGATGAGATCCTCAGCGCAAACAGCATTGGAAGACCAGCTTAAGGGGCTATTAATATAGTGTCTATTTCCTAAAATTGTCAGCAGCTTCTTTAATTGAAACAAATACGAAACATGCATGATTATCTCACCCCTCCCAAATTTAAAGATGTCATGAAGAACGTGAGTGTCTTTCACCCCTCTTCAAATGCTTCTCTAATACCTGCTTTTTTGAGTGCAGGTCAAGATCTCTTAAATAACAACATGAAACTGAGCTGCAGAGGGAATGAAGAAAAACTATACAAATCAGCATAAACCACAGCCATTTTATAGTACACCTCCACCGTCTTCCCTCTTACTTTCTCTCTTTCTGTATATATTTGTGCATGTGCGTGTGCGTGTGTGTGTGTGTGTGTGTGTGTGTGTGTGTGTGTGTGTGCGCGTCTATATGCATGTGCATTCATGTGTTCCTGCACCCTCACATGGATGTGGAGGTGATATGGGAGACAGAGGCTGACATCAAGTCTTCCTTAATTATCTTCTACTTTCCTCATTGAGGAAATTTCTCTTCACTAATCTCAGAGCTCACTGATAATGACCAGTCTAACTAGCAAGTGTGCTCTAAAATTTCACTTCTGCCTCCCAAGTACCAGAATTACATGCACCTGGGCTAACTACCATGTGATATCTACATGGGTTCTGTAAATCCCAACTCTGGTCTTCACACTTGCATGAAAATTACAAATCAATGTTTTACTAGGTAAACCACCTCCCCACCCCTATCCTTTATTATTAGAGTTTTGCATTTATGAAGATAAACTTGCTTCCACTGACAAGACCTGGATTATTTAGTTTTTTTTCCTTCATTTTACTTTCATTTTTAATAAGATTAAAACACTGTTTCCTTCTGCCTATGACTGGTATTTCTCCAATGATATCCGTTCTTGGCTATAGATTGATGGGTCTTCCCTTTTACTTTATTTTTTTTATTAGATATTTTCTTTATCTACATTTCAAATGTTATCCCCTTTCTTAGTTTCCCCTCCGAAAATTCCCTATCCCCTCCTCCTTCTCCCTGCTCCCCAACATACCCACTCCTGCTTCCTGGACCAGGCATTCCTCTATACTGGGGCATAGACCTTCACAGAACCAAGGCCCTCTCCCATTGATGACCAACTAGGCCATCCTCTGCTACATATACAGCTAGAGCCACAAGTTCCACCATGTGTTTTCTTTGATTGATGGTATAGTTCCAAGGAGCTCTGGGGGTACTGGTTAGTTCACATTAATGTTCCTCCTATGGGGCTTGAAACCCCTTCAGCTCCTTGGTACTTTCTCTAGCTCCTTCATTGGGGACCTTGTGCTCTGACCAATGGATGATTGTGAGCATCCACTTCTTGCTAGGTACTGGCAGAGCCCCTCAGGAGACAGCTATATCGGCTCCTGTCAGCAAGCTCTTGTTGGCATCTGCCATAGTGCCTGTGTTTGGTGGTTATTTATGGGATGGATCCCCAAGTGGGGAATTTTCTGGATGGTCATTCCTTTGGTCTCTGCTCCAAACATCGTCTCTGTAACTCCTTCCATGGGTATTTTGTTCCCCCTTCTAAGAAGGATTCTGAGCTTCTGAGCTAATATCCACTTATCAGTGAGTGCATATCATGTGTGTTCTTTTGTGATTTGGTTACCTCACAAAGGATGATATCCTCCAGATACATCCATTTGTCTAAGAATTTCAAAAATTCATTGTTTTTAATAGCTGTGTAGTAAGTACTCCATTGTGCAAATGTACCACATTTTCTGTATCCATTCCTCTGTTGAGGAACATCTGGGTTCTTTCCAGCTTCTGGTATTATAAATAAGACTGATATGAACATAGTGGAGCATGTGTCCTTATTACATGTTGGAGCATCTTCTGGGTATATGCCCAGGAGTGGTATTGCTAGATCTTCCAGTAGAACTATGTCCAATTTTCTGAGGAAGCACCAAACTGATTTCCAGAGTGGTTATACTACCTTGCAGTCCCACCAACAATGGAGGAGTGTTCCTCTTTCTCCACATCCTCACCAGCATCTACTGTCATCTGAGTTTTTGATCTTAGCCATTTTGACTGGTATGAGGTGGAATCTCAGGGTTGTTTTGATTTGCATTTCCCTGAGGACTAAGGATGTTGAACATTTTTGAATTCTTTTATCTTTATTAAATATTTTCTTTATTTACATTTCAAATGTTATCCCCTTTCCTGTTTCCCTTCTGAAAATCTCCTATCCCATCCCCAAACCTCCTGCTCACAAGCAGACCCACTCCTGCCTCCCCACCCTGGCATTTCCCTACACTGGGGCAGCGAGCCTTTTCAGGAACAAGGGCCTCTCCTCTCATTGATCTCTAAGGAGGCCATCCTCTGCTCCATATGCGGCTAGAGCCATTGGTCCTTCCATGGGTACTCTTTGGTTTGTGGTTTAGTCCCTGGGAGCTGTGGGGATTCTGGTTGGTTCATATTGTTGTTGCTCCTATGGGGCTGCCAACCCCTTCAGCTCTTTCAGTCCTTTCTCTAACTCCTCCATTGAGGATCCTGTGCTCAGTCCAATGGTTGGCTGTGAGCATCCACCTCTGTATTTGTCAGGCTCTGCCAGAGCCTTCCAGGAGACAGCCGTATTCAGGAGACAGGCACTATTGTAGATGCCAACAAGTGCTTGCTGACAGGAGCCTGATATAGCTGTCTCCCTTTTATTTTAAAACCTTATGTCAAATACACTTTACTCAACTTGACTAAATGAAAGAAAACTAATAAATCCCTACTATTGAAGAAAGCATGAATTTCAGAAACAGAATCCAAGGAATCCAAGGTAGATCTGAGCTAAATGTCTTTTCTTGAAGACTACCTTTCATAGTATCTTCTGGTACTATGAAAACTGCCAAGGGAGGAATTCAACAAATCGTTGAATCCAGAGATGCCCTAGGAACCACAACAATGACCAGTGTGGTAAGATATCCTAAGAGTACAACAGTACCACTCGTATATTGTCAGTAACCATCAATTCTGGTTCAGCATAAGGCCTATTCAACAGGAAGGAAATCAGGTCTGGTGTTGAAAACCTATGACTACACCAGGCTAGTAGTCATGGATCTTAAAGGAGAATGTACTATTGATACATTAACCAAGTGCCATAATTCTTAATGATATTATATTTATCTTACGCCCACAGGTAAGTTTAGCTTTTACCCCTCATCAAAAATACTTCTCTTTGTGGCAGACAGAGACTATAGAAAACAAAGGGAAACCTATCCCCAGTTAATACATCTGTAACTCGGTACCTGAACCAGAAGCTCAGGGAACATCAAGAGGGAGGTAAGAGATCGTAAGACCCAAGGAACAGGAGATCTGCTGTAAGATTTTTATTTCCTAGAAATAACAGGGAAGCTTCACACTTCATACCTCAATGATATGACTGTCTTATCATTGAGTGAATAAGGACAACACCGATAGAAGTACTTATATGGAATGGGAAAATCTCATAGGAGCCTACCCATAGATAAAGGACTACAGGTAACTAGGTACTGCTGGCAGCTGGAGAAATAGTCTTTTCTGGGAATGAGCTCCTCACGTACAAACAAGTAACACTAAATGGACTGATCAAATTATATTCACATGGTTATGCGCTTACACACAGAGAGAAACACACAAATACACACCCAAGACTAACAAAACAAAGAAACAAGGAAAGGAACAAGGAAAGGAAGAGGGGAAATGATGCAATCATATTTTAATTAAAGATAAAAATGAGTAACTAAACAAAGGTAAAGTAATAAGAAGAAATATGACATTTTCTAGGCTTTAGGTCTGGATTTCCTTGGTGAAGAAGACCAATGCTGTAGATGTTCAGGAAATCATAGAGAGGAATTTTCAGCAAGGAAGGCTGGCTATTACACACAGAATGTCTTTTGTGCAATATCTATAACAAAGCATACAGACTATGGAGGGTGACAGCACAGAGAGGGGGGGAAGAGTTAAAGCAGAATGGGGGGTAATAACTAAAAGGAGCAAAGAGACAAGCCTGAAACCTGCCATAGTAAGCAAAAAATGCATCCTTGCATAGGTGCACAGGTATTTATAGAGACATCAAGGTGAGAATTACAATGAGACCTGTAGTGGGAAGCAAAGTGGCTTCCATTATGGTTTGGCAGAGAATACCAACCAGTTCACTTTTTAAAATGTAGATATGGAGACCTTAAAAATCACTTTGTTTCCTGCTCATCTATCATCTAGACCATCAACCTGTCTGTCTGTCTGTCTGTCTGTCTGTCTGTCTGCCAGTTTATCTATCTATACATATGTTATCTATCAGCTATCTACCTACCATTTATAGATTATAACCATCTAACATCTATCAATTTATCATTTATTATTCCCTCTCTTTTCATCACCTATCAATCAATCACTTATACATTCTCGCTCTCTCCCTCCCTCCTCTCCTCCCTGTACCCCTCTCTCCACCCTCCAGCCCCATCTCTTTCTCATCTATCTTGTGTGATGCTGGAAATGGACCTCAGGGTTTCTGCAAATTTAAGACAAGAATTTTGCCAGTGGTCTGTACCCCAAATTTACTGGTTTAAAATACTGTTCTACTAAATACCTTTTGTATTACACATTACTTGTAAAAAAAATCCAAACCAAAAACAATCAAACAAACAAACAAAACAAAACAAGTAGCAGTGGTAGCTGAGAGTTACTATTGTATTCTACAGTTTTTTGAAACACTTGTCATTTCTAGGGTGACTGCTTCCAAAGAAGTTCCAGCCATGGGAAAAAATCAAGAAGGTTCCCATTTCCTTCCAACATTATATGGAAGTATATATTATCTTATATTAACTCAGAAGTGCTGCAGGTGTCTTTTACTTAAAGAATTTTTTTTCTATGATGATTGGATTTGTCTATTTGTCTTCATAATTTAGTCAACCTTTGCTTTGTCTTTTCCAATACTGTAGTCACAGATATATCAACAGATACACAGAAATTTATAACTGACATTTTCTTGGAGGCTATTTAATTTCCTTGTTATGAAGTTACTCCCATTAAACCTAATAAGATATTTTTTCTGTTGTTAATGTATCACTGAATTTATTTAAACTTTGCTTTTATGTTGCATATGGTAACCCAAATACACATGTACACTTTAAAAATGCACCTGAGTGCAGGTGCCCATGTAGGCCATAAGAGGGAATTAGATCAGTTAAAGGCAGCTGTGAACCACTGGATTTGGGTTCTGGCAGCCAAACTCCAGTTGTCTACAAAGAACAATGCAAGCTACAAGTCACAGAGCAATCTCTAGACCAACACGTGTTTTGTAACTTTACAGAGTAAATCTTTAGGGAGTCTACACTATTTTAGCTTTCTTTGTTCACTCAGGCCTTTCCCCAACTGTGCTTGCTTGTGTTTTTTAATTGATACTGATTCTCAGTAAGTACAGGTTTCTAATTTGGCAGCTAGTTCTTTTCAACTTACTGGAAACACTGGGCCCATGGCTTCATTCCTGATTCTGCATTTTATTATTTGCAGCTTAGCCCTTTAGAGTCCCCCACATCCACCCCCTACCATACACACACACACACACACACACACACACACACACACACACACGCCCCAGCAGCAAGCCTTCTTGTCTTTGATCCTTGCTGGTACATAGCAGACTTCTTCACTGTGTGGATTGGTGTGTTTCATCAACAAATAATTTACAGCAAATTTAGCCATTGTCTCCATATTCATTGTCCTGACCCAATTTTCTTTTAGGTCCTTCTTGTCTGTCCCAGTGAGCATGCTCTGACCTTTATCCTGTGTCCCCAGTGAGCATGTGCTGACCTTCATCCTGTATTCTTTTATATTTCCATCCTTTCTCCCTCACATCCTTTCCCATTCTTGGTTTCTCCATGCTTCAGACATATCTTTTCCTTTGCTTGTCTTTCTCTTGTAAAGGTCTAATGGACTCATCTTTTGACATTTTATGTTTGTTACGACCTATATATGTTTCATAATTCTAATTTAGTTTTTGCCCTTTCCTTCTATACCTTCATTTTTTTTTCAAGTGGCCTTTCAAATGTTTTTAATGTTGGATTCTGTCTCTTTGAATCGAATGTGTGAGGGAGGAACATGTGACTGTCTAAGACTGTCTGAGGTCTGCATGTGCCTAGTGTGCCCTTGATTCTGCTGTTTCCCTTTTGCTGCCTCTTCCTTGTGCTGTTTTCCTTTTGCTATATGCTGAAAGTGCTATTTAGACAATAGCTACAATATTTTGAGTATCTCATCCGTACTCACTTCCTTCTTGCTTCTTTCTGGCCTACGAATTAGAACAATCTGGAAAGTTCACCTAAATTTAGCATCTGAGGTTTTCCCCATGGCCACCCAAAGGCTTATATTTAGACTACTGACTCACTTTCTGTGGTGAGTTGAATGAGAATGGTGCTCATAGGCTCATATATTTGAGTGTTTAGTCACTTGGAGTGGAACTTTTTAAGAAGGATTAGAAGGACTAGGAGGTATGATCTTGTTGGAGTAAGTGTGGCCTTGTTGCAGGAGGCGTGTCACTGGTATAGTGGTGAGTTAATTAAACCTCTTTGGCTCCTGGCAGGTCGTGTGCATTGCACCCACCCAAGAGCTCTCTGGATTATGGAATGAAAGTCACACATATGCCAGCTAATTTTGTTATGCCTTGACTAGATCAGTGGCTGGGCACGTCTAAACCTCTCTGCATCTAGCAAATACTCCCCTACAGTATTCCTGAGTTAACATCTTTTAAAATCTATATTTCATCTTTGCTACCCCAGACACAATCGGGGAAGTGGCCCCTAGGGCCACCCTCTCAGATTCTTACATGTTGGTGGGTCTTTAAGTTTCATCTTTCTGCTTCTTATGGCTATTCTCTTCTCCCTCCCCTCTCTTGGTACAGTGCCTGCTCAATCTAAAAGTCTTTCTCCTTGTACAGCCATTGGCTATATGGCAATTGTTTTATTACCAATTGAAGCCATCTAGGGGCAGGGACCCTTAGGTCTGGAAGGGTGGCTTTGGGAGCCAAATAAGACAAAGCACTAGAAACAGTTCTCAGTACAATGGGGTGGGCTTTCCAGTGTCTCTCTCTGTCTACATAGAGGTCAACATGTTAGGTTCACAAGTACTCTTTTAACCCCATGTCTGCCTGCCTGCTACTATGCTCCTCCTCTTTATGCTAATAATGGAGTAACCCTCTAACACTGCAAACAAGCCAGCCCATAATTACATGCCTTTTGTTGTTTTGTTTTTGTTTTGTTTTGGTAAGAGTTGCTTTGATCTTTGATCTTTGGTGTCTCTTCATAGCAATACAACAGTAACTAAGACAATTTCCTTTCCCCTTGTTTTGGGGTGTGGCATCCTAAACCAAAACCAAGGATGGTTCATCTAGAGTCCATCTCTTCCTCTGTCTTCCCCATTTATCTCTCAAAAATTTATGCCAGCGTTTTAGTTGCCTTTCTTGAATCAACAAATACCACAAACGCACCTCCTGAAGGTCTTGTGTTCTTGGATAAGGGATTTTATCACTCCTAAATCTTAACCTGGACATTTTTCATAGGTTTTCTTGCTCTGTAATGCTTTTGAAAATTACAGACTTTATTTTTTTTCTAGCCTTTTAAGCTGTCTTTGACAGGTAGGATTGACCAGGATCATCCGGTCTGCAGTTAAGTGGCATCCTTGGAGCAGTTAGTGCCACTATTTGTCCTGCTGTGCATTTCCTCTTATATATGGTTGCCTGTCTGTTTGGAACATTTTAAGTAAATTGAGGTATACAAAGCTTCAAGAAGAGTAAAACTCAAATCCTGAATGTTCATAAAAATGTAATGTATATTAGCTTCCTTCATATTGTTGTTTACTAATATAACCTCAGGTGAAAAAAATCCCAGGTGACTGTATCATCTACTTCCTTGCTACAGAGAGTAAATGTAGAACATAGCAATTTGGTTTTACATAGTGTATTATTAAATATGCAGGGTCAATGTGCAGAATAGGCTTTTACTCTTACTCTCCCCTTACCATACACATTTCCAAATCATTAGCTCTATTCCTTAAAGGAACCCTTGCCTAAGTACAATCTACTGGACTTATGGACTCCATATAACCCAAGGAATTTATTTCAATCCTTAGCATTCTTGACAGGGTGAGTGCTCAGGTTTTTACTTGAAAAAGAGAATGGGATGTGTCTGCCTTTGAAGGGATATGTTGTGCATTCATCCATATTTTCTTTTTACATTCATAGACATAATGATTATTTCCATCAGGGTAGAAGGAGTATGTGCTAGATGCTATGTGGTTAGGCTGTCTAAATGAAGATGGATGGAGGAGCAGCCAAGTGAAACGTCCAATTCCTGGCTCTAAATGTAGCCTCCTCCTCCCTCCACTTACTGATATTGCCAAGACATTGTCTAATTTGGGAAGCCACGCAGAAAAGGGAACACTAGTGCACTGAATGAAAAGACTCCCGTGTTTCCTCCTATTGTCTCAGTAGGTTCCATGGAAATTTAGAAGAGTGTCTCTCAAAACGGTAATGATTTCCACAGTAAAATTAGTTTTAAAGTTCAGAAGCAGAAAATTATTACAGTACATTCAGAATATGAGATATGATCAGATCTAGTAATTTAACGGATACAGACACCAAGACAGAAGCAAGCATAAGCTGCTTCCTCACTGACAGAATTGGCTGAATTGATTTCCTGATTCTAGGACAAACAGGTGAAACTCTTTGCTTGGGCACCTATTACCTGGCACAGGAAGGAAATGTGACTTAGGTGTGTAGTGATGACTTCTGCGCAGTGAAGCTCAGAAGACACATTTAAGCCTGAGAAGACAGTTCAGAGCATGTGTCTGGTATGTGTATAACATTGAAGACAGGACAGAAAGCCAAGGTCAGAATGTGAGAGCTTCAAATCAGGAAGCAGTTCAGTTTGCTAGATGGAATGAAATGTTTGGGTTCTAAGTCACAGATAAAAACTAAAGTTCCTGGTAAGATGTTCTAACACAATGACATAAACTCTATAAACTGTGTTTAATGTGTGTGTGTGTGAATGTGTGTGTTTGTGTGTATGTCTGTGTGTTTGTGTGTGTGTGTCTTTTGTGTGTTTGTGTGTCTGTGTGTGTATGTGTGTTTGTGTGTTATGCTTTGTATGTATGTATGTAGTGTACATGGTGCATGCACATGGGTATGAATGAATGTGTGGAAACTAGAACAGGATGTTTGGACAAGAATGTCTTCCTTGGTCTCCATCTGCCTTATTGCTTTGAGACAGTCTGCCCATGGACTGGAAGCTTCTGTCCCAGCTGGGCTGGCTGGTTGGCAGGCTCTATGGTTCCACCGTTCTCCACTCCCCAGTGCTGGAGTTACAAGCACTCACAGACATGAGCACTCAAAGGCGTTTTACTTTGGTTCTGGGAATCAAACTCGGGACCTTATGCTTGCAGAGCAAGTGTTCTTATGCACGGAGACATCTCCCCACTCCCTGATAACTATATAACACCTACCATTTATTAAGGCTTTCAATGCCATACAGTACAAGTTACAGCTTTTGCTTCATTTACTCTTCTTAGAGACCCAAGAATTCAGTGATAACACTATCCCTTCTTTGTCAACAAAGAAATCACAGATTAAGAAAAATTGGATTTCTCCCAAATCATGTAGTCATCTTTAACCTGTCTATACCACCATGCAGTCCTTTCCCTGTGTTCTTTAACTTATATTTCACCTACCTAGAGAGGTGTCTGAGAAGGAAGAAACCTATCTTTCATATTCACTACTGAGTTTTTTCTTCAAAGCAATGTGCCCAATTGCAAAAGCGAATACGTGTTGGATAAATTAACAAACAAGTAGGTTAAAAGAGCATTCTTTGTAAGAATCACCCCTATACATAGTATCTGCTTTAAAAGCTACAGGCTGTGTCTTGTTTCTATGATCCCATAGCTACCTTCTCTGCCTTAATCATTAAATATTTCTGTTGGCCATTGAGCTCACAGTCTTCAAGTTATCAATGTAGAGCCATTAATACACTGCTATTGGTAGTTGTATTTAACAATTATCTTTTTCAGCATCAGTCAGTAATAGTCAGAAAGATTTAAGGACCTGTGACTTGCCTAAGTAAGAAATAGCGTGGCAGCGTTCTTCCATCCCGAAGCATTTCATTTGTTACTGAGGCACTTAAAACTGCCTCAGAAATCTGCATCAAGATGTAAAATAATATTACAGTGCATTTGCATAACGTAATTATCTTTTCCGATCTGCTTTCCATCACATCCATCATTTTATTTTATGTTTCCATTTGGCAGAGCCTTGGTGAGCTCTAAATTCATGTTGCCATAATAATATGTAACTGAATGCCATTAAAACACTGGTATAGGGATAAAAGAGCTGCCTTCCTTTGTGTGACTGCAAATGAGCCTGCTTTCTCATATATTGTCCTAATGCAGCTCACAGCAGCACATGGAGAAAGAGCAGAGTTACCCCCACTCTCATTTTTACACCTCAGCAAATGGAACCTCAGAAGTTATGAATAATTGACTTTCCTCAAGGTCATCCAGCTTACACGAGAAGAAGCCAAGTCTAGATTTGGGAACTCTGGATTTTAACACTTGAATTTGCAATTTTTTCTTCTCTGTGAAACATTGCCTTATATAAAATTTATACCTCATGATCTTAGGGTCTTCATTTGACTTTGCTTTTATGGTAGCTCATGCAACTAATCTGTTACAAATGTCATAAAAGTTATATATCAGCAGTGTCTCTATAATATTGTAATGTATCCATGATGTTTTCAGGGTTTACTGTTACTGGTTTTATTCATGAGTATATGTCTGTGTAAAACAGAATGTTCTTGTGAGTGTAGATGCCCACAGAGGCCACAACTCTGTAGAAGTGGAGATACAGGTGAATGTGATCCATCTCATGTGAGCTCTGAAAACTGAGCTCTGGTCCTTTGACTGAGCAGTAAGTGTGCTCAGCTATCTCTCTAGCCCCAATGATATCATTCAAAGATGTGTGTGTGTGTGTGTGTGTGTGTGTGTGTATGTGTGTGTATGCATATGTATGTGTGTGTGAATGTGTGAACCTCTGTATGTCAGGATTCATATACATGTCTGTGTGCATGTAGAAACCAATTAAGGACACTGGATGCCCCAGAGAAGGTGTTGTCTGTAATACAAAACACCTAGTGTCTTGTTTCCTTTTTAGTTGCTGTCATAAGACACTATGATCAAGGCAATTTATAGAAGAAAGCCGGGCGTGGTGGCGCACACCTTTAATCCCAGCACTCAAGAGACAGAGGCAGGTGGATTTCTGAGTTTGAGGCCAACCTGGTCTACAGAGTGAGTTCCAGGACAGCCAGGGCTATACAGAGAAACCCTGTCTCAAAAAAAAAAAAAAAGAAAGAAAGAAAGAAAGAAAGAAAGAAAGAAAGAAAGAAAGAAGAAAAGAAAAGAAAAGAAAAGAAAAGAAAAGAAAACAAAAGAAAAGAAAGCATTTCATTTGCAACTTATAGCTCCAGACCATCATTTTGGGGGTATGACAACAGGCAGGAAAACATGGTTCTAGAGCAATATCTTAGAGTCACATCTTGATTCTCTGCAGAAGGCAGAGAGTGCAGGTAGGAAATAGTGTGAGCTTGTAAAAACATCAAAGAATGTCTCTAGTGACACGTCTCCTCCAACAAGGCCACACTTCCTAATTCCCAAGCAGTTCCACAAACTGGGATTCAAGCATTTAAATATATGAGCTTTGGAGGTCCCTCTTTTTAAAAGCACCACACTTAGCTTGTTCCATGGGTTCCAGGTCTGAACTCCCGCCCTCATGATTGAAAAGCAAGTGCTCATCACTACTAAGCTTTCTCTTCAGCCCTCTACTGCCTTTAGGTAAATAACAGCTATCGGTAACATCCATATTTCGACTAGAGGAAGACTGCCATTTCTCTGAACCTCACCCTGCGAAAGCATTGCCAGTTCTCATGGACCTCAGACATTAGTGTTCTTGACATGGTCATGCTCACAGTACATGTTCACTTCAACTGCTCTCAACACATAGCCTCAGGGGAAAGCCACTATAATTTTTTGAACCTGTCCTTAATATAAATTATCCTTATAATTTACTTCTATAAGAGATGTTTATAAAAATTTGAGATTTTCCTTTATAGCCTAAATTTTTGGTTTTTTTCTACAACCATAGATACTCAATTAGAAATATTGACATAGATATTGACAGTTAGGATACCTCCAGTGTTTGGCTCTTAGAAGCTACTGTAATGGGAAGACTGGCCTTATTAGAAAGCCATTCTGTAAATTGGCTGCTACATCTGTGGCGTAAATTCCTAAAAACACCATGTCTATGCCAGTTGTGACACATGCAGCCAGATTTCTCTACATGAACTTACAGAAGTTTACACTCCCACCAGAAAGCAGATGTCTGGTTTCACATCTGCATAACAACAGTACGTTTTAAATACAAGACCTTTTAATTCTGCATAAAAGTTTGCAATTGCATATGTATATGTGCATATATATGTATTCTTTTATGTTTGATTGCATAGTCATGTACATGCGTACACAAATGCCTGTATCTTGTGTAGAGGCCAGGGGGTACCCTTGGTGTCATTCTTAGATACACTGTTTACAACCTTTGGAGACACTGCCACTGAAACTCATCACTGAGCTCACCAAAGAGTGACTTGTGAGATCTTCCATTTTAACTTCCCCTACTCTGGCGTTACAAGGACAAATCACCACACCTGGCACGTTAAATTAATTCTTTGAGAATCTCATAGATTGTATTTTAACCATATCCACTCTCACAAACTGTTTACAGAGCCACTCCTTCCCAACTTAATGCTCTCTTTAAAAACAAATTATCTTTATTTTTGAGATTATAATTTACATTGACTTCTTCCCTTTACTTCCTCTAAACCTTCTCATACTTCTTTCCTGGTTCTCCTTCAAAGTCATGGCCTCCTTTTTCACTAATTGTTATTCCACGGACGTGTGTGTGTGTGTGTGTGTGTGTGTGTGTGTGTGTGTGTGTGTGTATTTCTAAATATAACCTGTCTGGTCTATATAACATTACTTATATGTATGTTTTCAAGGCTGACCATTGGCACTGAACAGACACTTTGCATAACCCTCCCTGAGGAAGGCCCCCTCTCCTGCTCCCAGCTTTCCTCGGTTGCCAACAGTTCCTTCGTGAGACTGGGGACTCACGGGCTTTTCTCTGTTTAGTTATGCAGGCTCATGGTTTGTCATGCTTGCTCTGCTTACGTCTAGGCAGTCACATAGATGAGACTTTAAGCGTAACTTCTGATATTTTAAATTCCATCCCCTATGGTTCATGTGGTCCAACTACTCCTGGGTTTGGGGCTCATCTTTTAATGTTTTTGACCAACATAAGCCCTACCATTATAAAAATTCCGTTCATTCTTTTCTCCCTACAAGGTATAAACAACAGCTCTTTAGGTGGGGGTGAGACTTGAAGTTCATCTTCCCCTCTCTCTGCTGTTCTTTTTTGTCTGCTCTGAGCTTGCTCAGGTTGTTTATTTTTTATTATTATTTTTTTTATATACGCTTTCAGAACCTCTGTGAGTTCCTACACACAACTTCCCTTTTGAATCTAGAAATACTGGTTTTCTTGAAGTCATGACCTACTTGGATATTGTAGTCTTTCTGCCCTCTCTTTGAGGAAGACCCATGAGCCCTGGGGAGAGGGGTGTGACAGAGATGTCCATCTAGGTTCAACATTCCTCAGTCTCTTGTTCTCTACACATGGGCCAGTTGTGGCTTTCTGTTGTGATTGGCATTGACTGCAAGAAGTTTTTCTGATTTCATTTGAGAGATACTCTGATCTGTGTGTATAGCAGTAAGTCATTAGGAATCCTTTTAATATCATGTCCAATTAGCAAAATAATAGTAAAAAGTTTTCTTTTAGGGCCTATGTACTATATAGCCACCCATTCTTGGCCTGTTAACAGTTTGACGTTGACAGAGAAGCAGAGAAAATATAGTCAGGGATAGCTAATCCTATAGCATGAAGGTTCCACTCGTGTCATGTCTGACCCTATAGAGGACCGGGGTAGAAACAAAAATTGTTACCTGAAAATTTTACGTTGAACTTTTAAGAAGTAACGTATATCCTAACTTGTAGAGGAGAAGGACACGAGACACGGTTTTACTTACTCTTAGAGGGTCACTATGTGAAATAGTAATCCGTCGACCAGTTTTGTGATCTGTTCTGATACTGGATACTGAGCATACATCTCACTTTGTCAAATTTTCTCACTTTGAATGTCTCAAAGGTAAAGGCAAAGGTTGGTATAGCTCTGTCAAGGACTGCTGACGTCTTTAATGTGTCCTCCACTTAGCAGGTTACCATCCTGTCTCAGAGTGTAGTGTTCTCTGACTTCTCAGACAGCACCAAGAAACTACTGCTTACGTGCCGGAAACAAGTGTCTTATAAAAACTTTGCAATTCAAATTCAGCTTGAGCAACAGAAGTCGTTTATGCATCTTAATAGGTTTATTGAGCAACCAAGAAATCAGAGGACAATTATCATTAAGAGTAGAGAAACAGTCTGTCTATCAACACCAGTTGAGCACGTTCTGGAGAGATTTTGCACACTTCTCCTGGGCATAGCCGATGATGAGATAAAATTGCCCTGCCTGATTTGTGTGAAGATGTTTGCCTGCATCTCGCCATTCTCCCTCTATTATGCTCTTGCTGTTATTTTCTCTGCCTAGCTCCGTCCAATGAATGCAGAGGCCTTCTGAAACCTGAAGAAGCCCAGCTCCTGCAGGCCCTTGCCTGGCTTTAGGTAATCACATGATGCACTACTTCATTGGAGGAGCTTTCTAACTCCACCCTGTAGTCTGTCCTCAGAGTCACACTAAACAATAATGCCGGCTACACATGATTATTGACAGCCATATTTAGAAGTCAAGGAAGTGAATCTTCTTCCAGATTTCACCATTGAGCAGCAACTATGAAGATTGATTAGCCTAGGACTCTGTGAAAAGGCCAATTGATTTCCAATATTTAATGAAGTCCTTGAGAAGAGGGAATCACCCCACTCATTGATTGACACCTCATACCTCACCTTCTGGTAATGATGGGGAGACCCACAAAACACACACACACACACACACACACACACACACACACACACATTTGTTTTCTTAATAATAAAACCTAGTAGTAAAATGATCTGAGAGAAATAGAAAGTGTGAATAGTTCTTTCAGATCTTGGTTAAGCAGCATATTTGAGACCTGAATGTTAGCATTACACTTAACCATTAGCCCACTGGGAGACTAGAAACAAATCAAACATTCCCGAGGGTATTCTATCTCTGCCTTTCTTATCTGTTGTAGTTCTGTTGTAGGAAAGTTTGGCTTTTGCTGTTATTTGTGCTTTATGTCTGTGATTACATTCCTGTTGCAAGAAATTTTCATGCATTCCAAATTTCTAGAGGATGCTAGTCAGAAGTCTCTCTTTTGGAAGACCCCAGAACATATTTCTAACAAACAGGAGAGGTAATTGATTATCTTGTGTAAATACAAATCCAGTGTCTCTTGAGTACAGAGACTGAGCTGCATTCAGGCATGCGTAGTTCATCAGTCTATGTCTTCCTTTCTCTCTCTCTCTTCTCTCTTTTTGACTTCTGTGGTCCACCATGGGTTAGTTCTTCTCTTGTTTTGCATGGTTGGTTCTAGCAAGTCCATGTAAGGTTCCATTCACACCAGTAAAACAATTTTACCCAAGCCCCAGGGATTGAGTTTTACTAGAAATAAAGTTAGGGATATGAGGAGAAATAAGGATGGGGAAGGAAAAGGAAGAAGAAAGAAGTAAAGAGAAAGGAATGAGAAGGAGAAAGAGAAGAAGAAGGAGACGGAGAAAGAGGAGAATAACATGAAGTAGAAAATAAGTAGCCTGTCTGTCCTAAAAGCCTCATATTTGGATTATTTATATGTGAATCATGCTTCTAGACAGGCAGGAGATAGGTGGAAGGGGAAGGGTTCTTGCTTCTAGAGAAAACAAAATATTAAAATGGAAGAGTAATAGTAATTTAAGGTGGTTGTATTATCAGAAGAATGGAGAGATGACAGGAAAGCAAATTGAGTGGACAGGCACATTTTTATCTATTCATGCTGCCGATCCAAAATATACTAGACTGGATCATTCATAAACAGAATTAACTGTTCCACATTCTAGGGGTTGGGAAGTCCATGACCAGTGCACCAGAACATTTATCTGGTGAGAGCACATTTCCATGCATGACACCTTCCTGCATCTTCACTCTCCAGACTCTTACATCACTGGCAGGATTTGTGAGATTGGCACAAACTCATGATCTAACCTCTGCCTCTCTGCCCTTCAAGACCTGACATCTTAAAGCCACTACTGTGGAGGCTGGGTTTCAGCATATGATTGTGGGGAAGGGGAGACTAGCAATCATACCACAGCAGAATCACATCAGGATCACAGGAATCTATTTTTTGCTAACCAGGAGGCTTTATTTTCAAGCCAAGTTGGCCTGTCCTGTTACACTAACCTTGAGGGCTAGTGAGGGAATCAGTATTCTCTTCCTCTTTAAAATATACTGTCCCATGACTCAGCCAGGAACCACTTTCTCTGGTTGTGAAGTAGATGAACTTTGGCCTTCATAGATACAACCTGCTGCACAGGCCCCAGTGTCAAAAACATGTCTCCACCTGAAGTTTTATACTTTCTCCTGAAATAAAGAAGGTACCAAGAGTTCTGTGCTTTCACAAAAGCAACAGGGGAAGCCGTATTGCTGGGAACCATCATTTTAGAAGATTAGTGAGCTACAGTATCAAGGAGACAAGGAAATTGAAAGCTCAGCAAGACGGGTGATTGTGTGAAGATCTGATGTTGCTGTCCCCTTGGAGACTTTCTGATTCTTGGCCCAAGACTGGCCTTGATCAGAAAGTGGTGAGAAACACAGAAACTCTCAAACAAAACCAAATCAAAACCCAAAAATCCTTAACCAAACCAAAACAAAAACAAACAAGTTGAACCACACCACGCAGACACTGAATTACAATGCTGCTGCTCTGTCCTCAAGGATTTTTTTTTCCTTCCCATTTCCTAATTTTCTTCTAGAGAAAAAATACACATGCACACAATATACATATATGTATGTATGTATGTATGTATGTATATCTATATGTCCATATGTATGCATGTATAGTGTGTGTGTGTGTGTGTGTGTGTGTGTGTGTGTGTGTGTGTGTTTTTCTAAATCTCGGTCTTTTAACTTATACTACCAAGTAACTTCCTTGGCTCAGTTCCCCAGCTCTCTAGATGTTTTCTCTGGATGGATGCTCACTATCCATGCACTTCAGTTCTGAATGCCTGGACTTCTTAGGTTTCTCTTTGTTTTTAATGTTCTTTACTTCTTCGCTCATGTTTTCAATCCTTACTGAACTCTATAACTTTTCCTGAGTCTAATTTCGCAACCAGCTACTTTTGCCCCAGTAGATTTTCTGCTTTTGAAATGTAGATGGAAGAAGCTTTTGAAGTCTGTGTGAAGCAGGATTTCGAATGCCCCCAACCCCCACATTGATGAGAGCAGTGGTCTTCTCAAGCAAATGTTTTTCTGTCTTTTGTTTTGTTTTTAACTATCATAGGCAGGATGCATTCAGATCCCGCACTGCCATGAAGGATGACTTGTGGTTCGTGTCCGGAAATGATCTCCTTTAATTCACACATCAGAAAGTTTACCATAGGCCATTCACCCGAGTGCTCTTATGGAGCAGGTCGGCATTCATTTTTCCTTGGGAATAAGATTCTATTCAGGTCACCAATAAGAAATAAGTTCTACTTTATTGTTAGGCATCTACTTTAGTGTTAGGGTGTATTTCCTGCCTCCAGCGCTCACTAGTTGGCCTGTGTTGGTTTCTATCTAACATAAAACATGTGGGATGGCTAATCTTGATTGTCAGTTTGATAGGAGTTAGAACCACTGTGGAAACATTTCTTTGAGTTCCCAGAAAGGTTGATGCATGGCCCAAGGCAATCCTTCTTTGTTCATTAGAGTCCAGAGACAACAAAAGGTTGGACACATCTTGCTTAACTCACCCTAAGTGATGTGAGTGGCACTGTCCATGGTCTTAGTGTAGGGCCATGATAGGCAGCTTATTTTGGTTGAATGGGGCTTGCTTCAGAGACCCAGTAGAGAACTCTACAAGAGATGGAAAAGTGAGCCACTTTCCCAGAGTCAGGTACCTAACACCACATAGCACCTAACTCCATAATTCTGTGACTACAAGTCACTCAGACAATGTCCTAAGCTTCTGGCATTCTGGCTAGACTCCACCCTACAGTTACCTGACAATAGCCAGGTATGCTCCTCCCCGCAGTTACCTGGCAACAGCAAGGCAGCCCAGCCCATCATAAAAGGGGCTGCTTGGCCTCTCCTTGCTCTCTTTAAGCTCTCACCTTTCTTACTCTCCTCTCTAATCCCCCCTCTCTCTCTTTCTCTCTCTCTTTCTCTCCCTTCCCACCTCTCTCCACGTGGCCATGGCCTGCCTTTCTCTTTCTACCTTTTCTCTTTCCCCCTGCCTTTCTACAATAAAGCTATAAAACTACAGACTGTCTCTACTCATCAAGGCCCATGAGCTGTGTTTAACCTCCCGCCTGAAGGCCATCCTGTGCTCCAGCCATGGATCGGACCAAGGACTCTCACCTGCCTGGGAACCATCAAGTGCCCTCTCCCCCTGCCCTCTCCTCCCTTTGTCCCGGAGCTGACTGAGCCACCTGAGGCCCCCATTTGTTCTCAGCTCCTCCACGGTATCCATGAGAACCTATTCTAGGACTGCCCCTTGTCCACCACCCGCTGAGTTGGGGTCAGAGGCATCACACAGCCAGACACCCACCCAGGACCTCATGGAAAGTGTGTGGCAATCTTCCCACGTCTGCCCGTCCAGAGCACCGGAACTCTGGAGGGATGCGCGTTCTCTCCCACTCCCTTTATTCCCCCCACCCACTGCCCGAAGTCCTAGGGTAAAATATCCCCTTTCTCTCTCTCTCTCTCTCTCTCTCTCTCTCTCTCTCTCTCTCTCTCTCTCTGTGTGTGTGTGTGTGTGTGTGTCTCTGTCTCTTTCTTTCTGTCTCTGTGTGTCCCTCTGCTGCTGTGTTCCTCCCTCCCTCCCTCTTTCCCTCCTCCCCCTTGACCCCACCTTCCTGACTGTGGATGCAATGTGACTGTCTTCCTCTTCTGCATCCATGCTTTCCCACCATGATGGACTGCGCCCTTGCAGTGAGAGTGGAATGGAAACTGCTTCTTTTGCATATTTTGTACAGAAATAAGTACCGCAACCAATACCCCATGTGTAAGATATTTCTGTCTTTCTGGAATCCTATTCCGAATCTGCTATTGGATTTTTCTATTTGTTATTTGATGATTAAAGGCAACATTTTTTTAAAAAAAGAATAAAGTGGTCGGCAAACCTATTTTCTCAACTCCTTCTATTGCACAAGCCACCTCTCCTTCTAACCTCTTTTCCTGTATCTATCTCTAATGTGAAGACTCCTTCTTTTTATCCCCCTATACAAATACATTAACTACTGAGAACATAGCTTCTGATTATTTTCTCATTCCCTAGCAATTTCTTTACATCAATCATTCTCCATTTTTACCTAAGGCCAGAGTCTGATTCTGTCTTGTTTAACAGGTGCAGTCGTGTTCTGACTACAGCCCAGCTTGACTTATTAGCATGCCACCTGCAAGGGTCACACAGGTTGGCAACCCTACAGCTCATTAAGTGAGGTCTTTCCTTAGCTTAAACTTTCTTTCTAGATTTGCTCTCATTAACCTCCCTTATCCTACAGGAAAACATAGTGTTCAATAGTGTTCCCCCTACAATATGGAATGAGTGGGTATATATTACATGTGCTTTATTATATTAGCATCACAGCCTGAACTGAGGCCCCTGGCAGTAAGAGGGTGTGGGTCAATTATAGGAAAAGGTTTGCAATAAATAGATTATATGGCATGAAATCACATCCACAGAGATTGTGATAAATGGGGTTCAATCCATATTGTGAGAGAGTGGTAAAGGAGGTATGGTTTTGTGGGCCACGGGGAACCAGTGACAGCAATGCTGTATTAATGGTTTTACTAATGTTTGCCTATAACTTTAGAAAGCAGGGATAAAGGACAGTCCTGTCCCCTGAAATGGAACAGTGCTGTTCTCTATCAATTTTGTACTTAAACATTGCTGGCAATGCTTCGTGCCCATAAGGAATTCATTTTCATATTATGCTGTGGTTGCTTAACCTTTCCTGAAGCAGAAATGTGAAGGCTCTCCATGGAGTGTTGTGATGCTCTTGCCTCCTGGAACACTGCAGCAAATATCATAATATTACACTTCTATATTTGTCACTGGATCTACTGAGGCTATAAAATGTATAATGTAATACACAGAACTAAGGATTATTCTGTATAATCTTCTCAGAAAAAAAATGTTTCAATTTATATATAACTTATGTCTCCATATAAATCATGCTGGCATGCCAGCATTTAGACTTCAGCTTCTATATATCAGTATATAATAAAGTCTCTCAGTTTGTGTACCCTTTTTCCCTTCCTCTTTTCCTCCCATCCTTTTTTTCTCTCCCTAACACACACACACACACACACACACACACACACACACACACACAGTCTGTCTATTCAATTGTGTAACAATAGGGGAAGAAAAGAAAAACAAGACTATCTTTGCTGCTCAGAAACTAGGAAGGAGCATAAATGTTGGGCCCAGGGCCCAGGCAAGAGACGCTGCAGTTGGAACAGCGCCATTCCTGTTACATAGATCCCTCACACAGAAGCCGATTCATTTGGCACTCTAGACAGGAAATGCGGAAACTAGTAAAACCAACCTGCAGACTAAGAAAAACCATTAACACAATGTCCATCACACACTACAGCTATCTTTAGTCCCAGCAAATAAAGATCGCATCCCTGACAATGTGCTCATGGAAGCAAACCAGGCAATTTCAACTGATTTTTCTCTTTCTTTTTTATACCATCTACTGCCAAATATTTTTTTTTCTTTTCTTTTAGCTATTGTTAGAGAGCACTTAATTGCGTTGGATCATTGGCAGCTTTTAAAACTGCCAAATGCAGTCCAAAAATCATTCCATAGGCATCCTGGGCACAAATACTAATCACATCTAGCCTGGATCACTAACAAACATTCCTTATTTGAGAATGAGGAGATAGAGTACTCTGAACATGACATCTAAAAATGGCCTCAAATAAAACAAAATGCCCTGACTGCTTGTACTTGTATTATTCTGTGCTACAACCAATCAGCCTGCGATGGAGCACCTTAAACACAACAAATGTCACAAGTCTTCATGTACCAAATCCAGACATGCAGATTTTCATCAAAATGACAAGGAACAAATTGAATATGTGTTCCTAAGAAAATTGTTTTGTTCTCCATGCTTGACTGTCTTTCATCATTTTTTCATTTGTTCGTTTGTTTGTTTTCCTGAGTATTTCTTCAGATTAACTCTAAGAATTTGAGAGCTCAGAGGACTGACTTGGCCATACTAAGAGAGAAACCTCTGAGGAAAGAAAGTAGCATGAAGGCCCTATTGGGGAAGCCTAATCATGAGGCCAAATTAGATGTTAAACCATAAAGGCTGCAGATGGAAACAGCCAGCCATGTGGAGGGACAGAGGGAGGCAGGCAGGAAGAACGGCAAACAGCAGCTTTGACAAGCACAACCTATCAATTTCACTAGACAATTATGGGACCAGGAAGAAGCTTGCTGGAGGCTCATTTTTTCCTACAGAGCCTCTTCAGCTCTTGAAGGGCTGGCCTGGCATAATGATGGCTTGTGATATACAGAGGGCATTGAGGAGTCAGGCTTGTTTTATTTTAGATGTACAGGATATGAATGTCAGCCCATGATTAACCACACAAATTAAACGAGAGGTATCCAAAACGGGGTCAAGCTGCTGGCATTCCCCTTGCCATCTCTGGCCAAAACAGAACATTGAGGGAATGCTTTAAATTCTGGTATTTCTCCAGCACGGGTTCCAATGATTTCCAGCAGAATAGTCCACATTAAACTTTAGACTGGACAAAAATGATCATAATTTGAAAACAAAGGAGTCATATTCTAGCCTGGATGTTATGAAGTTCAATATGTTAATTGGCCCTAAAACTGTTTAATCAACAAGCGTTTGCAGTGGTTTTAGGAGATGGCAGCTATGTGAGAAGGGCAAACACCAAGGATATGCTTGATGAGTTTTTTATTTTTTTCAAATACAATTTGTCTGATCAGAAATTCTACTCCTGAATTGATTTCAGTTCTGACTGTTAGAACCTTTCAGTTAACTGGAGACATTTACATTACATCAAAATGTCAAGTTCACAATCCTAAAACTAGTTTTTCTCCATCTCATTGTACTCATTCATTCTCTCTCTCTCTCTCTCTCTCTCTCTCTCTCTCTCTCTCTCTGTGTGTATTTATGGGTCAGAAGACACCTTACATTCTCTCTCTCTCTCTCTCTCTCTCTCTCTCTCTCTCTCTGTGTGTGTTTATGGGTCAGAAGACACCTTACATTCTGTGTGTGTGTGTGTGTATGTGTGTGTGTGTGTGTGTGTGTGTGTGTGTGTGTTTATGGGTCAGAAGACACCTTACAGGACCTTACAGGAGTTAGTTCTCTCCTTCCAGCACACCATCCCTGGGATCAAGTACAAGTTGCCAGTCTTGGCAAAGCACTTTCACCACCACTGCCACCACCTCATGGACCTTAAAACTTGAATTTAACTAATTAGTACAAAACAAATTAAGGCTTTAAAAAAGAATAGAAGCAGGTCATAAGAAAGATCCTGTATTTTTTTTTTTTTTTTGAGACAGGGTTTCTCTGTATAGTCCTGGCTGTCTTGGAACTCACTTTGTAGGATAGGCTGGCCTCGAATTCAGAAATCCACCTGCCTCTGCCTCCCGAGTGCTGGAATTAAAGGCATGAGCCACTTCCGCACTGCAATCCTGTATTTTTTAAAAGATATTAAATTTCATATTCCTTTCTCTGTTGCTGAAACAGAAATATTAATTTAAGATTGCTGTCTTTTTCTATTATGAAGCAATGTATGCAAAATGTCCTTAACATCCACAATCCAACATACCACCCACCTATTTTATTCATTGCTTTTTAGATGCTTAAAGATGTAAAGGAAAATGATGTGTAAGTTGTAGCTCTGACATAGACAGGTGAGATGCCTCAGTGACTGCTGACCATGGTGTTATCATGTCAGACATCCAGCTGTGATGGTGATATCTAAAGTGGATCGAGGCAGTCATTCCACATGGGTTTGCATGTATTAGCCTAGTTCATCAAACGGCTCCCCGGCAGGCAGAATTGAAAGCCAAGCCAAAAGGAGTTAGGATGTTCAAGGTCACAGAGTCAGTAACTGTTTAAGAGTTGTTCTTTCAATCTGGCTTCTGCGTCCAGTAACTTTTAAGATACTAAATTATACAATCATGTTTTTTGTTACCTAACCCTAAATGTAGAAAAAAAAAGGATACAACTCTTACTAGATCTAGCAAATAAATTTTGTGTGTAATTTTACCTGCTGTATACAAATCAATTGCATAAGTGTGTGTTCATACACTATCCCTTCTAAATCCCCCTTCCCTCTTTATCCCTCTCCTCTCCCAGTAAGAACACATTTGCTCTCACGTCCCTTGCATTCTATTGCCTTAACTTTTTCCACTTCTTTGTTTAATTAAAATCTAATCACATTGTGTCAGCCCCTTCTCTTCTTCTAGCCACTCCCATCCCAAGCCGACCCTCATTCCACCGAGTTGCCTCCCAAATTCACAACCTCCACTTTTTAAATCACTGTTGTGAATTTGGTAGGCAGCTGGGAGGAGCAAGAGGGGACTTAGGAGAGCTAGGAGAGAAGAAACATATATACAAGTGTTGCCACTTCATGTAAAAAATATATATGTAGATATACATATATATTAAAACATTCATGTTTTATATATACACATATATACATATATGCTTATATGTGTTGTATGTAACTTTAGGTAAATATAAAATGAGACTTCCTTATGCATTTTTCAAGAATACTAATGTCAATATTTTTTCTTCCTCCGTCTTCTGCTATACTGTCTTCTTCTCTTTCCTCAAGTTCTTCCTTCATATAGCCAGTTTTCTGCCATCCACCTCTTTAGAGCTCCCCTCCCATGTTCTATCTTTACTTTCCTGGTTTCTGTGGCTAACCCAGGTTATGTACTCACATCTCAGGATTTGGATCTAGGAACTTCCCATCTGAGAAACAATGTGGCATTGTCATTCTGGGTTCCAGTTACTGACTCAACATAATCTTTTCTAGTTGTTTGCATTTACTTACAGATTTTTAAATTTTCTTTACAGACGAATGCTGTTCCATTGTGCACATGTGCCACATTTTCATTACCTGCTCATTAGGTGAAGGACACTGGGAGTGTTTTCATTCCCTAGCTACTTTGTGACTGGAGTGGCTACAATCATTGCTGAGCAGATGACCATTTTGTGCTTTCTTTTTCAATCTCTTCAGAGATTTAAAGTGCTTCTAGTGAGGACTTTCCTCTTCTTAAGTAAGTTTCTTCCAAGATGTTTCCTTTCTTTGTAGCTATGTTTTGAGTTTGCTAATTTTGAGTTTGGAAGAACTATCTAAGTCCCACTATAACTAAGCCACCACCTGTACTTTTTCATGTTTGCTTTATGAAATTGGAACCCTCTAGGTTCAGTACATAAGCATTTATGCTTCTATAGCTTCTTGGTTAATTTGTCTCTTTATTAATATGTAGTAATGCTACTTGAATGCCCTTAGTTATTAAAAAGACTTTGTTCCCACACCTATTTGGGCCCTCTATATGGTTATTGTTAATTTCTAGATGAAGGTTTCTGAATTCTTTCTCTGACGTGTAGCTATTCCCGGGTCTTGGTTTCTGATATGAACTGCCCTAATGCTCTCTCATTTCATACACTTCTTGGGTGTACTTTGTGCATTTGTTGAGATGAATGTTTCTTCCCATTTAAATTTTTTCTCATTCATGTTATTCTTTTTGTTTTCTTCTTTCATGTGAGTCTCCCTGGTGGGTTCTTTCTTTCTCCTGATGCTCCTGTGTGAGGTGACAGCTATAGTTACTTTCTCATTTGCCACCAGTCCTGCCATTAACCTGCGACAGGGAACACTTGTGTGTCTCATGTGTCCCAGATAAGGTACAGACGCTGTGACATTACAGAGCTGGGCTGGGGATGTAGAAATGTCAAAAAGACGATTTTTAGAAGGTGGAGAAACAGAGTGGGGAGTCCTAAGAGTATTTCTGGTGAAGGAGAAGTTAAAACAAAGCAGCTTAAAGTACAAAATTGAAATAATATAAAGAGAAACAAAGGGAAGTAAGTAAATAAATAATTAGGTTATTAAAAACAATCCAGTAAATGAAATGGTATAATGTCCTTGGTATTTCTCTCTCACATCTTGGGTTGCTATCGTACTCAGGCTTATAGAAGATTGATGAAGACCAAGTCTGAATATCTCAGAGAAGCATAGCTAGTGCTCCCTACCAGATGAGGAGAATCTCAGAGAGAACAGGCTATCCTTCCAGAATTCTCTGGACCAAGTTCTGATGCCACCATTCCCAACCCCAAACATGTTATAATCCTACCCCTCGTGAACAGAAGGATCAAATTTTCCACTGGCAGGGTTTTCTCCAACTCAGGGTCTGGTACTCATTTGGCTGAGTATACCTGTGTGCCAACAAAGCACCTTGCTGGTTTCCACAGCACACTTCTGGTATAGCTTAGCCTAACCCTTGCAATGGCAGGTAGGGAGGGATTCCCCTTTTGTCAGGTTCAGAGTCCCCGACAACACTTCTGATATACACTCTCATACTTACCATGTCCCTGTCTACTGTTGGCTTTTCAACAGCCCAGACTTTCTCTCTCTGAACCTTCCAATGCCACTCTTAGTGACAGCTCACGATTGCAGCAATTGAGGTTGGTGGGACCGAGGCAAGAGCAGATCATGCATTCTGAGTGGGCGCCATTGCTGGCTGGGCAGCCTGGGTCCCTTCATGAGAGAAGTTCACTGCTCTGTGTAATTAAGGCTGATCGACAAGTGTCCGGAGCCCGCACAAGCAGATTGGTACAGTGGCTCAATGGCTTATTCCTCCTGCTTCTCACCAACTTTATCAACTAGCTTATGTGATGCCTCTGAACTAAATTAGAAATGAAGTAAGTTATTGATCTCGAAATTGGAAAAGGGAGACTAGGAAAGCCTAATGTCTCTCTGAGTCTAACCTCAGCATTGCTCTATATCCCACGATCCCAACATGCTGCCAGTAAGTACTTCTTCAAATTGCTTCCATGTTTGTATTCAGTCATATGTTTATATTATTTTTTAAGAGATAGCTATTGATAGGAATAGAAATCTTGGCTGGACATGGTTTATATTGCAAGCTTGAAATTAATTGTTCATGCTTTTATGGTTAGTGATGAGAAATCTGATGTTATTTGGTTTGGGTGGTGTGCTATGGTACCCTGGGTTTTCCATTTGACGTAAGCCTAGATATATTTGGAGCAAGGGGCCTTAATTGAGACGATAACTCCACGAGGTTGCCTATAGGCAATTCTATGATTGATGTGGGTGGAACCAGACTATGGAGTATGGTATCGTTCCTACACAAGTGGTCTGAAGAAAACTGAGGAAAGCATAAGGAAAAAGCCACTAAGCAGCACCCCTTCCTGGCCTCTGCTTCAGTTCTCGCCTCCGGGTTCCTGTTATTGGCCTCTGCTTCAGTTCCCGCCTCCAGGTTCCTGTTATTGGCCTCTGCTTCAGTTCCCGCCTCCAGGTTCCTGTTATTGGCCTCTGCTTCAGTTCCCGCCTCCAGGTTCCTGTTATTGGCCTCTGCTTCAGTTCCTGCCTCCAGGTTCCTGCTGTGTGTTTCTGGCCTGATGTCCCTTCAGGACAGGTTATAAGGATGTGTGATCAGAAGTAAACTCTTTCCTCCTCAAGCTGTTGGTTACGATGTTTTGTCACAGCCACAGAATCCACAGAGAGTTGGTGACTGGTAATTTTTCATTGGTGCATTTTAGTTCTTTGTATGTTTGGCTTCTTGACTATATGTTGCAGAGAGATTCTTCTCTGGTCATATCTATTGCAGTACTACAAAACTCTTGTGTGTAGATGTCCATTTCTTACTGATAGTTTGGTCACTATTCTGCCTATTTTCCCTGAGTAAGCTGACTCCAATTTTAGAGTTTATTTCAGATCCTTCTCCTCCTCCATCAACTCTGAGGCTTTGTCGCTTCATTTCTTGATAACAACTTGGAGTTCTTCGAAGTTCTGATCATTCTCATTGTATTCCTTTATGTACATTTGAAATACTGTCTTAGCCTTGTCTTCCATCATTGAGATGTATCTTTCTGTTTGGTTTTCTTTATTGATAATATTTTCTATTATGGCTTTTATTTCATTGGTTACCTCCTTCATTTCTAGACATTTTGGTTACGTCTTAATTATGTTGTTAAACTTTTCTTCCATGTTCTACAATGTCAACAAATTAATGAATATTTTATCCACTTTCCCAGCTCTCTTTTAAAAGTCTTGACTGATTTTCTTAATTCCTTCCTCTGCTTATTTTAGCCATCATTGTGGAATATTTTTAGAATTCTGAGTTTCTTTTCCTATTATTTCAGTTATCCCATTATCTTTATTTTTCCATATTGAAGGCATGTGATTTTTGTGAAAGAGGTATTGTGGATTGTTGTCTCTCTCTCTCCTATCCCCCGCTTTTTTTTTTTTTTTTTTGCATGTGTTTCTTTATAGTATTTGCACAGGTGATGGAATAAATGTGGTCTCCAGCTTTATTTTTCCACTTTTTCCTTACACTTTTTAATTGTTTATACTGTTTAATTGGGAAGTGACAGATGTGATGATTTGACAGAAGTCCTGCTGTTAGCTTGCAGTGGAAGATATTTTTGTTTCCCAATAATATTCTAAGACAGTGGTACTAGTGTACTGACTGGGGATTATGTAGTTTATAGTTTGTTAAAGCTAACAGTGTCTGTCACTAATAAATTGAAAAGGGAATGGTCAAGGAGAAGAAGGATCACAATATGAATAAAACGGAAAGTATGCCGGGCAGTGGTGGCACATGCCTTTAATCCCAGCACTTGGGAGGCAGAGGCAGGTTGATTTCTGAGTTCGAGGCCAGCCTGGTCTACAGAGTGAGTTCCAGGACAGCCAGGGCTATACGGAGAAACCCTGTCTTGGAAAACAAATAAACAAACAAACAAACAAATAAAAGGAAACTATATGGTCCAGAAGTAAGAGGTACAGAAGAGAGCATACTGGAAAATAGGTTTAAAGGAAGAAAAGGAAGGTGTAAACTCCTACTTAGGCACTACTAAAAAGCAGAATCATCAGAATAGAAAGGTAGAAATAAAAATACTAGAGTTTGGAGATTTAACTTAGTGCCAGGGTACTGATATGCAAGGATACTAGGTTTGGTTCCCAATACTGAAAATAAGCATAAAACTACAAATTAAAATTAAATAATAGATAAAATAAGAAAACTAATACATTAAACCATTTGTTATATTATAACCTCAGTATATTGTTTTGCTGGATGACCTGATTCTTATTTCCCTTGAATTGTTTTCTTTTTCAGTCTTCACAGATGAAGGGAAGGCTTCTAGTCTCAGTAAGTCAAACAAGTTAACCTATGTAGCCTACGTAATGAGAGGGAATTTTGTGTGAGTAGTCTATTTTCTCCCAGAATCCCCTTGTCTAAGACCTCCCTACCCTCTCAATTACAATTTGGTCTCTGCTACTTTGTGGATCATTCATTTCATGCACAGGGCTTTATGTGACTGGGACTCATAAGAGTTAATAGAAGGCATGCCTACCTCTTTACCTCTGTGATTTTTAAGTATTTTCCCAGCCAGGCCAATCCAGAAACTTTGGCAAGTTCAACAGCTTTCTACATTCCACTATATCTCACTCAAGCAACAGCGGGGATCATACTCCTCAGGAAATGCCAGGATAACCTGAAAATATCTCAGCTTCAAGCTTCTGCATCAGAAGTCCTCATCTGTCTCTGCTTCCTACCCTGCTAAGCCAACTCACTGTGCTTGCTGGAGCTGGCTTCCAGTTGCATCTCTGCAGCCTTGAGAGTCTCTTGGTATCTAGAATGAGAAAGAGCATCCTATAGGCATCTACTGCAGATGCTAGATATGAGCTTCTTCTTTGTGAAGAAAATCCTGTCCCTGTTCATTTCAGTTTTCTTTCCCTCCTCTTTCTTTCCAAGAATAGAGTCTGTTGCTGTTGTTTAAACTAAATTCTTTCACTGAATTGAATAGAGGTAGCTTCTTGTCCTGCACTTTACCTAGAAATCTGTGTGGTGTTTTATAATAAGACCCAGTGGTGAAGGACACCCAGTTTCTCTGCTGATAGAAAGAAGTGTTTTCTTCCATACTGCACTGTCATATAGCTTCAGTCATCAGTATTTACATTGTTGTTATTTTGACCACTGTTATCACTACTCCCAGCCCTTTAAAAATGTCAGATAGTCTGAATCAAAGTAAATGAAAACAGCCTACTGAGACAGGGGTCTTTATATTGCTTTGTAATGAAGCCTTCTCAGTGTGTCCAGGCCTCAAATGACAAGTACTATCTTGTCAGTTTGGTCTCTTGACTTACCAATGCACTCATGCATTCAATTCTCTCATTTGTTTCAGAAATGTTTATTGACTACTGCATGTCATTAACCCAGTGCAATTTCAGCTTTCACAAGGTTCTATCCTTCTGGTAGAAACAGAACACCAAACATCTGTTTATAGTCTGTGACAAACTGTTTTGTTTTGTAAACAAGCCCTGAGGATCAGGCCTTAATCTCCAATACCAGGTGGACTTTAGTGAGTTTCTTCTTACAGCTGCAGTAAGAAATTACCACAAACTAGGTGGCTTGAGATGACAGGCGTGTATTCTTTCACAGCTCCAGAAGAAAGTGGTATGACATCAGGTGTGCGGAGCATTGATTCTCTCTCAACAGACAGGAGTCTGCTCCTCAGATTGTAGACATGTCATTCCTATCTCAACTTCCTGTCCTCTGCATATTTCTCTCCTCTTGAATGGATGCCAATTATTAGATGAGGTGCCAATCTCATATGACATAAACTCAGCTTGACCACATCTGCAAGGTCACTATTTTCTTCTTCCTTTTTTTTTTTTTTTTTTTTAAGTATAGAATAGTTCACTCAGAGCATTGGGAGTGGAGTTGAGGAGAGAGGAGTGGAGTTGAGGGGAGAGGGAGAGAGCCATAAGCATGTGAGAGTGAGGAGGGGAATAGGGAGAGGGAGAAGAAGGGAGGAGAGGATAGAGCAGGAGCAAAAGAGCTTTTTGTTTTATTTATTTATTTATTTATTTATTTATTTATTTAGGTTTTTCGAGACAGGGTTTCTCTGTGTAGCCCTGGCTGTCCTNCTAGTTAGTTCATGTTATTCTTCCACCTATAGGGTTGAAGACCCCTTCAGCTCCTTGGGTACTTTCTCTAGCTCCTTCCTTGGGAGTCCTGTGTTCCAACTAATAGCTGACTGTGAGCAACCACTTCCATGTTTGCCAGGCACTGGTATAGCCTCCCACGAGACAGCTATATCAGGTCCCTTTCAGCATTATCTTGCTGTCATATGCTATAGTGTTTATTTTGGTAGCTGATTATGGGAAGGATCCCTGGCAGCCGCCGTCACTGGTTGGTCCATCCTTTTGATTCAGCTTCACACATGATCTCTGTAACTCCTTCAGTGTGTGCTTTGTTCTTAATTCTAGGAAGGGGCGAAGAGACCACATTTTGAACTTCATTCTTCTTGAAATTCATGTGTTTAGTAAATTGTATCTTGTGTACCCCATTTTTTAATGGGGTTATTCCTTTTTCCGGAGTCCAGTTTCTTTAGCTCTTTGTAGATGTTGGATATTTATCCCCTATCAGATTTAGGATTGGTAAAAATCCTTTCCCAATCTGTTGGTGGCCTTTTTGTCTTGCTGACTGTGTCTTTTGCCTTACAGAAGCTTTGCAATTTCATAAGGTCCCATTTGTCAATTCTTGATCTGACCACACAGGCCATTGCTGTTCTGTTTAGGAATCTTTCCCCTGTGCCCATATCTTGAATTGTGATGAATGAACATAGGCTTTAGACACAGTAGATCTCAACCTTCCTAATGCTGTGACCCTTTAATACCATCACTTATGGTTTGGTGACCTCTGAACCAGAAACCTATTTCATTGCTACTTCCTAACTGTAATTTTACTTTTGTTATGAATTATAATGTAAACATCTGATATACAGGATATCCAGAATGGAATCCCTGTGGATGTCATGATCCACGTGTTGAGAACCACTGGTTTAGTGGAAGATGGATGAGATCAAACCTAGGTTTGTGGCAATTTGAGCAAGTAACCACAGACTCTAAGCCCCAGTTTTCTTATCTAAATAGTGAAGACAGCATGTTGAGCTTTTTGAGTTCTGTGGACTGTATCTCTGGTATTCTGTACGGTGTTCTGTTTTGTTTGGTTTTGGTTTTTGTTTTTGTTGGCTAATATATACTTATTAGTGAGCACATACCATACATGTACTTTTGTGCCTGAATTACCTCACTAAAGATGATATTTTCTAGTTCTATCCATTTGCCTGCAAAACTAAGGATGTCCTAGTTTTTAAGAGAGCTGAGTAGTATTCCATTGTGTAAATGAACCACATTTCCTGTATCCATTCTTCTGTAATGGGACATTAAGGTTGTTTCCAGCTTCTGGCTATCACAAATAAGGTCGCTATGTACATAGTGGAGCACATGACCCCGTGGCATGGTGGAGCATCTTTTGGGTATATTCCCAAGAGTGGTGTAGCTGAGTCTTCTTCAGGTAGAACTACTTCCAATTTTTTGAGGAACCTCCAGATTGATTTCCAGAATGGTTGTACCAGTTTGCAGTCCCACCAGCAATGAAGGAGTGTTCCTCTTTCTCCACATCCTCTCCAACATGTGTTGTCACCTGAAGTTTTGATCTTAGCCATTCTAATTGTGTAAGATGGAATCTCAGGGAAGTTTTGATTTGCACTTCTCTGATCACTATGGACTTTGAACATTTCTTTAGGTGCTTCTCAGCTATTCAAGATTCCTCCGTTGTGAATTCTCGGTTTGATTATATACTCCATTTTTTGAGAGAGAAGAAAGCAATCATAAGTGGGGAGTAAGGGAGGGACTTGGGAGGGAAAGTGGATGTGATTGGGGGTGGGAGTGGGACAGAGAGGGGAACCTGATCTGGTATTGGGTGAGGGAAAAGGACTGAAGCCCTGAGGGCCAGCCAAAAGAATGTAAACAAGCAACCTCAGGAAATAGGAGGTTGGGGACACCCTCCCCACCCCCAATCCATCAGCGACCTGGGAGGTGAGAGACTTCCAGAACCCAAAGGAAGGAACCCAGATGAAACACCCAGGGAGAGGGAACTTATAAAGCCCACCTCTAGCAGGAAGACAATACATCAAGTAAGAAATGGGGTTGCCATCCCACAGTGTCATCTCTGACCCATACATAATTGTTTCTGTCTGAAAGAATTACAGGGATGGAAATGGAGAGGAGTCTGAGGAAAAGAAGGTCCAGCAACAGGCCCAAAGTGGGATCCAGCTCAATGGGGGGGGGGGTCCCAAGGCCTGACACTATTACTGAGGCTGTGGAGTGCTCACACAAAGGGACCTATCATGGCTGCCCTCTGAAAGACTCAACAAGCAGCTGAAAGAGTCAGATGCATATATTTGCACCCAACCAATGGAAAGAAGCAGCTGACCCCTGTTGTTGAATTCAGGAAGGCTGAGAGAAGCTGCGGAGAAGGGCAATCCTCTAGGAGGACCAGCAGCCTCAATTAATCTGGATCCCGGAGATCTCGCAAACATTGGACCACCAAACAGACAGCATACCCCAGGTGATATGAGGCCCCCAGCACATATACAGTAGAGGAATTCCAGGTCTGTGTTCATTCAGAGATGATGCACCTAATCCTCAAGAGACTGGAGTCCCCAGGAAGTTTAGAAGTCAGATGGGGTGTACAGTGGGGGCATCCACGTGGAGACAGGGTAGGGTGAGGAGGAGGTGTGGGATGTGGAGCAGTAGGAGGAAAGATGGAGGTGGGGGGTGGGGAATCAAATATGGAGTGTAAAAAATAAATTAAAAATAAGATTAAAAAGAAAAGTGAAGACAACCATATCTTCCTCAGGGTGTCATTGTGAATATTGGGTTTGAAAAGCACATTAAAGAATTTTTAAGCATTTAATGAAAATGAAGCAAGGAACAAAGATAGATAGATAACATACAAACATACATAGATGATAGATAGATAGATAGATAGATAGATAGATAGATAGTAGATAGATGATAGATACATACATACATACATACATGTATGCATAGATAGATACATAGAGAGTAGATGATAGATAGATAGATAGATAGATAGATAGATAGATACATACATACATACATACATACATACATACATACATAAAAATACATAGAAAGATACATAGAGAGATAGTTGGTAGATACATAGATACATAGTGAGATATAGATAGATAGATAGATAGATAGATAGATAGATAGATAGATAGACAGACATTTAGATAGGTAATTAGATAGATGATAGATAGATAGATAAATAGATAGATAGATATCCCAACCTTTTAAATTTGGCATAGTTCAACCAAAAATATTTCTACAGTGAAAATAGAATCTGGATTGGAAAGAGGAATTACAAATATCTTTCTCAATCTGTACACCATTGGAGGAAGTAATTGGAAGGCTGTAAATGACATTAGCATTTAATCTGGTCACAGTGGAGGATGTGAGGAAACTCTGGGGAATCATTTCAATGGCTGACCACATTCATTTATGGACAATAATCCTTTCTCACAGAATCTGGCAGTGCTTAAGTGTGCAGAACTTCGTTTAAAAATAAAACTCATATACCCGGGGGTGGTTTTACAGAAAAACCTTATTATAGCCGGGCACATTGGCACAAGTGGCTTCTCACTTTAACTGCTCTTGAGAAGGCTGGAGGGAGGAGGTGACAAGGCAGCCATAAGCAGGGAAAGGCAGAAAGCAGGCCAGACCAGACCTCAACCAACAAGCACTAAAGTGGCATTGACTGGGGAGGAGCTGGACAAATCTTAGTCTCACTCCGAACCAATCCAGCATATGTATGCTTGGAAACTTCACAAATGGGTCACGTGTGTCAGCTGTCAGGGCTGTAGTCACACAGAGCACGGGCCTACCATGGGCTGCAGGGGAGAATGATCTGTGAACGCACTGGGGTTGGAACCACATTCCTCACAGAGCTTTAAACAAGGATCGCAACAAAGACTGTGAGTGCTGTGGAACCCTTTACTCTTCATGCTTTCCAGATGTTTTGTGCACTTATATGTACATGCAGACACATAGAAACATGTCTGTATATTCACCCATACTTGCATAAGCATATACTTAGGACCTGTCATTCTGGTGCAGAGCAGTCTAACGAGGCTTTCTCTCAGCTTCCTTCTGCTTCTTCTCTGGTCTCAGACATTATGCTACCATCTCCAGCCTGGGTTTGTTTTTTACAGAAGATACCAAACCTAGCTCCTTGCTTCCACCCTCGTGTTAATTCTTTTCTATTCTAACTAGCACAATCAGAGAGCAAAATGCTAAAGATGCTAAAGATGCAGTCAGATTAGGTCATTGCTCTTAATACCCCCAGGGGATCCCCATCCTCTGAGTAGAAGCCAGAATTGATGAAAAGGAGTCTAAAAAGCCCAGCATGGTCTATACATGCTGCTCTTCCATTAACTCCAGCCCTCATCTTGGCTGTGGTCCTGGATCCCTCCTCCCTCCAGCCTCTTGGTTTCCTGCAGTTTCAGGACTTGGACACCTCAAACTACTCTGGAGTCTTGTACAAGCTCTTCCACCATTGGAATGCTTCCCCCGTTAGGCGCCCACATGGCCTACCCACTCCCTTCCAGCCTTCAAATATATCCCAGTAGCATAATTCACTCTCTGACCTACATAGGCAAATAGAAAAAGAGATTTCCTTTTTTGAATATTCAGATGCACCTTCTAATAAATCTGTTTTGGTAAAATGTTTTTTGCAATGGTTAAAGCTGTGTGAGCATGCCTGGAGCATCACAGCGATGAATCGTGGTCAAAATGTATAAATGTTCCCCATCTCTTCAATAAGAAACGTGCATCCTAGCTGGGCATAGTGGCTCACACCTCGAATCCCAACACTCATAAGGCCGAAGCAGGAGGATTACCAGAGGTTTAATGACCAGGATAATCTATACTACAGAGTGAGACCCTGTCCTGTCTCAAAAACTGAAACAAGGACAGGTAGTGGTGGTGCATGCCTTTAATCCCAGAACTTGGGAGGCAGAGGCAGGTAGATTTCTGAGTTTGAGGCCAGCCTGGTCTCCAGAGTGAGTTCCAGCACAGCCAGGGCTATACAGAGAAACCCTGTCTTGAAAAGCCCCCCCCCCCACACAAAAAAAAAAACAACCAACAAACAAACAAACAAAAACCCAACCATCCAACGAACCAACCAAACAAACCAAACCAAACCCAAAACTGAAACAAAGCAGGACAGAAAGAATGAGATGCATGTAGCTCCTAGTAGAGTTGTAACATGCTTTGCTGTGAGGGTCCTGTTGAAAGGCCCCCTGCACGCTGCACTCAGAGTAACTCAGCACAGCCACTATTAGGCACTGTGCTTCTCACCACAAATCAGAAAATGAAACCCTTTTCTCCCATATCAAGTATCTCACTTGAGGTATAAGAATACTGACAAATTTATTATCATGCATAAAATAAAGCCCTTTCAAAATGTTCCTTTTTCCTCCATCCTTCTTCTATGTCCATGACAAGCAATAGCCTTGATCCATCCTTAGTTCTTCTTGACTTTTCTCATGTTAATTCCCCTTCTAGCCTTCTCTAGTCTCCACATCACATGGCAGATCCTGTGTCATCTTCCAAGCCTTACTTCGGATACCTCTTCTGTGGGATGTGTGTGGTCCTCCCCAGGGATCCGATCCCGTCCTCTGTGCACCAAGGCTGTCTGTTGAGCTCCTTTGGCTCTCATTACATCTGCAGACTAGAGTTCATTATTTACATGTTGGTCTTCCCTGTGGGGAGAGTTGTAGAGAGGATTCATAAATCACACGCTCAGAGGTGACTACAACCCTTTTCCATCCCCCTCCAGAGCACTGAGCAGATAATGCATGTCAATACTTAGCACAGTGACCGGCAGTAATGCATGGTCAGTGACCATGATGAGGATGACAAGGGGCCTGGGAGTATTCATCCCTCACAGCATGAGGGGAGTCAGCAGATGAGGTGCAGAATTATCTTTACCAATGCAATTTCGGTCAAGAATATTATAGGCCAAGACCCCAGCGCTTTGTAACAGAGAAAATTGTTTGCTACATACACAAGAAATTTTTGAACCTTCTAATATTCTGAGCCATGGAGGAAAACAGTCCTGAGGCTTCACTTTTTTCTAACAAAGCTGTCTGGAGAGATGTATTAAATCCTAAAAGGAAGAAGTGTGCTTCCTGGTTTCTGTTTCAGAAGGTAATAAATCAAAGAAAATTTCTGAAGGAAAAAAATGTATTTCTCAAATACATATTGCTAACATTTGAGAATAATGCGCTTACTTTTCTTGTCCTCTCATGCTATTAGTCCATTACAATGTTTAATTAGAAGATAACAAGCCTTTGCCAAGCATAAACGTGCCCCGTGCTGTCTCCTGGCTGTCAAGGCGCTGAGAAGGACACTGGGACTGCTGACAGAATTCACTGTTCTTCCAACAGCACTGCCATGTTCAACAAACCTTTTACATTTGAATATCTACTATGAGCCTCTGTGCCCAGCAATCAAAGTAGAGTCATGGATAGGCTCAAGGAATCCTTACCTCTTCTGGCCAGAAGCAACAGAGATGCCGGATAGAGGGATGTAAAAGGTGTGGCGAATGAAGTTTAGTTTCATGAGAGAAAACAGGATGGCTTCTTTAAGAATGACAGGCTTTCTTAAAACAAACCAACCCACGAAATTGATTTTGTGTTGGCTAACTATTCCTGGGCATGGGACCTGTCCTGGAGTATGTCTGTTATATCTAGTGGGTAGGGAGGTGGAAAGGATCTGGGACAAGTTAAGGGGAGGGAAAAAAGAATGTGATCAAAATCAAAGATATGAAAAAGTTTTAATTAAAAAAATATTAACTGGTGGAATAAAGAAACAAACAGATGAAAAAGCAAAGAAAGGCAGGCTGATAGAAAACCGTATCTCTTAATGATTCCAAAATCATCTCTAAGTGCTGGTCTAGTTGAACCCTGACTATAGTTCCTAAGACAGAGCCAGCATGGGCTTAATGTGTAGTTTTACTTAGTTGATTCAAGCAAGCCATGTTTATAGCAAGATGTAGCTCTATAGCTTTGTGTGAAGAGATTGCCTCTAGTACCCATTTCAGGCTCCAGAACAATGTGTCTGGTTGTGTTAATCTTAGCTTGTACTGATATGCCAATCTGTTGTAGTCCCACCATATTTCTGGTTATCCTCCTCAGCTGATTATCTGCTTGTAGTTTTTCTTCTTTGCATTTCTTTCACTGAATTCTGTGCTTTGCCTTTTCCTCCAAAGCAATAGCCAATTCCTGTCATAGAAGTAACAAAGTAATCATATAGATATCTTTGGAATGGGGAAGAAAAGCCTCTAGAAATTTGTGGTATCTCATCATCTGTCATTTAAAAAGCTCATGGCTGATTTCTCTTTTGAACACTTTTTATATGTGCAAATGCAAAATATCTTGTTCTTGTTCAGTGTCATAGATCCCATTATATTGAAATTCACTTCCATAAAGTGCTTCGATATTAATTTCAAATAAGGTATTAGACAAAGTTGGAATAGGTAAATAAGTCAGTAATAAAAAGAAATTACTGTTGTTCCTCAAATGTAAGTTTTCTATAAGTAGACAGATGATAGATAGATAGATAGATAGATAGATAGATAGATAGATAGATAGATAGATAGATAGATGATAGATAGAGATGAATGGATAGATGGATGGATGGATGGATGGATGGATAGATAGATAGATAGATAGATAGATAGATAGATAGATAGATAGATAGATAGATAGCCACAATATTTTAGACACAGTATTCTTGATAGTTATATTCATAAACACCTGGAACAAATCTGTCCAACCTATAGTGACTTTGCTTCTGTATTTCATGATGCAAAGTTTTCATTTTTTTCTTGATCTTTTCTCTTCAGTCTTGTATTTATAATGCAGAGTAGTGGGGATGTGAACATTCTCTGTTTAACATGGTGCCTAACTTTTGTTTTAAAATCCTGAAGTGTTAGTTTATGGTATTGCTAAACCACAGGGGATTTTCCTGGATAGGAGAGCATTTTTTGCACTGTTTGGTATCCCATGTGCTAGAGTTTTGTGTCACCTGTTGCTTCCACAACCAGCATATTATACAGACTTTCACTGTGCCACAAACCAAACAGGGGGAAGCACCCAGAGGATTCTGACAAACATGTCCTGGTGATGCTATGAACCTTGCTCTTTGAATTTTAGCAAGGGACTGACATCCCATCAACTGAATCCTTCTCTATAATTGCAGTTATCAACACATACATAGTTGTGCTTAAAGTCCAAAATAAGGAAATATACATGATGTATGTTATGTGCTCATCAGCTAAATTCATCAACAGAAGATGTTTATTTATAATACAGAGAAATATGAACATGGGATGGATTACAATTCTCGAAGCTTAAGCTGTACAGCTCTCCATCCCATTCTATGCTTTTCTTTTCTGACTGAATACTGCAACAAATTCCTGCTGGAACCTTTTGCTGTAGTTTGTCTCTGTTCAGTTTAGTCCTACACTTAATGTCAAGAATAGTCTTCCTTAAAGGCAAGTTTAGGGAGATAGAAAGATGACTTATTCAATGGCTGAAAGCTCTTACGGCTGAAGAATGAGGACACAATTTTAGGTCCCAGCACACACATAAAAGGCTAGGTATGGCTGAATGTGTGCCTGTTACCCCAGTGTGGTGGGGGTAGGAGATGGAAGAATTGGAAGAGAGAGTCAGGACACCACCCTTGGCAGCAAGGCACCTGTCCTTGCTGAGCCATCTCTTCAGCCCTCATAGTTAAAATTAAAATAAGGCAAAATATAAGGATTGCCAGGACCAGCAGCCTAGCTCGAGGTTCAGAGGCTCAGTGAGAAAGCCTGAGTCAAAGGAATATAGCTAAGATAGAGAAACAGGACACCTGATATCTTCCCCTAGCCTCAATGCAGGTACACACAGGATTATGTACCTGCACACATGTACACACACACACACACACACACACACACACACACACACACACACATGCACGTGCATGCACAGCCCCAGCCATTTTCATATTAATTTCTCCTTAACCTTGAGACTTTAATACATGCACACAATGGAAAATTATCATAAGCACCTCTCAGTTCTCTCCAGCTCTCTCCAAATACCAGCAACCCTCTTTTCCTGACTTCATGTCCTCTTTGGGAACCCATCGAATCCAATTACTACTGCCCATGTGTATGTGGGGTTGGGAGCATCCACTGGAGCATGGAAATCTATCAAAGTCTACACACTAAAAAGCAAACAATTCTCCCTCCCCAACAGCTATCTACTGCCAAAGCTATCCAGGAAAGGATGGGACACGAGAGTACGGCCCCTTTGATACCTTTCCTCAATTTCTGCTTAATGAGCCCTGTGCAGGTCATATACAGGTAACCACAGTGGGTGTAGGGAAAGCAGCACTACAGCGGGCTCTCTCCAGAAGTTTGCACTTCGAATTCTCTTCCTCATCATCTTGCTCTTCACATTCTGTCTGCTGTCCCTTTCTTGATGTTCCCCTGAGCTTGTGGGGAGTGACTGGAATAAGATGTCTCATGCATTTAGAGCTGAATACTTGGTCTCTTAATTCTCAGCTCTTCTCACCTCTCCAGTGACTACCTCCCACTGTTAAAAAAAAAAAAAGGAAACTTCTGTTGAGAGCAGCCCACAGGAGGAGTGGGGAGGAGATAGGGGGAGGGGGTTTTCGGAGGGGAAACCAGGAAGGGGGATAACATTTGAACTGTAAATCAAGAAAATATCCAATAAAGTAAAAAAAAAAAACAAAATAAAACAAAAACAAAACCTTTGATAAGCAGGGCCATTCAGCAAGTCCTGCCTTAGGGACAAGGATCTCCCTAGCCATAGGTTGGAAAACACATTTAAGAGGCAGGTTTAAGCCTCTTCTCTTTAAAATATCAGCATCCCAGTAAGGATTAAACAATACGCAAATTATGTACCTAGGCCACCAGGACTTGCATTTCTATTCTCTCTCTTTTTTGTTGTTGTTGTTGTTGTTGTTGCTTTTGTTTTTTCGAGACAGGGTTTCTCTGTGTAGCCTGGCTGTCCTGGAACTCACTCTGTATACCAGGCTGGCCTCGAACTCAGAAATCTGCCTGCCTCTGCCTCCCAAGTGCTGAGATTAAAGGCGTGCGCCACCACCACCTGGCTGCCCTTCTATTCTCATCTGTATGTTATGTTTCTTATTTTTGGTTCTGGGGCTTTGTTTTGTTTTGTTTTGTTTTATTGCTTGTTTGCTTGGTTTGTGAATAAGTGTCGCTCAATGCAGTACAGTTTACCTCAAACACATAGAAGCTCTCCTTCCACGGCCTCATAAGCGTTGCGATTCCATCACATCAGTCTTAATTGTCTCTACTGAGGGCCTAGAATGATCTATTCATGTCAGACACAATGTTCAAATAAATTATTCCTGCCCACATGTCCGGCCTTCTAAATTTTCCTGTCCCATCCACATTAACCTTCAGAGTCCAGATTTACAAAGTACTGTTTTGTAAAGTCATTTGAAATATTTATTCTGAAATATTTATTCACAATCACTGTATCCACTCTTCTAAGCAGTAGGGGTCTAAGCAGAAAGACATCAAGTGAACAGAATCTTTCAGTCAGGGTCAATCCTTCTTCGTGCACTTGAGCACACTTATGAGTTAGTCAGTCAGTCAGTCAGTCAGTCAGTCTGTCTGTCTGTCTGTCTCTCTCTCTTTCTCTCTGTGCCTGCAATCTTTAGCATCTAGAATATGAAGCTTCATTTAGTATATACATTTTTACTAAGCCAAACTGTAGCATAATGTCATATATATGAATATATAAAATCATATTTCAGAGATTGTGTCTAAATTGAATTTCGTATATGATCTCCTATGTACAACAGTCTGTAGAGTCAGCACAACCACTTTAATGAACACCAATAATTGAAACTTACACACACACACACACACACACACACACACACACACACGCATGCATTGGCTTCTGTAAGGAAAAAAATTTCAACACAGAAATTTACTTTGTAGTTTTGCAACTTTTTTATTTAAATGTGTGTGTGTGTCTGTCTCTCTCTCTCTCTGTGTGTGTGTGTGTGTGTGTGTGTGTGTGTGTGTGTGTGTGTGTGTAAATGGAAGTCAGGTGACAATCTGCAAGGGTTAGTTCTCTCCTGCTACCATATGGGTAAGTCCTAAAAATCAAATTCAGGTTGTCAGGTTTTCCCCAGCTAAGCTGTTTCTCTGTCCTTCCTATTTTGTAAATGATCCATATTATTTTGTAGTTTATTACTATCCTATATCACAACACAAGCAGAATGTTGACATTATATGGGAGTACAGAAAATTAAATGGAGTTTTTCATAATAGCACTATTTACAGCCATCTATGAATACTAAAGCTATTTTGTTCAAGTTTGTGTGCCTTTTGCCTAAGTAGTATTACATTAGTCATTATAAATTTTTGTGCTGAAATGATTCTGCCTTTTTGCAAAACACCTGACATCCTTGGGTCATCTTCTATTTATAGAAGTCTCTGTTTATATTTGGTACTTCACAAAGGTGTCTTCCTGATAGATTTTCTTTTTTCTGAATTCCAGGTCTTTGCAAACTGTTTCCAAGGAAACAGCTGGATAGGTTATGTATATTTCACTTATACCTAAAATAGAAAAGCTTGCTCTGGGTTATAAATAAAATTCTATAAAACTCCCTCCAATAATCTGTATGCTTTTCCGCTTACACCATCTTGTCTTCAGAACAGTGCACACAGACAGCAGTGCCCGCCTCAGGCAGAGGCTCTGAGCTTCTGTGTTCCTTGCTGTCTAACCTTGAACACTTCCTGCTCAGACCGAGGGTTCTCCCTTGTGTCCAGGAGTTGATATATGTAACTTCATAACAGCTGTTAGGTGCTTTGAATCTAGAGTGAATGATGCTACTTGTCACACAGAGACTTACCATTTGCCCATGAGACCACCCATCCTTATGAAGTACTTCTAAATCCAGACAAAAGAATAGGATGCGAGGCTAAACCTCTGTCAAGGAGAGAAAGTAAACTTGACTATAGTGGGCAGGATCAACAATGATTAAGAACACTTTGTGATGAATGCACTTGATAGCACACCCAGGACAAGCACATGCTCAGAAGACAGAGTTGGGAAGATAGAGTCTGAGACCAGCCTGGACTGTATGATAAAACCAAAACAAGGACAGGAAACAAGCCACCTTAGCCTGAAGTCTAAATAAAGTGCCTTTAATTTTATTCTTTCATTAACTCTTCCATCAAATTTTAACTACTAGCTAAACTCCAAACAACTATTTAAGTTTTTCCCACAAAGTAGTGGCAATTTCTCATAAGTCTTAATATAAGTGTATATGTAGAAATGCTGTCTTGTGTTGCTCATTGGTATTTTCTATGGGTAGAGAACAAGGCTACTTAAATTGTGTATTGTGGTATTTTTTTGTGGACAGGTGCTTTATGTACAAAGACAAACCAGGCTCTGTTTTATCCTTCAGTGAGAGCAACCACCTGCTGAAGAGTAACAGTAATACAAATGGGGCTGAGGAGGTATCTCAGGGGTAGAAAAAGGCTTTCATTAGATTTCTGACACTGTAAAAGCACAAAACAGAGATAACATGAGTAGTTAGTTATATTGCAATAGTCATAGCCAGATTCTCCTAAGTCTTTGTGCTGTACCAGCTGATCATTCTTCAGTGATGGCATAGTAAGTGGGATAATGACCAGAAGTGATGAGCAGATAAAGAATAAGATAGGCAACTTTGGGGGTGAGAAGGTCTTATACAAGCTGATGATTTGTAAGGCAAGTTTAGTAAAAAATGCAGTATCTTCCCTACATTTTGCAGGGGGGAAATGGATGAAGTCTGTAGGAAGCTGTTAGCTGTGTTGCACAAATGGGGAGACAGGTTATTTCAAGAGCTTAACAGACTGAGTGATAGCCACAGCCCCTTAGGTTCTCAGCATCTGATGTCACATCTTCCCGAAGGTCCTGGTCCCAGGTTGATATAGGGTTCAACAGTGCCTGAAGCCATTCTGTCCCTAATTTTTCATAGGGTTATTATTAATTCAATTTCATCAGGTCCTTTTCATACCTGAAACACTATGGTGACAGCAGGTAGCCTTTGGCCCTCTAGCCCCTGTCACTTTCTCTAAGCTCATCTTTTGATGTTTGTCTGTTTACTCGTGATAGTCACAAAGGATTTTTCTCTGAAACTATCTTTATATTCTTTCCTTCCTAGAGAGCATAATATTCAATAATTCTATCTAGAGCAGTGGTTCTCAACCTTCCTAATGCTGTGACAATTTGATACAATTCCTCATGTTGTGATGAGGCCCACCCATAAAATTATTTCATTGCTACTTCATAACTATGATGTTGCCACTGTTATAAATCATGATGTAAATATTTGATATGTGACCCCAAAGAAGTCGAGACCCACAGTTGAGAACTATGACTCAGAATGTTCTTTTCCATTCTAATAATTAAATGACAAACTCTCTTCTTGATTGTCTATCACATCTTCCCTAAGTAATCTTTCTTGGCTCACCTGAATATGTGCTATGATTCTCATTTTCTATTATCTGAGCAATAACTACAGTTATTAAAATGCCCCCACACACACCCCAGAAAGGACAGAGGTCTTTTCTTTCATAGTACAGGTATATCCTATGCCAGCTATCTTATTAGCTCTTTATAAATTAAAGAGTACAAAAAGAATGAGTGTACAGGGCTACAAAACACACTTCAAAGTGAAGAGAGGAGTCCATGCTTGGGAATGATATACTTCAACTCAGAATAGACTGAAAAGGTGTGATGGGAAGTGACAAGAAGAGACATCGGACCTGGTTTTAAAAAGATAAAGCTGAAGGGATTTCACCAGGGAGTTGAGGCAAGAAAAGGGAATTCAAGCAAAGAAGCTACAGGACCAAATTCCGAAGTCTGCATTAGATGAATATCACCTGCTGGGCTTTTGTCTCTTCCAGCAGGTACTGCTTCCTTAGAGCTTCCCTGGACATCCCCCTTATAGAGAAGTGTTTCTTCCATGTATAGTAAGAGCCCTTTACATCCCTACACTTTATGTGTTTCTAAAATGAAATTTTAACAGGATATCTAAAATGAAACACCACCAAGAATGCCATACTTGAGTTGTATTAATATAATAGTAGCCTTTTTGCATTGATGGTGTCAAATTTAGACCAATTCTTAATATTTGCTCTTTTTATTATGTGAAAAAGGGGGCAATTTGGTGAGAGAATAGAGCTCAAGAAAAAAAAAAAAAACCATACAAGGCGAACAGCTTACCGTCCTGAAGGTACATAACTGCTACTCACTAAACATCAACACCTAACACAGGTGTAATGGATTGGAGGGCTGTCGCTCCCCTCCAGGGACACAGTAACTGTCCCTTCATATAGAGAAACTAGATATCCAGGTAAACTAGGTTTAAGTGGCAGCCCTTTATAGTGCATTTTGTGCCAAACTCATGAGCACACAATGAAACACATCTGCATTTTTGGAGGGCTTAGGGGACTGGAGCATGCCTCTGCTGGCTGGCAGGGATAACGCACTCACGTGTAATTCATACATGTTAAACACAGACAGCATCTCACTCAAAAGCATCATCTTCAAGAAGAAAAGACACTTAGGTAAGCTCTCAAAGCTTCCTTGGGATAGACATTTTCTAGTATCAATTATGCAGAGCTGCTGGAGCCTTCGGCTTCACACGTGTGAACTCTGGTTATTTCATATCACATCGCTTTTAAATCATAACTCAGCAGCAAGGACCTTATTGGAAAGCTTGAGGTTAATTATGAGTTTATTCAGCTTCTAGCTTGAGGCAGAAGCAGCCACAAAGCCAAAGACCCCTGGGAATACTTATCCTGTCAATGAAAGCCCCACTTTACTGCAAGCATAAGCATATATATTTTTTTCTCTTTTCTAGAATCCCTATGTCTTCTCTGTCCCTTCTTTTTAATATAAAAGGAGTGATAAATGTGTTGGTTCTGCCCTTTATGTTTTTGCTGGTGTTTATCAAGAGGGTTATGTCCATGAAGAACTGTAAATATGACAACACCAGCAATATTTACTAGCCTTTCATCACACACTTCAATGCATTTATTCTTTGAAAGAGCTCAGTATGGTAAGCACACTGTATTCCCAGTTTTGCTACAAGAGAGTAAAAGCTTAGAATATTTAATTGCTCAAGAATATACAATAAGGAAAGTTAATTAATATCTAGTTTTTATGATTTCAAATTGCAGGTTCTTGAATACTTCCTACCATTCCATTTAATTAACCCCCAGATGTAACTTTTACCCTGTGTGCTCCCAGTGTGCTGATAGCTAGATCTGTATCCTGCTATCTCCTTAACAGAGAATTACCATAGCTAAGGTTCAGAGACTGACGGGTGCGCATCTCAATGTCAGCTCTGCCATTTCATAACTGAGCATTTCCCAGGCTAGCTAACCTCATTTTTTTCTTAGTCCAAAATGTAATGAGGCAATGTCAGAGGGTCTGACTGAGGTAGCGCAACGAATTTGTGTGTAGTACATTGCCAGGCACTTTAAAAAAGCAGTATGATGTGGGGTTAGCTCCCATACCAGCTGCCCTATAAAGTGTTTATGCCTTTCTCATCTGCTTATAGTTTCTCCAGTAGCTTTGACCATTCACCCACCCACTGCTTCCTAGAATGTGGTTTGTTTGTTTGTTTTTTTTTTTCTTTGTAGGTGTAAATCTCATCTTATAAGGTAGAAGATACTACTGGGTAGGAGTGTCGTGGATTCTTCTTAATATCTTTTAAATTTTAATCAGTAAATGTAGACTATACATTCTTCAGAGAATATTTTTATTAGTGCTTGAGAATTTCATAAAATGGACGGACCACACACCCTAATCCCTTTCAGATCTATTCTCATAACTATCCACCCAACTCCATCCTCATTTTAAAAAGTAAAACGATTAAAATCAATTTTTATTGTCTACATACTCTTAGATATAGCCATCCATTAAAGCATCATTCACCTAGCAGGGACCATACCTTAAAGAAAACTAAAATTCTCCTTCCTAGTAGTAATCAATTACCAAATCTTCTTAGCTGCAGTGGGAATTTGTGCTCAATCTCCCACTTCAATGATGGGATTTTGTATGGCATAAGATTGTATGGGTCTTGCACGCTGTCACAACCTCTGTGTCCTAATTAGGGTTATCATTGCTGTGATGAAACACATGACCAAAGAAACTTGGGGAGGAAAGGGTTTATTTGGCTTATGGTTTCAAATCAGAGTTGTCCACTGAAGGAAATCAGGACAGGAACTCAAAGAGGGTAGGATCTTAGAGTCGGGAGCTAATGCAGAGGCCATTGAGGAGTGGTGCTTACTGGCTTACTCCTCATGGCTGGCTCAGCCTGCTTTCTTATATAACCGAGAACCACTAGCCCAGAAGTGTTCCCACACACAATGACCTGGACTCTACCCCATCAATCACTAATTAGAAAAATGCCTTACATGCATGCTCTACAGTCTAATCTCTCTTTTTTTTTTCTTTTTCTCTTTTTATTGGATATTTTATTTATTTACATTTCAAAAGTTGTCTCCTTTCCCAGTTTCCACTCCACAAACTCCTATCCCCTCCCCTTCCCCGCTTCTATGAGAGTGCTCCCTCACCCATCCACCTGCTCACTACCACCTCACTGCCCTAACTTCCCCCTACAGTGGGGCTTCAAGCCTTCACAGGACCAAGGGGCTCCCCTCCCATTAATGCTAGATAAGACCATCCTCTGCTACATATGCAGCTGGAGCCATGAGTCCCTAGCTCTGGGGTGGGGGTGGGGGAGTCTGGTTGATTGATATTGTTTTTCTTCCTATGGGGTTGCAAACCCATTCAGCTCCTTCAGTCCTTGCCCTAACTCCTCCATTGGAGAGGTCCCCATGCTCAATCTGATGGTTGGCTGTGAACATTCGCATCTGCATTGGCCAGGCTCTGGCAGAGCAGAGCGTCTCAGAAGATGGCTATCAGCAAGCACTTCTTGGCATTAGCAATGGGTTTAGTGTCTATATATGGGATGGATCCCCAGGTGGGTCAGTCTCTGATTGGTCTTTTCTTTAGTCTCTGTTCCACTCTTTGTTCTTGTATTTCCTTTAGACAGGAGCAATTTTGGGTTAAAATTTTGGAGATGAGTAAGTGGCCCAATTCCTCAACCAGGGGCAATGCCTAACCTGTGGATATGGTCTCTGCAGGTTCTCTCTCCTTTTTGTTGGGTATTTCAGCTAATGGCTTCCCCATTGAGTCCTGGGAGCCTCTTGTTTTCTTGGCTTCTGGGACTTTCTGGTGGCTACCCCCAGGTCCCCATCCCCCATTGCTACACATTTCTGTTCAATTTCCTGACCCTTTGTACACTTCCCCTACCTGATCCTTCACTCCTTTTCCATTCCCCCTCCTCTCTTACTCCCACCCTCAACCTCCCATGATTATTTTGCTCCCCCTTCTAAGCAGGGCTTAAGCATCCATTCTTTGGTCTTTCTTCTTCTTGAGCTTTATATGGTTTGTGAATTGTATCGTGGGTATTCCAAGCTTTTTCTACCCAATATCCACGTATCAGTGAGTACATACCATGTGTGTTCTTTTGTGACTGGGTTACCTGACTCAGGCTGATATTTTCTAGTTCCATCCACTTACCTGTGAAGTTCATGAAGTCATTGTTTTTAATAGCTTAGTATACTCATTGTATAAATGTACCACATTTTCTGTATCCATTCCTCTGTTGAGGGACATCTGGGTTGTTTCCAGCTTCTGGCTATTACAAATAAGGCTGCTATGAACATAGTGGAGCATTTGTTCTTATTACATATTGGAACGTCTTCTAGGTATATGCCCAGGAGTGGTATAGCTGGGTCCTCAGGTAGTACTATGTCTAATTTTCTGAGGAACCACCAGACTGATCTCCAGAGTGATTGTACCTGCTTGCAAGCCCAGTAGCAATGGAGAAGTGTTCCTCTTCCTTCACATCCTCGCCAGCAATTGCTATTACTTGAGGTTTTTTTTTTTTTTTTTATTTTTTTAATCTTAGCCATTCTGATTGGTATGAGGTAAAATCTCAGGGTTATTTTGATGAATTTGCATTTCCCTGATGACTAAGGATTTTGAACATTTCTTTAGGTGCTTCTAGGCCATTCAAAATTCCTTAGTTGAAAATGATTTAATTGGCTCTGTACCCCATTTTAATAGGGTTATTTGGTTTTCTGGAGTCTAACTTCTTGGGTTCTTTGAATATTTTGGATATTAGGCCTCTATCAGATATAGGATTGGTAAAGGTATTTCCCAATCTGTGGGTTGCCATTTTCTCCTATTGACAGTGTCCTATGCCTTACAGAAGCTTTTCAATTTTATGAGGTCCCATTTGTCAATTGTTAATCTTAGAGCATAAGCCATTGGTGTTGTTCAGGGAATTTTCCCTTGTGTCCATGTGTTCAAGGCTCTTCTCCACTTTCCCTTCTATTTATTGAGTCATTTTCTCAATTGAGGTTCCTCCTCTCAGGTGACTTTAGCTTGTATCAAATTGACATAAAGCAATCCAGCACAATGTGTAATTATCTTGGTTACCATATCCTGATATGGTACAGATGTTTCACTCAGGACTGAGCACTCCACAGTCTCTTATTCTGTACTCCTGAACTAGTCATAAGTCTCTATGTCAATCACCATCCTCAGCAAAACCAGCCTCCCCTAATGAGATCTGAGAGATACTCTAACCTCTGTGTTTAACTGTAAGTCACTAGGAGTCAATTTAATACTGTGCTCATTTAGCAGAGCAATAGTCACTGATTGTCTCCTGAGACTTATAACCCGTGTAGCCTCAGGTTCTTGGCCCTAATAACAGTGACAGGGTGGAATGAGCTGTATCAATCCATGACTTGTGTAGACCACTTCAATCTCTCTTGCCCTGAGCTCATCTTAGCCTCATGGCCCTGCCCCCTGGAGACTCTCCAAAGGGCACAGCTACAGTGTTTGTAAAAGGTGGCACCTAGCCAAGTATCCCAATCCTTGAAGCCAAATACAGTGTCTGTAAAGAGCAGCAGCTGCTGGAACATATGGATGATCTATGGGCATCTCTTAGATCTCATTGACAGCATCCCTGCGCACCAGCACCCAATCTTCGGAAGCATATATGAGAAGTTCTGGCCATGTTCTCCTTTTCGATGTTAACAGTTGAATGTTGATAATTTTCTCTGCTTTCCTCTTTGTTCCAGTGCACCATTTAAGGACTTATAGCAAAGATGTTTCTCCTCTAGTCAGGATTCTAGTTAGGGCTCTATTACTTGGACTGATTCAGCAACTTCCTCACTAATCACCCTATCTCCATTCTCTTCCCACTCTGCCACCAGAATAAGCTCAATTAAACCCTTCCCTGCTAGATACTTACAATTCAGGAATTTCATCATCCCCTTCCATGGCTTACTAGAGGATGAGCCCTACACCCTGAGGTGGGAATTATTCTATGTTTCCTACCAATGTATATTTCCAGCATTCATTTGTGCTTACTAGGCAGATCTGTGGCTCTACTTAATTACATCTTATTCCTACACAGAATAGTATCTGTGTTTTTTCACTGCCATGTCACAGAACCTGCAATTTTCTTGCCCAGGATTTTTCACCTGTGTCTACATTGTTGGTGTCCTATCCACTCCTCATGTACCAGACCAAGTGTGCTATCTTCTGGGACACTTCCTCGTGTGTATGAAAGGTACAAAGAAAGGTCCTTGTCTCAACTTGCATGAGCAATTTTTGAGCATTTGTGCTTTAAAAAACACGTATCACAGTCTGGTGTGGTTGTACACACTTTTAATACTAGCAGTGACTTTTGGGAGAAAAGGCAAATCTCTGTGAGTTTGCAGCCAGGCTATAAAGCAAGTTTCAGTTAGCCAGGGATATAAAGTGGGACATGAATCAAAGTAAAGAAAGGTAATCAAAACACCTATCAGAGAGACCAGATAGATAACAATGCTGCTGATGAAGGTAGGTAGGTGTATTTCAGATGGATAAATAGTTAGAGGTTAGGTAGACAGATAATGATAGATAGATAGATAGATAGATAGATAGATAGATAGATAGATAGATAGATAGTAAGAAGATACGGGGCTGATTTTTCCTGTCATGGAACTTTAAAAAATATTATACTAACAAAAGTGTTTACAAGTAACTATCGGTATTAACTGAGTGACATAATTAATACAGTAATTTACTTAGTTATTACCCACTGTTCACATTTGAATAACACACACACACACACACACACACACACACACACACACACACACACACAAAATTTCTTTTCTTTTTTTTTTTTCTGTTTTTTTTGAGGCAGGGTTTCTCTGTGTAGCTCTGGCTGTCCTGAAACTCACTCTGTAGACCAGTTGAAAATTAGGATGTCTCCATTGACCAGAGTTTCAACAGCTGTCTTGAAGAAAAGACAGAGAAAGGATTGGTGCTCCCAAAAAAGGGAATTCAGAAATGTGAGAGACCTATGAATCAGGTAAAGGATTCTAAGCAGATGTCAATGGAATTGAAATGTCACTGTGACTTAAGATACAAAATCTAGGCTAAGGGAGGTTCTAGAGACAGGAGAGCTCAGGAGAGGTCCTTACAGACCACTCTGGCTAGGAGTGGATGGACTAACACGAACTCATGTACTCACCAAACAGTCACCGTCATCTCCGTCTCTTCCTAGGGCTTCCAAGGCAACTTTTGAGAAGACCTTAGCAAGGAACACCACCACGCAGTAGTGGCCGAAGCATCTCACTCCAGGAAATGAAACAGTAACATGGCAATTCCTGTTTGAGAGGATTAAAACCCAAAAGACTCCAATTAGAAAGGGACAATGTCCAAGAAAGGGCGGAATAAGGGCGAGAAGCCCGAGGCACTCATTGTCGCCCTTCAAGCTGCCAACGAAGACCTCAGGACCAAACTCACAGACATTCAGATAGAACTGCATCAAGAGAAATCCAAGGTGAGTAGGATCTGCCTGGGGCCACGACTCCAGCAAATCCTGGTTGTCTCCATGTTTAACAAATTCAACAATCCCTTTAAATCCTGGGCTTTGATGCATGCAGCCCAGAAACAACCATGCTAATATAAAATTACATCATTTAGGTAACTGCTACTACAAAAATATTCTTGATCACAAACTAACAAATGTTTCATTATTTTAGCATTCTCTTTAATCACTGTAAAAAAAAATTAATTTTACACCAGACCTATTTTACCCTGTTCAATGAAAATAATAAATGAGTTGAATCCATTTGAGGCTATTTCTACCAATATCAGCCGAGTTAGCCTTTGATTAATAAACTCCAATGTCCAATGAACAGAGTCCGTCATAAATGCTTATCATGAGGGAGATATCTGTATCCCCATGAAGCAAAGAGAACACATTCTCACATTTAAAAGGCATTAATTTGTGAATCCGAAGTCCGTGGCATTATATATATTTTTCTCTGTCCTAGGAAGCAGATTGGCGTGTCTCAGGGTCTCTATCTGTGATTCTGTCTCTCATAAAACACTCTGTAAGAGAATCACCTGGGAGAGCCCAGTACAAATTGAGGTTCCTGAACGTATAAGCCAATGATTTTGGTTGAGTACGTGAGGTAAGGAGCCCAGCATAGCTTCAGATGAGAGGGACTCATTTGGTATGACAAATGACAGTCATAGGAATGCTTAGGAGAGAAAAATACCCACAATATTCTAAAGGAGACCCCACTCCTGCAAGTACTCCACATGTTTACTCTTTTTAAGACAGACAGCTCTCAAATGATACCTAACTTGTTCTCGAGGGCCTGGCACAGTGTCTATGTTGGCAGGCAGGTAAGTGCCATCCCCTCTTCCTCTGACAAGGCTCTGGCAGTAAGTTTCTTAAACAAGAACTCAGCCATCTCATTCCCTTCTCTCAGGTTCCCCTCCCCTGTTCCCTTCCCCTCCCAGTTAGTTACAACCTCACTACAGGAGTTGGAGCAAAGCTTCTCTGTATGTCAGCAGCAAAAGGAAGCAGAGGGCAAATGAATCATAAAGCAATTTCATTATAGATAAATACGATTGTGTTTGCAAAGGAGCAGACTCTCGGGGAAAACATGATCAAAGCCAAGGTATGAATTTACGCTCGCTCCCTGTTTAACCCTGAGGCTCGTATGATCAAATGACAATCTGACCACGGGTAGGGAATGGATAAAGCCTGGAAACCTTTGGGATGATGGGCCATCACTCATCTCAGCAAAACACATAATGCTGTTGGCATTTACAGAAAATGCCCAGTGTGCGGAGAACAGAGTCCGTCGGAAATGCTTCGGCTGACAATATAAATAGCTATGCTACAACAGACCCAAATGTACACCATCCATCATCCACTCCAGCATGCACACTTCATCTTATCATAGAGCCTGTTGTTACGTTTAGCACCTGACTGGCCCTGAGTAGGTCTTCAAGTCCCACTCTGCTCCTCTGTCAAGTGGAGCTGCAGAGGCACCTGCTCCACCTGAGTGTGCTAGGGAGTGAAGATGTTAGTAGTTCAGTGAGGTTGAGCATGTAAAGTGCATTGCGCTGCTATCTCTTTTTGACCCTCAGTTTCCCGTCTCAGGCAGGCATTGTCATTTGTCTCTGCTTGAATGAAGAAAGTTGCTACCTGGTTTGCAGGCAGTGCTCAAAACTACTTACTGAATGAACCTCATGTTAACTGTTTCTAACTGCTCTCCTGACATCTCTGTGGTAACAGTATTATCGCAATATTTTGATAGGAAAGCTCAGGCTTGAGTAAAGAAAAGCCTGTCTTTCTCTTTGAACCAACATTTCCAGGCACTAAATATGTGGATATTTCCTGCCTGGATAGCATGTGTCTGCAATCCCCTGCTCAGTGTAGATTGCTATGGGATGAGAGACTCCCCAACCAGGTTCTCCAGGGAATGCACTTTCTCTAGGAGGGAGGGGATACAGTTTCATTGAGGAGTGGTGTGGGCAGGGTGACAAAGGGGATGAGGGAATGGGAGCAGAGAAGAGGGTTCTGAGGTACAGGCTGCTGTTAGTCAGCTTGGGGAGCACAGGCTAGGGAGCAAGGACTCCACACAGGAGCAGCCAAATGACACATGCATTCAGACGGCAAAGCCCTTGACACATGACCTCATGGTCTTCACACCATGTTTGGGACAAAAGAAGCATGTGGTTACTCTCTGATTTCACTGGAGGAGGAAAATGAGCTTCAATTTGCTTAACTCACTTGCTTTCTGGAGGAAGCAAGTAAAAGCCCCAAAATGGGGATTCTTTTCAGGGATATTAGAGATCATAGTGGTGCTTGAACACTTGATCTCTGCCAGCACCACCCTCCCCACCCCCTTAGAAAAGCAACCAACCTTCTCTATCCTCAGTTCCTATAGCCTCTGGTTCAAGACTCACATTTAAAGTGTAATAATTTTCTTCCTTTCTACGCCTTTGCTTCTGTTTTTAAGAGGCCTAGCTGAATGAAGAGAATTAGAGAAGGAAAAGAAGAGGGTGTGGGTGAGGAGAGGGGACAGAGTGCTACCCCAGGTCTTAGAAGTTTTTCCCATAAAAGCAGCTTCTCAGCCCTTTTGTCTGAAAGTTCTTAGGCTCCGGTGACAGCCCTGCTGGTTTACCGTGAAGTTTGTCTCCAGGAACATGCAAAGGGTATTAATCCATGCTTCAACTTCTGATAGCTTGACCCATCTTGATAACCTCACAGACCTTTCCTTGCTTTTACCCTCACTGCCGCAATTTTTAATCCTTGGCTTCTAAGAGTATATTAAATCTCCATCCACCTTCATGTGTATCTTGGCAGGATTTCCATGAGCCAGACTAGAATTATCGACAGAAAACACAGTGTGAGGCTTACATAAAGCAGTTATGGCACCTCTTCCTTGTGTCCTACTGGAAGGTTTATCACAGGAAATACTTTTCATAGTGATATTTTCCTTCCCTAGAATTTCGAGGGCAGAAAGAATTTGAAATTTCATTTTCACAGCCTGGTTCAGTGTTCCTTGTTCTTGCCTCTCCACTGGCTTCCCTACTCCTTATGGTCATCTCAATATTCTCAATGTCTACCAAGTCAAAACCCGACATCACCAACCCCAGGGAATTCAACACAAGCCCAAGGCAACCCAGATTTTGCTTTGGACATTTCTTTCTGTTTGGAAATAGTTACTACACTCTTAATGTATAGCCACATTAGTCATGCATTATGTGTATTTGCATTTTTGCTGGTGGTGGCTTGATATAACACTGTATAATATACTAGCATATGCAACAATATTTCCAAAATGAACATGATAGTATCTACTGTACCTTAGTCACTTGCTTTTGATACATTGAGTCATCTTCATCATAACCAGATGAGAATGAGATCATCAGCCCACCATGCCAGTAGGAAAAAAGGCTGACAGAGGTAAAGGAGTTTACTGAAAGTTTGAGAGCAATCAGGCCTAGGCTTTAGACCAGACTTGGCTCTTGGCCACACTGGTGGTAATTGTTCGTGCTTACAGAGGGATTGGTTCTTCCTTTCCTCCCTGAAATACTGGGTACAAATGCTACAGACACAACAGGGCTGACCTGTAGGCCAAATGTGCTAATATGCACAATGCATATTTACAAAGGCATCAACTTAGACTGAAACACATGGAAACCCCAGCAAGCCTTTGGCTGAGCTTAAGTTATCTCTGCAAAACACTCACACTGTTCAAAGTGATTTTCATTTGCCAAATAATTTTCTACATTTCAAAATATTATCATGTTAGTATTTACATTTCTATTCAGCAATGGCTCTTTTGTGTCCTCTTCTCATGATTTATGTTAGGATATTTAAATCTCCTACCTCAATGCCTAAATTATATGTAAGTTTGGAAAAAAGACTTCATCACACAACAGCAGTGGTTCTCAACTTGTACATTGAGAACTTTTGGAGCTGGTAGGATCTGTTCACAAGGGTTGCCTACAACCATCAGAATTATCAGATTTTTTTTCATTATGATTTTAAAACTGTAGAAAAATTATAGTTTTGAAGTAGCAACAAAAATAATTTTATGGTTGTGGGTCACTGTGACACAAGGGACTGTATTAAAGGTTCATAGCATAGGACATTTGAGAATCACTTTGTTATGGTCTCTCGAGTCTCCCAAACTGCATGTTTTAGCTCTCCCTCAAAGTCAAGCACTTTCCCAGATAAGTTTACATAGAAAACAAGTCTCATCCTGAGATCCTGCAAATGATTGTCTTTTCGAGGCTTCTGAAACAAATGTGAACTTTTCATTGTTTTGTAAATTCTCCGGAATGATCGACACTGTGATTGACACCTTGATCAGTGTCTGGTTGTGTTTGCTTTCTTTTGGCGCTGCAATATAGTCTCCACACCACTGTACATTTTACAGTCTAACTTTTTGTTCTTTTGATCTCTCTCTCTCTCTCTCTCTCTCTGCTGATACACATGAAAGATTACTATTTATAATTTGAGACAAACAACACAGTCAAGACAGAATCACAAGAAGATGTTATGTTAGGTACTTTGAGAGAATTTGGCATGAGTCGTTTAGGGTGGAATGTCTCCTGTCATATCTAATACAATATTGCCTTATATACCAAGTGTATAAGAGTGCAAGTTATTTTCCCATGAGTTTTTAACATGATTCTAGAAATAACCATTATGGGCATTTTCAAACACATTTTCTTAGAACATTGGTTCGCAACCTATGGGTTGTGACCTCTTTGGAGTGGAACTACTCTTTCATAGGGGTCACCTAAAACACAGAGATTTACATTATAATTTATAACAGCATCAGAATTATAGCTATGAAGTAGCAATAAAAGTAATTTTATGGTTGGTGTCATCACAACATGAGGAACTGAATTAAAGGGTTGCAACGTAAGGGAGGATGAGAACCTCTGTCTTAGTTGGTGAACAGAAATCAAATCCAAAATGCCTTACCTAGTGTCCACTTCCGTTATAGCTCAACACTGTGCTATGAAATGTCATTTCTCTTAGGACCTTGTGACCCAGTAGTCATGTTTTCATGACACTCTTTCCAATGCTACTACTTTAAACAGTTACTGCTGACACAGAGAAGGACCGAGTTCCCATCACTTGAGCTAAGGATTCATTCCTAATGTCTTATATGGAAACTAACCGGAATTTCTAAATTAGGCGGGGGGGGGGGGGCGGGGGGCGTAGGGAGGCTTCCTCTGAAAATAAAAGCATTATCCAGAACAGGAATTAAGAAACATTCCTACAAAGTAGAAGACACTAAATATCTTAGAGTCTGTGGTTCAGACAGTCTCTGAAAGTACCCAATCACTATAATATGAAAACAATTTCAAGCAAAAGACAGGCAAGGTTGTATTGTAATAGATCTGTATTCAAAAAAACAAAGACAGATGTATGAGCTATAGTTTCCTCATCCCATATCAGGAAGTCAACATTTCCTGTTTACTCCAGAAAGATGAGAATGTAATCTACATTGTCAAGAACAGAAAAGCATCCTTATCTGTTAAAGATGCTGTGTTTTGCTGTAGTGTCTTGCAAAGGTGCATGTGTGAATGCACAGTTACCCTGGTAACTCTCTGAGCCTATGTTCTCTAAACTGTATGACAGGGCATGTTATCCAAGCCTCTGCTTACAGAGTTAGCCAGAAAACAATAGAATATGGCTTGTCATTGCACTCGTGCCTTCTTGTTCCTTACTGTGCTGTTCCTGCAATAAGTGGATATACAATGGTAGTCTCTTAGGAGTTTCTAATCAGAGACAGGATAAAAGGAGGTAGGGATGAGAAAGAAGCATTCATACAACCTGTCACATAAAGAAAAATGTACTAAGGACCAACAAAGTGCACCAAGAAGACAAAGAACAGTAGGCACGAGCTTAATTAGCACTTGCTTAGGCAATCAGGGTCACATGTCAGAAAAAGATGCTAAGTAGCTAGGCCAAGAGGAATATGAGAATCCCAAAGAGAGTCAAGGAGAGAGCCATCAGGGAAAAGAGACTGTAGGCAGACAGGTACAAATATAAACCATATGCAGAAAATAGCATATTCTCTTGTGTCTGGAGCAGGGGTGGGGGAGGGAAGGAGGAACAAAGTCCTGCTCAACCTACATAGGAGCCTGACTGGCAAGGCTGAAGGATGGGGATTCCATTCTCAGTGTGGAGAGGCCTCTGTGCCTTTTCAACAGCCACAGCAGTCCTGCTAGGGCTGGGATTTACCAAGTGCATATCATTAGCAGTGTGAAGAAAGTCATTCTCTCCAAAAGAACCCCAGAGAATTCTAGAGCAACACTGGCCAAAAGAAATGAAATGTCAACTGAAAACGAATGACAGATAGGTGACCTTTAATTAACTGTCTTGTGACCAGATTTTTAGAAGTGGAAGGTATCAGTTGCTTTCCCTGATATAGTTTGCTTAACTTAACTCACACAAAATATTATCATTTCAACAATTGACAAAGGGCTAACAAGAGACTCTGTCTTGCGATAAATCAACAAAATCCAGTGTGTATTTTACACACAGAGCTAATCTCATGCTTGCAATACTACAAGTACTCAGTGTAGCGAGTATTCATGTTGTATGTCAAGCAAAGGAGAGATCAGAAGACAGTCACTGGAACACATGTGGCTGCTGCTTCACCAAGTCCTCTTGGGTTCTACGCCCTCGTAAGATAACGTCAGTGAGACTCACTCCTGTGCTTTAAAAACATGTTCAATAAACACTACTTCACTTAGAAAATACTGGTAGAGCTGAAGATAGGTAAGTTACTGAGGTAAGTAAAATCCCACATACTCTACTCTAATTACAATGATTTTTAAAAAGCACTTTAACACTTTTAGGTTGAAAAGTTCTCAAATTATGGGAAAGGAAAAACCACAATCAGAACATATTTTAAGGGGTGGAGGTTATTTTCAATAATAATTAAAAATATGTGTTATTATTAACATTTTCCAACTGGAGAAATGGCAGAGACTCTGTCACACAGTCAGATAATGCTACTGAGGCCTCTCAAATTCTGTGTGTGTGTGTGTGTGTGTGTGTGTGTGTGTGTGTGTGTGTGTGTGTCCCTGTCTACTGAGACAAAGAAGCAGAGAGCTGAGACGGGCAGGTTATAGGATGAACGGAATGGAAGAGAAAATAGGCCAGGATCACAGAGGGCCCTTTTCATGCTACCCAGGCGGCCAGCTACCACTTCATGGCATTCTGTTAAAATCAGGGATTTACTAGGTCACATTTAAGTAGCACAGACCAGAAAGAATGAATACTGTCATTGGAAATGTAACAAAACTCGGAAGATTATTTTCAGCAGAATTCTGGAAAGGTAGAGAGATTAGAAGAAATTCTTATGAAATTACTTGGAGAGTTTGGCTTAGGGGGCAGCAAGATCGAGCGATAAGAGTGAGACTAAAAAAAGACCCCCTGAGACATGCAGAAGCAACATGCCTAAATCCCTATAATTAGAGGAGAACCCAGCAGACTACTCGATTTAGGGATGTTATCTGTTCGGCTGACTAGTGCACATGTATGTGGATATATATATATATATATATATATATATATATATATATATATATATATATATATAAAACAAGTTGAGGAATGGACCGTGATTGCTATACAAAGAACAATAAAGTCATGGCTATTATAACTATCTTCATTTATTACCTTCTCAATTACACTCTCAAATGAGAAAGAGGCACCTTATTGATGTATCAAATTTGGAGCCATGCAGAGATGCCCACATTTATGGATTTGGATGAAGCCAGGATTGTGCAGTTGTTAATTGTAGATATTTCTCTGTCAATGGGAAAACCACCCCACCAAAGCTACAGTTTTACTGGATATACCAGTTGCCTTTACTGGGTATACCAGTTGCCTGGGGAGTTGTTAAAAGCGCATTCTGAAATATAGGTTTGGTGGGGAACCAGGATTCTGCAATTCTAACAAGCTTCCTGGTTCTCTGGAGCTGCCAATCTGCGGACCACATACTGATTAAGAAGACCTCAGAATATCAAAAGTTCGTCTGAACACGCTAAGATAAACACCTTAGATGTTTCCTCCCTTTACACACCACAGTCTCTGCTTTAAGGCCCTGGCTTACTTTTCCTCTGAGCACACATTAGCTTGGACCCCCCCTCCCCCGCTTTTTTTTTTTTTTTTTTTTTAATAAATAAGGTATTAAGAGATCATAGCAGCCTAAGCTACAAGATCCTGCCCGGGAGTAAGCGTTTTCTTTAAGGCTCATGCTTTTTCATCCTTTCGCCTCTCTGCCTCTAGGTATCAAAGCTTGAAAGAGAGAAGACTCAAGAAGCAAAGAGGATTCGTGAGTTGGAGCAGCGCAAACACACGGTCCTGGTGACAGAGCTTAAAGCCAAGCTCCACGAGGAGAAGATGAAGGAGCTGCAGGCCGTGAGGGAGAATCTCATCAAGCAGCATGAGCAGGAAATGTCAAGGACAGTGAAGGTGCGGGATGGGGAGATCCAGAGACTCAAGTCTGCTCTGTGTGCTCTCCGGGATGGCAGCAGTGACAAAGTAAGGACAGCACTCACCATTGAGGCCCGGGAGGAGGCCCGGAAACAGTTTGATGCAGAGCGCCTGAAGCTCCTGCAGGAAATTACAGACTTGAAAACTGCCAAGAAGCAGGTGGATGAGGCTCTAAGCAATATGATCCAAGCGGATAAAATCAAGGCTGGGGACCTTAGGAGTGAGCATCAGTCCCACCAGGAAGCCATCTCGAAGATCAAGTGGGAATCGGAACGGGATATACGAAGGCTGGTTAGTACTAATAAACCGGGGGACTCGGCCAGAGCTCTGGTGGGTGTTTTCTTGTCAGTTACCAGAAACAAAATACCTGCGCATTGGCCAGCTGCGCTGTCGGAAGCGCAAGGTACATTGGTAGGTGGTATAGTAGAAATTGGAGCTGTAAAGTGTAAGAGATTTTAGAGTTTTCATTTTCATAGTATATTTCATAGTAATTGTATTCACGTGGGCACACATGTATTCATGCAGCAACCTGTGTTCCTGGGTGGTCCATAAAAAGACCAGAAATTGCAAAGCCTCCTAACCTTAGCTTGTTGCTGTGGGCTTCCTGGTTATAAAATTTCATTGGTATTTTTCAAGACAAAGGGATGTTTCTAAAATTTGTCTGAAAATGTTGAAAACATCTTGAGTGATCTGCGCAAACATGGAGCTAAAAAAAATCCCTGGTCATTTTAAAGATGGGTTCCTTCCCGCCAATTAAGCAAGAAATATTTATTATGAGCTATTTTGTTTTTATTTTATTTTGTTTATTTTTTATTTATTCACATGGATGTCATTCAGAAGTAGCTTCTTGCTGTTTATAATTTTCTTGAGTTCAACGCACACAGATTTTTTTTCCTCTCAGCATGCAAAGCCAAAACTACATAGAATCTCATGATGCTAAAATAAATAAGTTAATGCATGGTCTAAAAGCTGTAGGACCCTAGGTTAACCTTGTTTATGATCTCAGGATGAAAGGATCTATGTGTAAAAGTTGACAATTAACTTAAATCTTTAGAACAGTGATGCTCAACCTGAGGGTTGAAACCTCTTGGCAAACCTCTACCTCCCAAACTATTTACATTACAATTCCTAAGAATAGCAAAATTACAGTTGTGGTATAGCAACAAAAATAATTTTATGGCTGATGGTCACCAGAGCATGAGGAGCTGTATTTGAGGGTTGCAGCATTAGGAAGGTTGAGAATCACTGTTTTAAAATGTTTAATACTATATGTTTCTCTAAGCAGAGTACTATTCAAGGAAAATCATCCTTTCCCCTGTGTCTGCCAATCCTCATTGATTTCCTAGAAATTCTGTCTCTAGGATTTCCACTTTAAGCTAAAACGTTCTGTGGTTCCCATAGAACATTTTGTAAGTTAAGCCTGTGTCGTTTTCTTGGTAATGTGGTACAATGTGACTGTAAAATTCTGCCCCTGACACTCTTTCTGAGCAACTCATTCAGATGCACTGCTTGACAATTGAGGCCAAATTCAGTGCAGAAATACTGGTTTCTGCCCTGCTCTTGGTTTCTGAAATGACCATAGTTGATGAAGAAGGATTCGAGGCTGTGAACAATGGAACAGTCAGGTAGGTGAGTTACAAGAAAGCCTTGAATTAAATATTCTTGCTTGCCTTTCAGTGTGAAATTGACAAATTAGTCATAGCCCCCTCCCCCCATTACTTCTTTCCAAGAACACTGCTGAAGTAGACAGGAGACTCTCCTAAGCAACCACATGAAATCTAAACCGCCCAAAGAGTGGCTTAAAAACTGGGTACAAATAGAACAATGCCGGGAAATGGTTTATTAATGTATGTGTTCCTGTCCTCCCTTTGTCATTTTTATTTCCTATCCCTTCCCTCACCCTCATATGCTTTTGGACCTGAGGGGGGGGGAGAGAAATGAGATCAGAGCTTTATAGAAAATGTTACCAAAAAAACCATCTACAATTCTTCTTATTTTATGTATGTGAGTACATTGTCACTCTTCTCAGTCACACCAGAAGAGAGCATCAGATCCCATTACAGATGGTTGTGAGCCACCATATGGTTGCTGAGAATTGAACTCAGGACCTCTGGAACAGTAGTCAGTGCTCTTAACCACTGAGCCATCTCTCCAGCCTCCTAAAATTCTTTTTATCTATGAACTAGACTACTGATTAATTTTGCAGTATCCTGAGACTCAAATTATGTGTTCATAACCACTGTATAATAGAGCCCCTCTACATGGCTACATATTCCACTGGGGACCACTGTGGGATATTCTGGGGGTATGTGGATAATCATAGAGCCAATATACTACATAGCCTGACATATGGGTTCTGGGCTCTGACAATGAAGGAAAAGTATCAAAATTTCATCACACATAAGGCAGGTGACAATGATGTAATGCTTAACCTTTCAAGTTCTGAGTCTCGTCTGGTACAGAGTGGTCCTGGAACCTACTGAACAGGACATAAATAGAAAGTGAGATACCTTGTATAACCTAACCGTGGGGCTGCAAATACTGCCAAGGATCAGACTTGCACTGTAAAGGATCATTTATAATATTAGAGGTGGTAAGGATGACTCCATGGGGTGTTAATGAGCTGATCTTGCATCTGCCATAATACAGAAAACATCACAAGTAGCCAGGAACATGCAGATTATGTGCTGTATTAATCTGTAAATAACTCTGTATATATCAACTCCTGTGTGTGCTCAGCTTAACCCTGGACTCAAAGTTCTTTAAGAAAGTACAGCTTTCAACTAAACAGGACACATGTAGCCTAGAGTCAGCAGCCAGGCACTGATGTGTAGACAAAGAGTGGCAGTACAAACAGATGCTGTACTGCTCTCCCCCATCTAAAGAGCACAGCAAAGAAATACACTAAGCGGGTGAGTCAACAAACATGAGAAAAGAGAGAGAAGAGTGACATTTATGCCAAACGTCTTTTCTTGTTTCCACTTTAACTATTCACATAGAATATATTGAAGTGGGACAAAAAAAGGTTCACCTGGTGTCTATAATCTCTTCAAAAACTGTTAACATTTGTTTAATTTACTGGGTGTCCCACCTCTAGTCACAGCAAACCAGTTCCAGTTAAATGGAACTCTGATCCACCGATATATGATACCTGATATATGTGTCTTAAGTACAAAATTAATATATGTGATGCCACACACGGGATTAGAATACATGAGTGTTGAAATCAGAAATTATTTTCCACAGATATATGAGGAAACATTTTCACTATAATCACCAGGCATTTCTCTTTCCTATTCTAGTCCCAATGATGGTTTTCTTGCAGTAATGGTAGAATGATTGCTAAGGCTGACTGTCTTGAGGTGTGGGTGGGAAAGGAAAGATCACACAATAGAACTGCCTCCCGAATGCACCAGAATTGACACTTCCTAGAAAATAAGTAAACCACTACTGGGAAGCCTGTTATTTCCTTCAGTTGCAAATGACTGGCTGAAAATATCAATCAATATTAGGATTAAGATCGAATGCTGGTTCCCTGAAAGAGACAGTAATAATTTGTTTGTCCTGAGAATCATCATAGTAGGATAACTTGAATCTATCTTTCTTGAAGCTAATAATCCATTTTAAATGTATTCTTTGCTAACTAACCCAGATCATTTCAAACACTATACGTAAGGACAACACCCATTCAGGGTATACTTCTTATTAGTCAATGCTACTCCATATTATGACACTGTATGTCAGATTCCAGAGGATTTTTTTTCTGCATCATCACAAGAAAGAAGTGGACTTCCCATGGGGAAAAATGAGATTCGTTCATAGCATGGTCAAATTAAATGTCCTGGCTCTCATTTAATTCAGATGGATGAAATCAAAGCCAAGGACAGGATCATCTTTTCCCTGGAAAAAGAACTGGAGACTCAGACGGGCTATGTGCAAAAACTCCAGCTGCAGAAGGAGGCTTTGGATGAGCAGCTCTTCCTTGTCAAGGAGGCCGAGTGTAACATGAGCAGTCCGAAGAGAGAGATTCCAGGAAGGGCAGGAGACGGCTCTGAGCACTGCAGCAGCCCGGTGAGTCCCTGCAAGTTGAGGTTAACAACTCCGGAGTCATCTTTTATTTAGCTATTGAGTTCTGCTTTTTACTTAAGCTATTTTCCTATCTATAAGTACAAAGGAATCAATTCTACCCCCTACTATAAATCCAGCGTCTATCTTGGGAATGGGCTTTTCTAGACTCACAGACAACAAAGTGGGCAGTGTTTCATTATCGTACCATGTAAGAGCTGTAGGTATCTGAATCTTTCACAGATTTTTTCTAGGGATATCTATCCAAACTTGAATCTATTATAAAAATCATGAGTTAAATGAAGCTATTGGCCTGTTGGAAAAATTGGTAATTTTCCTATGTGTGAACAACTGGATTAGAAATTGACAGACAGTTATCATCTTCAGAGGTTGAGATACATGCCTGTAAAAGAGACTGAATCATCTATAGCCATGGAATGAAAGTTTCTAGTTAATTGTACTTGCCATTTACTCCACCAGATTGTCATAATTTTACATGACAAATTATTTTCAGATGTATAGTGGGTTATCAAATGATTTAGCTATAAAAAATGATAATGTATGATTAAGGAACAAAAATGAGTTCCAAAGTATACAGGAAAAAGTAATGAGTAATTTGTGAATTGGTTTTCAAAGGACAAACACACTCCCACCCTCAAGCACATATACAGGAGGGGACACACACACACACACACACACACACACACACACACACACACTAGTAGGTGGTGGTAAATATATACTGATCTGGAATGTAGCACATAGTCAGTTTTGTTCTTTTGCTAATACTTAACATGTGCTATATCATGATTATCACACCCCCAAAATGGACTTTGGATTTAGACTCCTTGGTTCAAATTCATTAGCTTAGTTCCCTTATACAAACCACTTCCCAGTTCAGTATCCTTATATATAAGATGGTGGTTTCTTCATGATGGTCTACCTGTTATAAGACACCATTTAGAGAATGTAGAACATTGTATTTAGTCCATAGTTAGCCCTCATGGCTCTGATTACAACTATCCACTACAAGATCTGGGCTGATGTAGAACCCCATCAGTTTGGCAGTTTGTCTGGTTGTGTTGAACACTCTAGGCTATGATGACTCTAGGGGTGTGAAACTGCTCCACCATCACAACAGGGAACCACTATCAAAATGAAAAACAATAGTAGAACCCCAGGCATGTAGTCAGAGTAGGCCTATAGCATAGAATTCAGCAGTAGCTGCTATGTGTAAGGTGATTCATAACAATTGGTCATACTGTAAAAAATACGTTATTCGAGTTTATTTTGTATATCTTGTCTTTTGTACATAAAGGTAATATGTTTTCTCACAGTGACTTTTTCCCAATAAAAATACAGAAATTCATAAAGCCCCATGTCTGCTCCTAATCTGTCCCCTCTGTTGATAAGTATAATAGCAGAAAGTTGTCTGTGTCCCAGGAAGCAATGGGCATTCCCTGAATGTCACAAACAGCTCTGATAACCTGCTTCAACCTTCTGTCACTCCCTCTGTGCCCCAAGGCTGAGATCCAGGATCTGTCTGTTTGCCCTTGGAACTCATTTATGGTTTTAACCAAGAGTGGTCTTCACTCAGGAGTAAATGTTGAGAGTTAGAAAGAGCTAACTAGTCTTCTCTTAGTAAAAGACCATTAATCTTCATGGGCCAAATTGAAAGAAAGGTGCTTATTACTTTTACTGATGGTAGTCCAGAGATACTCATTTCAATTCTCATGTGTAGGACTTGCGAAGAAATCAAAAGAGAATAGCCGAATTGAACGCCACTATACGAAAGTTAGAAGACAGGAATACCTTGCTTGGAGATGAGCGAAATGAGTTGGTGAGTTGTATGTAAACTGTTTCATTGTATGTCTTGTTAGACATTATGCTCTAAAACTATACCTTGTGATGTGTGTTTGTTATGAGAGAAAAGAGAGCAGGTTAAAAAAAAAGTATAGTATGATAAATCCCCACAAAGTGGCTGCCCCACATAACTCCCTCTAAATGCGTAAGTGCTTTTTTCCCCTAATATTTGTTTATTTTATGTATGAGAATACACTGTCACTGTCTTCAGACACACCAGAAGAGGGCATTGGATCCCATTACAGATGGATGTGAGCCACCATGTGATTGCTGGGAATTGAACTCAGGACCTCTGGAAGAGCAGTCAGCGCTCTGAACTACTGAGCCATCTCTCCAGCACCCTGATTTCCTTTCTTATTATCATTACAGCATTTTAAGAATAGGCATTTTGACACACTAGCCTACAGCTTATATTTTAATGGAATTGTTTATGTAAATGTGATTTGATCCTTTCCTTTACCTGGGGTCACTGTTCTCCCTAGAGCTGAGTTATCATTACTTCTCACAAGCTGTGAGTATTATAACTTATTGCTCTCTCTTTCTATTTTTTAAAACAGTGTCATGAAATTTCTTCTAGAAGCTGTGTGGTTCAGTTTGCAAGCCTCTGGAGTTGTTTTGTTTTTGGTTTTTGTTTGTTTGCTTGTTAGTTTTTATAACTTCTGTCACTAGTTACTCCTTAACAGTCACCACACTCTGCAACATTCCATCCCCTTGTGCTTATTAAGGTTTTCTTTACAGCCAGAACATAGGCTCACTGGCTTCATTTGCTTTCTACTGCTCTGATTAAACAACATGACCAAAAGAAATTTGAGGAGGAAAGGGATTTATGTGGCTTACATGCTTTGATCACAGTCCACTTGAAGGGAAGTCAGGGCCGGAACTGAAGCACAGACTGGCCTGCTGACCCTAGCTTTTTGATAGATCCCAGGACCATTCACTGGGAGATAGGACTGCTCACAGTAGGCTGGGCCCTTTCACATAACTTGATAATCAAGAAGATGCCTCACAGCCTTGCCTACAGGCCAATATCCAGCACACATTTTCTTAACTGAACTTCCCTCTCTCAGGTGACCCTAGCTTGTGTCAAGGTGACAAAAACACTAACCAGGACAGTGGCTTTTAGAAATATCACATATCCTCAGGAAAGATATGTTCCACAATCTTTAGTTATAGCTTTATTCAAATTCTCTGTCTTGTTTTAAATTTTCTATATACCTCTAATATTTTTGTCTATTTATTCTCTCAGAAAAATTTTCTATGTCTATTCTTAGCTCTGTCCATTTTTTTTATTATAGATATTTGAAGGTATGTTATTTGTCAGGTATAAACTAATATTTGCTAATGGTTTTGGCATATCAACTCTTTCATATTATAAAATACATTCTCTCCTTGTCCTCAGGTCTACCTGTTACTAGTTAAACTACAGCAGGATATTTTAGTGTTCACATGAATCTCTGTCCATTAATATATGCAAACATATGTGCATGGTTGATCATATATGCATAATTTCAGTCTCTGTTATGAACTAAGGCCTGTCTTTCTGAAGAAGCATTTTGTTGGATGCTTCAGGACTGTCATGACTGCATGCTGTGCTAAAATGGGACAGTTCTTTCTCCTCATGCTCATTTGAATTTTCTATGAAGAGTATGCACCTGGTAGACTTGAATCTTTAAAACACTGGGCATTAATCTCCATAGGAGGCACAAGGTGGAATAATAAACCCAGTGAACAATCTATCTTTATATGTACTCAAAATTTAATATTAATGATTTAGATACCAAAGCTCAAAAACTATGAGTTGCACCTGATTATTTTTGAAAAATAAAGCCAATGTTTTGTTTTTATTATAAAACTTAAAGTTTTCAAATTCAGATTAGGATGGAACTAGGGACATGCTATGAGCCACCAATGGGGTTTGCTTTTGTTTTTTGTTTAAGCACAGGTAACTTTCTCCTTCCTCAGTATCTCGGCAAATCATAGATTTCCGTAAAAGGACTCACTATTTTTGAGACATCCCTTTTCCTTGTGATAAGAAAAGAATAAGCGAATCATGGGAATTCCAACATGGAAATTCAAGTTACCTGTATAGATTGGCTTATCATCAGCCAAACAGAAGAGTTTTGAAAAATGAAAGGATTAAAGGGCAACATTCATACATTTAGTCTAGTGCTTCTAAACTAAAGGCAGTTTGGGCAACAGGTAACCATCTCAGCTGACAGGGTATTAGTGTCAGTAGCAGGCAGCAGGCATAGGTACTCCTAAACATCCTATGGACTATAAAAATGGTCCCCATGACAGCAACAACAGGAAAGCGTAAGCTCTCTTACTTACCGAGAGTGAGATTTCAGCAAGACCTTTCAATGGAGGCAATGCAGTTGGGGAGGATAAGGCTTTGAACCAGATTGTGATGACCATATGGTTTAAATGAGCCAATGAGAAGTCTTCCCTGAAGCAGGCAGTCAGTTTGGTTATGGGGGGCAGGGGGTACAGTGAGGTGGGGAAAGTAAAAGGGAGCCACTTAGCTTCTGGCCACGCCAACCACCAGCTTCTGTGGCACCTATGTTAAGATAACAGAGAAGACAGAATTGTGAGGACTATGATGAGGGCCAAGCGTTCTGGCTCATGGCCTCTAATCACAGCACTGGGAAAACAGAAACAAGAGGAATCCTGTTTGTTCCATCCTCGTTAGGTCTACATAAGTTCAGAGTCTACTAGCTCTACAGAGCACAATTCCACTAAGAAGAAAGGAGGGAGGTAGAGAGAGAAGCAGGCAGGCAGGCAAAAATAACATTCATGAGACAAAAAGAAAGGAAAAGATTGACCCATTAATGGAGAAGAATCTAATAGTCTGTCCTGAGACACACTGGGTGACTGTTTTCCTCATTCACACTTGACCTCTCTCACCCTACTTCCCTCAAGATATGAGAAACAAATTTTAATTTATTTATGCCCAGTTAAAACGTGTGCGGGAAACCGAAAAACAATGCAAACCTCTCCTGGAAAGGAACAAGTGCCTAGCCAAGAGAAACGATGAACTGATGGTGTCTTTGCAACGCATGGAAGAGAAACTAAAAGCCGTAACCAAGGAAAATTCAGAGATGGTGAGTAGCGCAGACTGCAAAACCTACTGCTTCCTTTTCTGGGTTGCTCCTGACCTAGTGATTTTTTTTCTGGGAGATATATATATATATATATATATATATATATATATATATATATATATATATATATATATATATATATATATATATCTTGGATTTTCCCTTGAGTAAGTAAGAAAACGTTAAGAAGAAAGCGAGAGAAGGTCCTGCCTCTGCATTTTATGGGGTTTCTAACCTTGCAGAGTGGAAGGAGCTCTTCCAGGAATGCACTTACTCTTCAAACACTTGGAAACCAAGAAGCAAAGGCTCTGTGTGGCCCTTAAGCCACAGAAATGGGGAGTAAGGTCATGCCTTCTTTCTAATTTGTTTAACAGTTGGGAAATCAATATCATAGCTTGTATTATGTGTGAATGACTGGTATGATAGTACATTCCTGAAAGGGCTTCCAAGATAGGTTTAGAAATCTCCAGAACATTGCCAAGGACCTCAATGTGTTACAGCAGGTAAAATGTACTTGACAGTTTTAGTTCATGAATGTAGAAGTGTGTCATCTTTTATATACATGAAAATATTCAAATTAACTGGACCCCAATTTCTACAAATATATCAAATGACTACATTTTGGGATTTTTAAAGTTTCTACTTATAATTTTTTCTTCTCTAATTTAGAGAGAAAAAATAACAGCTCACCCACCTTTGAAGAAACTGAAGTCTCTGAACGACCTTGACCAAGCTAATGAAGAGCAAGAGACAGAGTTTCTAAAACTGCAGGTCATTGAGCAGCAAAACATCATTGATGAGCTCACAAGGGTAGGTGAACCATCTGGAAACTCCTAGCTGTTCTCAAGGATGGGTAGCCAACAGCCAACACATAAAGAAGCACTTAATAATTTTGGATTAATTTCAAATGTCCATCTTCATATGCTCAGTATGTAATTACGTACAAGAAACTCTATCTCAAAATGTTTTGCTTTTAAGCTGATTGATATTCCAATTATAAACATTTGCCAAATAATTTGAAAGCATAAGTTGTCCTAAAGGAATTTTCAGATGCACATTTATGGAAGTATACAGGGTAGGAAGGCAATTGTTTACTGGGATCAGGTTTCTGAAGCTCAGTAATTCAGAATATCTTTTTTTGCCTACAAAAACGGAAACATATATACCATGTTTCTGACACCTAATTAGTGCACCACACATAGATACAATCTGTTCACAGTTTTGTGGGTAAAGAGCATCATCATAGTCATGTAGGAAAGCAGGAATACTTGTCTACACTTTATTATTGATAGATACGTCAGTACCTGCTGACTATGTGATTTCTGTTACACCATTTGAATCTGGTTGAGGTTCCTGTTAGCTCCCATTAGCAGCTTGGGGAAGAGAGACCTCCTGAACCTTCAGGCTGTGTTCTTCCCTTCGCGGTCTTTACTCTGAGCGCAGCATCTTTGATTCCTCTTCTTTCAAGAATAAGCCAAAGCCTGTAGGCTTGAACTAACCATGGGAGCAGGAGGACTCTTAGACAACAGTCTCCAGAGTAGGTAAATGAGACGATTGGCTGCCAATGGGAGCAAGAAATTGTACTTCTGTTTTGAATTAATTACTACTCGTCTTTAAAAAAGTGTCATGTTCATGTATGTTATAATTAAGATTAAGAAAGTAACCTAAGGGTACAATGTGTAAATTTTAAAAGTTTCAGCTATATTGAGAAGGCATGATCAACATTTTTTATATATAAAGGCAAAAGATAAGGTGCAAGTGCCAATGTTTTGAGTCAGATTCAGATGTGAAGCCTGGGTCACTTGCTCCCACCTTGTTACCTCCTAAATCTCATTTATTCTGTGGTCTGGGAATATACTTAACTTTGAACAGCTTCAAATTAAGCTATCCAAGTTTCCCATTGATTGGAGAGTTCCATATAGTTGAAATGTGCAATAAATGCATAGAATATGTGACGATTAAATACAAAACTGTCCCAGTGTCTCTGCACACAGCATCTGAGTCACCAAGTTTATTGTTGTTGGTAGGTATTCATCACCAAGTTTCTCAGAAAAACCACAGCCATCTCTGCCCAAATGAAACAGAAACAAAACTAGGCGACTCCCAGCAAGTAGACACTCTGCCTCCTGTCTCATCCTTACAAGCAGCAGCCTCAAAACAAGGTTCCAAAAATAGTCACGAGACACCTGCCTATGCTAAGAAGTGACAAAAAGTAAAAAAATAAATGTACATTTTTGGTGAGAAATTATATTTTCTCAACACAAATGCAAATTAATTTTTGGGCATTGGAAAGCACAGTAATTACTCTTCCTGGGACTCTGTTTTCAACATTATTTTCTTCAAGTATAAAGTGAAGGAACAAAGGCACTTCCTGATTAGACAGCAGGAAAAATATAATATACACAGTGTGAAAATGTTGGCACATCATATCAAAAAGTTACCAAATTTTGTAAAATAATACTTCAGATAAAAATATGTAATCCTTCAAGGGAGAAGGGAGATAGCTGTCTCTTTAAAAACAAAACAAGGTGCCGCAGAGGTGGCTCAGCCCTTGAGCTGTTTCCTGAACCCCAACCCACCCCCCACCCCCCCACCACCAGAGCTCACTTGGATCCAATGCCCTCTTCTGGCCACTGTGGGCAAAAGAAAGTGACAACAGAACTGTTGGGGGACATTCGACAACTTCCATTCTTAAAAGACCTTACCTGTTTTCTAGGATCGAGAAAAACTCATCCGTAGGAGAAAGCACAGGAGAAGCTCGAAACCAATCAAGGTAACAAAGGAACTGTTATCAGGATGCTACAAAGAGCCAGGAAAGGGAGGCATGCCAAGAAACCTTTCTGCAAAAATGTGATACATCACACTCTTGAATTGCAGTATACCATGAGCACTACTTGTTTGAAGAAAAGTCTCTAGTCGTTTCTCCGACTAGAAATGCTGTGTTCTTGGGTCCTAACCTGAAAGACTATGACTTCCTCTAATCAGAAGCTACTGGGCTTAATGTTAAAAGGTTTTTCTGACAAGTGGATGTGTTACATGCTGAGAGTAACTAAGCCATATACACGATCAATATCTAACATTGAATCATATCAGCTTCTGATATCTGTCCTGTAATTGATTAAATATTATCACTAGGCAAATATTGATAATGACATTCTCAGTTCATCATTATGTTTATAGGCTCTAATACACAAAGGCCCCGTCGTTTTGATTTCTGTGCTTGATTTTGATTTGGTTTGGATGTGGGATTAGATGACCACAGTTAAGGCCCTATGACCTCCTTCGCATGAATGCCTCCATATTCAAAGCCCCTTCAGCAGATTTTAAATACTGAAAAGAGTAAGATGCGATAAATAATCATGGCATAAAATGTTAAGTGAACACTTTATGGTGGCTTTAAGAAGACAGTCAAATATCCATACATTTCCCTTGAATAAATCAGAAGTGAAACAACATGGGAAAGGGATGAATTGATATTGTGTTCCTGCCTAGAGTTTGTATTTCACCAAAGAAGCCTTAAAGGACCCATAATCTGTGTTCATCTATATCTGCCCTAGTGAATGAATTTTCAGTGCAGCATCTTTCATGAATTTTAGTCATATTAGTAAGTATAAACTCTCTCTCCAATTAGAGGCCTGTTTTAGATCCATTCATTGGCTATGATGAGGACTCCATGGATTCAGAAACATCATCCATGACCTCCTTTAGAACAGACCGGACACCTGCTACCCCCGATGATGACTTGGATGAAGTAAGTTTTGCGTTTTCTCTGGTCCTGCATGATATTGTTACCAAATCTCTCCTTTAAGGGGAAGGAAAATCACAAAGTGATCCTTTAACACTGGCCAACCTTGAAATCATTCTCCACTTTGATAATCTTGAAAGTAAGCATCATTTTTGTCATATAATCTCTCTAGGGACTTTTCAAACCCTTGGTCTGGCACTATAATTGAATTACACAACAGAAAAATGACTTTCCCAAAAAACATTCATCTGCATGAAAGAGAGCAAGCCTAGGAGGTTTCTGGATTCAGTCTAAAGCGGGGTTAAATCGAGTCCATCAGAATGATCCTGTGAGTTCAGTTGCACTGAACACAATGACTAAGTCAGGGTTAGGGGCATGAATCTTCTCCATCCACTCTCACAGGTTTTTATGGGCAGGGTTCCATGTTGTCCCTAGTTGTCCCTGGGCTTCCTAAATAGCTGAAGGTGAACATGACTTTTGAGCCCCCTGCCTCTACCTCCCAAGTTCTGAGATTACAGGAGACCTAAACTCCTATATCTATATATCTATGTCTATGACTATATCTATATCTATCTGTATGTATGTATGTATGTATGTATGTATGTATGTATGTATGTATGTAATGGTGTAAAATGGGCATTATACATGCTAGGCAAGCACTTAACCAACTAAACTTCATCCCCACCGCCTCATGCTACATTTTTGACCAAATCCTCTGGTGATGATTAAATTATGCCCCAAATCTAAGTTCTAAACTTGAGAGAGGCTTTAGGATTTATAATCAACTAATGATTTATTTGTTTATCTAAATGCATAGAAAGAACCGAGAGTAAAGGTTTAAGTATCCTTGCCTCAAATTTACATCCAAACTTTGATTGTGTCTTCTTATTTGGATCTAAAACTGGGTATTATTCATGGCCAAATGGAAAGTAATCACTAACGTAAAAAAATTTTTTTTCTTTCATTAAAATAATATCCTCCATATTTTTCCAAAATACATATTGAACATATTCTGAACTTATAGTCTTACTGATAAATTCAGAATTACAAGGAGAATCAAAAAAACCATAACTTTTTTACAAACATAGGATGCAGACATAACACAGTTAATTTTGGAATTTTTTTGCATTTCAAACCCCAAGAGTCTAGCTGCTGAAGAATCTGAGCTACGATTTCGACAACTAACAAAAGAATACCAAGCCCTCCAAAGAGCATATGCCCTCTTGCAGGAACAGACTGGCGGCATCATCGATGCTGAAAGAGAAGCTAAGGTGAGTGTGGGCCTGAAGAGGCCTGGGATTAACGTGCAGATGTTGCATCAGTGGCCATTAAAATGTCAGCGGCACAGATTTCTTTGTGCTGCTTTGTCCTCTGTGTCTTTTGAACTGTGTTTTGTTTAATTTAACAAACTTTAGATATAAACACATAAGAACTAGTGGTGATCATTGCTCTTTTTTTCCCTTTTCAAGATAGTTTGAGTATGTAGTTCTTATTTTTACTATTTGAAAACTTACATTTTCTAAGTTAACCCATATTGGATTTTGATTATTCATTTTTCTGTTTCTTGCTTAAAAATAAATATTACAAGTCTTTGTTTAAAGTAGAAGCATGCACACACACACACACACACACACACACACACACACACACACACGAAGATATGCTTAAAGCCATGCTTTGATTTGAGACAGGCCATGCACCATCAGAAAGAAATGTTCTCCTGTACACATATGTTTGACTCAATACCAAATAATATTTGAGATTTTCACTAGTTTTGAGATTTTTGCTAACCTTTTATACCATCCTAGGAATAACCAATAAAATAAAAAGTTTTCCATTTCAAAGGTGAAGATACCAGAGCACAAACTAGGCTCTGAAAGAATGACTAGCACTTGAAGAGGAAATTAAGACTTTCCCTCAAATAACAAGTTCATTTCCATTACAGAGAGTCAGTGAGTTACCAGCAAGGATGTAGGAAGCAGGGATGACACTGTAGATCAGAGGTCAAGTCTAGGTGGTGAGTCTGTAGTGTAATGGGAGTCGTTAAAGGACAACTAAAGTGCGTGACTATTAGCATGATGACAAATGGGATCCCAGGGAAGTTTATTGAAGACTCTAGGTTTTTTTTTTTTATTAGATATTGTCTTAATTTACATTTCAAATGCTATCCCAAAAGTTCCCTATACCCTCCCCCCACACCCTACTCCCCCACCCACCCACTCCCACTTCTTGGCCCTGGTGTTCCCCTGTATTGGGGCATATAAAGTTTACAATACCAAGGGGCCTCTCTTCCCGATTATGGCCAACTAGGCCATCTTCTGCTACATATGCAGCTAGAGACACGAGCTCTGGGGGTTCTGATTAGTTCATATTGTTGTTCCTCTTATAGGGTTGCAGACCCCTTTAGCTCCTTAGGTACTTTCTCTAGCTTCTCCATTGGGGTCCCTGTGTTCCATCCTATAGATGACTGTGAGCATTGACGTCTGTATTTGCCAGGCACTATCATAGCCTCATATGAGACAGTTATATCAGGGTCCCTTCAGCAAACTCTTGCTGTCATATGCAGTAATGTCTGGGTTTGGTGACTGATTATGGGATGGATTCCAGGGTGAGGTAGTCTCTGGATAGTCTATCCTTTCATCTTAGCTCGAAACTTTGTCTCTGTAACTCCTTTCATGGGTATTTTGTTTCCTATTCTAAGGAAGAATGAAGTATCCACACGCTGGTCTTCCTTCTTCTTGATTTTCTTGTGTTTTACAAATTGTATCTTGGGTATTCTAAGATTCTGTGCTAATATCTGCTTATCAGTGAGTGCATATCTATTGACTTCTTTCGTGATTGGGTTACCTCACTAAGGATGATATTCTCCAGATACATCCATTTGCCCAAGAATTTCATAAATTCATTGTTTTTAATAGCAGAGTAATACTCCATTGTGTAAATGTACCACAGCAACTTTGCAGAATACTTTTATTCTTGAAAGCCCCTCCCCTACACAAACAAAGTTGTTGAACACTAGTAAAGGACAAAACACTGAGTGGCCATTTTACTCACTGAACTCTGGAATTTTGATCTCACCAGGCACAAGAGCAGCTCCAGGCAGAGGTGCTGAGGTACAGGGCCAAAATCGAAGATCTGGAGGCAACGCTGGCTCAGAAAGGGCAGGTAGGTGCTTGGTGCTAGCTCTTCCACAGTGGCAACGGGTTCACTCCAACTCTCCACTGGCTCACCCCATGCATGGGGCACACCCAGGACATGGCTTGGCTCACCACAGTGACCTTTCTCAGACTGTGTCAGAATGTAAACTCTTCCTGTCCCTGGTGTTATTCTCCCAGAGTGCAAACCCAGCCATAGCGGTGAATGAAGTTGGGCAAGAGAGAGGCCAGTGGAAGAGAAGCCCGGTCACCTGGGCCTAAAGCTGTCACAAACCGCTAAGGCAGTGTGCTGCCCTCCCCTAGCCGCATTCTTTGCCTCTGTGCTACATATATGGTTCTACATTTTAATGTTCTCCATTCATATGTATTGAGCCCGTGTGCATTCTGACCTGTTTCACTTTTTGCCTGTGTGGTCACTTCTGAGTCCCCAGAAGGCTGGTCCTGGATTATTCAGACTGGAAAAGGTAGAGGGTAGAAAATGGCAACGAAGAGACGACTTTTTTTTTTCCTGGCAACAGAGTCTTTGAAAAAGCTGCTGGAAAGGGTGGGCATTATTTATTAGAACCAGTTACCCTCTGCAGGCAAACTGGGTGGAAAGGACATGGCTCCGGCCAGCTGGTTTTGAGGACACATTACTACTCCTTTCGTGGCACTCTGAAATGCTGACTGCGCGATATTCTTTGTCAAACAGGATTCACACTGGGTAGAAGATAAACAACTTTTCATTAAGAGAAACCAGGAGCTTTTAGAAAAGGTATGTTGGGCGCACCACCCTAGTGGGGCAGAGGAGAAAATGATGATCCAGGAGCAGCAGGGGGTGCTCTCAGGAGTGGCACAGGGGCCAGGGAAGGGGAGGCTCTCCCACTGCTGCTCTGTCCTCTGCTGCGTGCTCAACTGCATCCCATTACCATCATCACCATCAGCTCAGTGGCTCTTGTGCATGGCTGCAGACCCGTGAGGATGTGATTCCTGTACCCCATCAATCTGTTATCCATATATATGTACTGTATATATGCTGTGTGTCTATATATGTGCGTGCGCACACGTGCCCATGAGCATCTCCTGTGTGGTTGTTCATCTGTCCCACCTCCCACCCCCAAATCCTCACTGCACAAGCTGTTTGTGTAAGAAAGTGACAGAATCTATCTATGCTCCAACTTACACAGACTACATTCTCACTTTAAGACATATTTGCTAAGCTTGGCTATTTCTTTTCTTTTACATCTTAAAGGAGGGGATTGATTTTTATTTTTTTTCAGAAGCATCCAAAATACAAAACATCATGTCCAGGAAATTTGTCAGCATGCTAAGATATGTTTCTACCCAGTAGATATAATTAACCACAGCCTTTTGCTCTGAGGCAATTTAACACCATAGAACATCTCAAGGTTAAAAGTAACTTTTCCTGTAGTACATTTTTTCCTGTAATCTAATGAAAGATTAAAAACAAATCTTACACTTGACACAGACTTTAAAGCTTTCTGAACATAGGAAAGTATTCTGTTGATTTATTCAAAATACTGTAGAAGTTATTTTATCCTTATTTCCACCAATCTTTTCTATAGTTGATAACCAGCAAAAAAATGGTCACTCTGCCCTGGTCAGAGTGAGATGGATAAAGATAATCCTTATCTAGTCTGGAAAGGCTGCCTTTCTCCAGATGAGTCAGGACTGATATATGGAGGCAGCAAGTTCAGTTAGGAGGGTCTGTTAGAACAAGTGCCTGGCTACTCAAGAGGCTGAGGCAGGACGCTCAGAACTGAAAGGTCTACTAAGTCTACACAGTAAGTTCAGTGTTAGCTTAGGTAACTTAGTGAGACCGGTTCAGAAGAAAAATGAAAGAGAGGATTCTGTGGCAGAACATCTAAAGCTCTGAGTTCAGTCTCTATTACAACCAAAAATGAAAAAAAGCTAAATAGAAAGAAGGGAGAAAAAGAAAAAGTCCATCCCATGAATGAGTTGAAATTTATGAATGACTGACTGTTCTCATTCTATAGTAGCTGCCAGGTTCATTGATCTCCCCAAATATCCTATCACAGGTCCAATATATTGATCCAAGATTCTAAGAACAATAATCACCTTTGTAATCTGAGCCAATTAAAAAATTCATTTGACTACAGATGCTAATGAGGAGGCTGAGCATTTAAGAGCACTTGCTGTCTTTCCAGAGGACCTGACTTCAATTATAGCACGGACAGCAGATGGCTAACAGCACTCAACTGCAGCTCCAAGGGATATAACACCCGTTTATGAACTCCTTGGCTCCCCATATCCTTGTAGTCATACAACACACATACACATACATACACACACACACACACACACACACACACACACACACACACAGGAGATAATAGGAGTGCAAGTCAGAGACAGGAAGAGATGACCATGGTGCATGGTAGATAACATACTTATTTGTCTTATTAATGAATGTCACATAGCTCTTCACCACTGCTCTGTTACTATTGTCCTACGAATCTCAGAGACATCCAGGGATGGATGCATCACTACAATCCTTTATCATGAAATTGATTCCCAATTTTCTTTCTGATTTTCTTTCTTGATTTCTTTGATACATGGAGGGATTTTTTGAGTTGTTTCTTCTAAATCCAAAACAGGAATCTCTCACAGGCACAAAAAAAAAAAATCCTATGTATTTTTATTTTGTTATATGTTTTCAAAAATAAGATTTACTTTACCATGAAAGCCATTGCTTTTGCATTTTTACATTTAAGTTTTTAAACTGTCACTGTGCATAGTGATCCTTCCATAGTTAGTGGTGACAAAGAAAGAAGTACATAAAAATTATCAGATCCCTTAAGATCTACAGGAGTCTCAGACATGAGCCCTTCCTGAGGGGAAGACACCTTGACACACTGATGCACATCTGACTTAATCCCATGCCTCATGCTTCATCAGGTTGTACAGGGTGCCCTTGCAAAGGTCATACAGGACCATAGTGTAGCAGTGTGTACCTATAGTCCTAGTTGGCTGGGACTCTAAGGCAGGAGGATCACTGGGGGCCAGGAATTTGTAGCCAGCCTGATCCTCATAGAGAGATCCTGTGTTAGAAAACCAACCAATGAGTAGCAAATAAGAAACAACAACAAACAGCTCTACAGATGGTGAAGAAAGAGATGCCATGTCTGAGTGTTTGGTCTAGCAGAAGTTCATGTGGAGCTTAGAGCTTAGCATTCAAGGGAGAGAATGATTTCCTCTGTAGTAAAGAAAACAGAGGAGTGTTTTCCAGGTAGATGAGAACAGAGAAAGCTCCAGGAATCACAGGGTAGATGAGAACTATTTGTTCATATGTGCATGTGTGCATGAGTGTGTACATGTCTGAATGAGTGCGTGTGCATGTGCGTTTGTGTACATGCATGTGTGTCTGTGGGTGCATGTCTGCATGTTCACACATGGCTTTGCAGAGATGACACTGGTAACACTGAATACCGAATGATCAGGTAGTGGACAGTGTTTCTAAGGTTTGGAATTCTATCTTATGGAGTCTCACGCCACTCTCTTCAACAATTCTCAGTTTTATAGGTAAGAGCTGTTTGAAGCAATTACATATTTTAGAATTACTACAAAAATAACCATCAGATCTTATCAACATGCAAAACATTGTATGATGGGCATGAGTTGATTAGGTTGTACCCAGAAATGTATATAAGGTCTCAGTTAACAGCAACTGGTATTTTTAAAGCTGAGTGTCCATCTCACTCATAAATACCCTTAGTTCTATTCCACACACACTGTATCTGTCCCACATGGGACATGTGAGTTTCTCAAATTCACTGTCTAGAGGAGCTCTAGCCTTCATGTCAGAGAAAGGTTTTTTTCTTAGCATCTGTGTCTGTGCTTCCCCAAATCAGCTAGAAAATGGCTACAAGGAAAGCCAATCCTACCTTAACCATATTTCTATTGGGATTGTTGGCGTGGTCTACAACAAATCTTGTTCACTGAGTGGATGATTTGCAACCACACCCATGGTTGCTCTGCCAAGGTGTTCCTTGCTGTGCTCACCTAACTCTGGGGTTTTCTTTATCAGATAGAGAAGCAGGAAGCAGAGAATCACCGGCTACAGCAGGAACTTCAGGATGCCAGAGACCAGAATGAGCTGCTGGAGTTTCGCAACTTAGAACTGGAAGTAAGGAACTGCTGATGTTAATGATGGCATCGTCATGACTTGTGCATGCAATGAATTAAACATTTCAGAGTTATGCTCTTTTTTAGACCCCAGAGGTAGTTCAAGATAATATAACTGTGACAATCAAGACTAAATACCTCAGAAACGTTGCCTATGCCATGTATCTGCCTGGTAATGATAAGTTTTAAAGAAGCTTCAGACTGTCCTCATAGGGACTGTGCTTTCCCAACAGCTAGGTGATGGGTTTTAGGAAATGTCTACATTATTCTGGCCAAACTTGAGGTGCTTGTTTTGGGGGATTTGTTGTTTTTAAATAAAACATATCATACCACATATTCATTGTAGTCTATGAAATCTGACTGAAGTTCTGGGTGATGACAAATTTTTGTTTGAATTTTCTATGTTTTTTTTTTTTTTTTTTTTTTTTTTTTTTTTTTTTTTTTTTTTTTTTTTTTTTTTTTTTTTTTTTTTTTTTTTTTTTTTTGGTTTTTTCGAGACAGGGTTTCTCTCTGTAGCCTTGGCTGTCCTGGCACTCACTCTGTAGACCTCTGTAGCCTCGAACTCAGAAATCCGCCTGCCTCTGCCTCCCAAGTGCTGCCACTGATATCCTTCTTGAGATTATTCCAGATGGTAAAGTTAGCCATCAGTGTGCTCCAGTGCAGAGGAGTGACTGCCCCTGCAGCCTGTATATCTTCTCTATAAAGAATGAGAGGATCACATGTACAGAGGCTATTTGGCACCAGAAACCTTCATAGTAAGCTCACCCTGTGATATCAGAAGGGTGTAAATATTCATATTGTTTAAATTCCATCTGTACTTCTACATTTTAGTGAACAGAAATCTTCAGGGATGGATGGCACAGTTTATAAATTTTCTCCCATAGTTTTAGTTGACTGCGTAATTCTCTAACACTCAATTTAGTCATGTACATCTTGAAGGGTTTTTTGTTTTGTTTTGTTTTTGTTTGTTTTCCAAATGACACATTTATAAATGGCTGAAATAGTATAAAGAGAGAACTGCCTTAGCATTTAATCGGTTGCTGATTCTTTTTTCTTCTTTTGTATTCCAAGGAGAGAGAGAGGAGATCCCCTCCATTTAATCTACAAATTCACCCCTTCTCAGATGGTGCGAGTGCTCTGCAGATCTACTGCATGAAAGAAGGTGTCAAGGTAGGCAGACATCGGATCTTTTGTGTGTGTGGACATCAGGAAAGCAGGGGAATGGGGAAGGAAAAGCTGCTCATGGCCACTCTCTATGTCAACCCCTAGATAGCAGGACAAAAAGAGCCATACATCTACCGGAAAATCAATAGGATATAAAGTGAATGTTTAACAGGTTTACAAAAGGTATTAGCAAAGAACAGAGATGGGTCATTTAGATCATAGGAACATAAAGAATGTTGTAGGATCAAAGCACACATTAAAATAAACAGCATTAATCACCTGGGAGAAATATAAATAAACTTTGTGCTTCAAGAAACATAATTCAAGTTGGCGTGGTAGGACATGTCATGAGCCCCTTTATGGAAGCTTCCTAGGTGCTGTGGAGTTTTTGAGTGAGAAGAGACTTTTGAAGTCCTCCAGTCATTTCTGCTTTTGATGGATTTAATTATAGGATGATTTTTGTCCTTTGTGAGAGGGTCTTGGGTATCAGAACATGGAGTTTACTAGATCAAATGTGGCTCTTTATGACTTAGTGGAACACATTTTAAATACTAAGGTTGCGATGACATGGTTCTGTTACCCAGAAAATATACTACTGTATACTGCTTCCTCCTGAAGCAGAGTGGGTTGCCCTGTTATTTCTAGTTGGTCGCTTTATCTTCTGCTCTTCGTGCTAACCACTGAGCTGCCCAGTGTGCTTCTTTCTGCCATCTCTGGGCCTGCCCTGAATGCATCTCCTTGACTTTGCAGGATGTCAACATCCCTGACCTCATAAAGCAGCTTGATATCCTGGGTGACAACGGGGTAAGTCAAGTCGTGCCTCAATTAAATATGGGGCAAGGGGGAGTCTGAATTGGCCTGAACAGAGTTAGGGGATCCTTATCAGTGGGCCAGGTACAAGATACTAGCAAGAAAGATAGCATATCTATCTAAGCATGTACCTCCCCAGAGAGAATCCCACAAGGCCAAAGCAGACATATTAATGGCTGGAAGGTAACTGAGAAAGGAGATATGGTTAAAGGGCTTTTCATAAAAAGGGTTCAGATTGGAATGCAGACCACATCTGCAGTGATTAAAGCTAATTACAGCCTGACTGCTGCTCAGAGGCATTCCCTGTAAAATTAATCAGTCAGGCGGTCAGAAAGTCTGCTAAACACTAGGGTTGTTGGCAGCCCCATAAAATGAAACAGGAGGCTATAATCCTTTTTCTCCTTAACAGCTCACTCCAAGCAGTGCCAACGCCTGTTAATTCACGGGCAGCATCACTCACAGTACCAAAAGGTGAATGGCTCACCTAGTACATTGAGGAATGTGCGCCATTTTCCCATTGAAAATTAGAACCATTGAAACCTTGTCAGAACTGCTGTGGGGAGAAAGCTCCTTCTTTATTCTGGGTTTTCTTAGTGTTACTTCTAATGAAGTGTGTGTACACTCACACAAAGCACTCGACTTTGCATGAACTCTTTATGAGGAATGGTTAGAGATAGGGATGTGCAGAGGCAATTTGCAGGCATTCTCTGTCCACAGCACACATGTTCTCCATGGTGTAAATGTCATGAGCATTTTCTACCTTATCTTCCATCTCTTGTTTTTCACAGAACCTAAGGAATGAAGAACAAGTGGCCATTATTCAGGCTGGCACTGTGCTGTCCCTGGCAGAGAAGGTAATGGATGAAGTTGGCTTTTCTAGTCATCCAGTGTTGTTGAACTTGGTGTCTAAGAGCAGGAGAGTGCAGCACCTACCCCTGTGCACCCAGCCTTACATTATTCAATATGTAATAAATGTGATTCAACCCAGGAGCATGAGAACAGACAAAAGTCTATTAATCACTTTGTGATGGATAGATAATTTTTTACTTCAAAGACATCTGTGAAATATAATATTCATCAACATGGAAAACCTTCTCAGTTACATTATTCAAGCAATCCTGGAAAACTGGGAAGCCAGAGAGAAGGGTTTTTTGCTGAGAGCTGGAGAAACTAGAGTTGCTCCAGTCACAAGCTGTTCCTTTAGTTTGTGCATACACCATAGAATCTGTGGCTTGATTCTGGATGGTGGCAGCTTCAGTCTGAAAGCCTGATGATCTTGGAGTGCTGCTGACCCCTTGTGTCTACACCTGGTAAATGAGAGGTGGAGAGAACCAACACAGGGAAGCCAGATTCCTGGCTGTTCCCAAATGACTGGAGAATGAACCCAGAGCCATATGTAATGGTACAAATCTGTATTCATAGAACTTGGGAAGGAGAGAAGCAAGTTCAAGGCCAGCCTGGTTTACATAGCAAGAATCTTTCTCAAGAAAAATAATTTAAAAGAGACTCTGCACATAGCAGAAAGTCACATGCACATACTTGAATAAGATGAAAGGGTTTTTTGTTTTTGTGTTTTGTTTTGTTTTGTTTGCATCTATCTATTAAGCTGCTGTCTTGATTCTAAAGGGCATAACAATCATGTTAAAAGTAACATGAAACCCTGAGTACTACTCAGCTCCTTTGAATCTGAAATCAAATTCTACAGGTAAAAAACTCATTGTTCTAATTCTCAAAATAATAACATAAAGATGAATCAGGGGGATAGTGCTACGGAATTAAAAATACAAAGTATTGGCAGGATCCATATATTGATGTCAATTTAAGCAAATTGCACTGATGTGTTCTAACTAAAGGCATTTGACTGATCACTTGGAAATGTTTAATATTGACTAGGTATCAAATGATAGAAGAAACTAATGTTGGATCTGCAACATGTGAAAATGGTTGTTTTGTTTGTTTTCAGGTTTAGAAAGACCTTACTTTTCTGTCTGAAATACATGCTGAAGTGTTTGCATTTGGACTGAAAGAAAAGTGAGAAGTTGCTATTTTAGGACCTGTTTCCCTCAGAATTTAATTAAAAACCCGATCACATTCTCTTTCCTCTCCCTAGCAGTTTAATAGCACCATATTTTCCCTACAGAACATGTAGAATTGAAAAGATACCAAGAGTCCTTTGGATGGAAGCCTTACCTACTGATTCCTTCAGCATCCCTCCCCTCTAGCTCTCTATATTGTCTCTCCTCCTTTTTTTCTATCTCTGTTCTTCTCTTTCATTCTCCCTCTCTCTTCTTTCCTTCTACATTCCCCATCTTCTCCCTTCTTTGTCTCCTTCCCCGCCTTTCTTCTCCTTCCCTCTTTCCATTCCCACTCTGTCTCTCTCCACACCCTCTTTGTTTGCATTCCTGTGTGTATACTCTTCTGTGCGTGTGCATGTATGAATTTCTCTGTGTGTGCCAGTGTGCATGACATGCATTTGTATGTTCCTGTTCATTTGTGCATGCATGTGTGTATGTGTGTGCATGTATGCATTCCTGTGTGTTTGTGTGTATGCATTCAAGTGTGTGTGTATGTGTGTGTGTATGTGTGTGTGTTCCTCACTCCTCACTTAGACCTTTGCCCTGAAGACTTTACCTAGATGCTCACATCTCTCCTTTCCACCTCTGCATAGTGATCATAAGCAAAATCCTTCCTCTTTTGTAGGAAAGCCTTCCTCGTCCATCATGCCCAGATAGACTTTTGAGTTTTGATGATTGTATTTAAATTGTCAAACTTCAGTTTTCTGACCTATTTTAGCTACTCACTGTTTTATTACTGTGATGAAACACTATGATCAAGACAACTTACAAAAGAAAACATTTAATTGGGAGCTTGCTTACTGTTTTGGAGGATTAGTCCATGACTATCATGGTGAGGAGTATGATCTCCAACAAGGCCACACCTTCTAATCCTTCTCAAACTGTTCCACTAACTGGAGACTAAACATTCAGACATATGAGTCTGTAGGGCTCATTATCATTCAAACCACCACACATCATTCACCCAGGAGGGAGATATGGTCTTTGCTCCTCCACCCTTTATTTCTCCTATTTCAATCCAAGCAGCTAGAGAGAAGAGATGATCAATAAATGTTTACTGAAAAAGTAAATGAATAAACACATTCACACCCTAAGAATCAACACAGTTTGCATCAGCCATTCTGATCTTTATTTAACAACAACAGTCAGAACATCTTACCCAGTTAAAGGCATGAGAGTTACAGCCTTTTAATGTGATGTGGAATTGCCCCGCTTTGAGACTTCAAAGAAAGGTTGGGCTGATTCCATGAAAGATGTGACCTAGAGAGGTAAAGGAAGGAGAACTCCCCTTGTGTGCCTCATGAAATCCATGAGTATTATCCTGATCCCTGAGTGAGTGTGGTGCAGTCTGCTAAAGCATAGGGAACCCTTGCAGAGTGCTTCTTTTGAACTGGACTCGTCTAACTACTGAATCTATATATTTTCCTCAAGGAATCAGAAACATGGAAAAGGTGTGTGCTCTGCCCAAGAAGATAATTGAATTAGTTAGAGCCCAGAGACCATCTCCACCACTCACCAGATGCTTGTCTAGTTCAAGAAATTCTTAAGCAAGCTGTGCAGAGCACGCAGGAGCTGGAATATTGGCTCAATAGTGATCTTGTACATGCCTTTCCTCATGTCTTCCTTGCATGACAAGTAATGGGTAATAGCTCTATATTAACACTGTGGTAGAAAGCAAGGAAGTGGATGAATAAGGCCCATGCTTGCCCTAGGAGCTCATGATTGAGTAATCAATTTTTGTGTAGACATTTGCAAGTCAAATTAAAGTCACCTACTCAAAAGGGATTTTCATTTGATTCTATTCCCAAGTTCTTCTAAATGTCATCGCTGATATTAAGACTACAAATTTAGACAACAGTTGGAAGTATGATTTTTAGCCAAAGTGTATGCCTAGACAAAATTCCAAGAGTGGAGTCCTATGTGTCTTTATACAAAAAGCAGTGGCTTTAAGTGAGAAAGCATAGTGGGTCCAGATCTGCATCACAAACTGCACATACCATCATCGTTCTCACATCCACTGTAGAGGGGCCTTATTTTCCATTTACAAATGGTAATTTGCCTCAGTCACACAAATAGGAACAGGGGCCAACATGCAGATCTGCAGTTCACAGTGGCATCATTGAGGTTTGCAGCATCTGAAACAGAATGAATGATTTGAAACAGAAGCAATTTCTCAAAGATAAAGGGGCAGCAAAGAGGGGGGTCAGGAAAAGCAATACTGTGTACAAAACAATAGCTGTTGACTAAAATGTCCTTAACAAAGTATATAGCCACATGTATAATCAGGGAAATGAGAGATTCACAGCTCTGCTGTTGAACTGTGCCTTTTGTCTTTCTCCATGATCTCAACGGCTGAGGATGGCTGGTCATGGTATCTCTCCAAAGGCTCTAGATTATAGAGTTACATGAGCTTGATGTGTCATGCCATGTGCCCATACTGAAGAGAAATAAAATATGGCATTCTAGTTCATACAATAGACTGTCACCTTGCATTTTTAAAAATTGCATTATTATTAACACAACTTGATATATAAAGATTGATAATTCAAGGGATATGGGCTCCCTCTGGTACTCTCACATAGCTATGCCCAATCACAAATCTATAAGGTCTAAGCTGGCATTCACCTTGCTGGACCCCGATTCAGATCATTGGTTCTATTAAGCCATGTATAGGGTATTCTCATACATTAGGACCCCACACAAAGAACCCTTATTAACAGCACATAAAAAGGGTACAGTCTGAGTAGTAGGAAATACATTCTCTTTGTGTGGTTTATTTAAAAAGCTTTCAATTACCACATTACAGGAATTAGTTTTATAGATCCAAATTTTACTCTCACTAGAAACACTCTCTCAGACTCTCTAACCTTGAACTATTGAACATAGTGTCCCTTGGAATTTCCTTCCAATTTCCCCAAGCATCCTTCATTCTTCTGTTAGTCTTTAGTTCCCAAGAAATCTCCCCATGGGTACCAAAGCTTTGCTAATGTATTCATCACTGAAGCCCTAGGAGTTGACTCAGAGTAGAGACATCAGAGGTTGTTTGCTGAATTAATGATGCACCAAAGATGGTATCATTTTGTCTAAACTCCCGGAGATAAAAATGCATTAAGTTTTTACCTAAGGTTTCAATAAGCATCCAGAGACATAAAGGGAAAGGCCAAACCCTACAGAGAACAGCCCAAAGAATCCATAGCACATTGAACAATCACACCAAACATTTCTGTCTTCTTAATTCTTTAGTGGATCCAACAAATTGAAGGAGCGGAGGCTGCCCTGCACCAGAAAATGATGGAACTGGAAAGTGACATGGTAAGCCAAGAGAAAATATTGTACATTAATTGGAAATGAACATTGCCTCTATGTTTTCTGTGGAACTCATGGGAGTTTGTAACTGCCCTATTGATTTGTGTACAGACTGTGGGACATATTTCTCACAAGTAACATAACCTCCAGCTCTAGTCTTTCCCCAAAGCATACTGTACATTGACAATATTTATAAAACTAATGTTAACAACAATTAAATTAGATATTTTCTCTCAGGCTGAATAGTTTTTTCTATGAATATTTACCAAGTAAGAATTACAGATTTGACGGGTATAGCTCTGCTTTTAAGAATTCACAAGGCATTTTTGCATCCATTACTATAGCTACTGTCAAAAAAGTAGAAGCTGACAGTTGTTAGTAAAGATGTGGAGAAACAAAATCCCAGGGCCTTGCTGTAGTATGGAATAGTACAGATATGAGAAATGGCATGGAGGTTGCTTTAAAATCCAATAGAATTATATGACTCAGCATTACCAAGAAAAAAAAAAAGCTGAAATTGGAATGTGGTGGGTCACTGTACACCCACTTAGTTATTCACAAGATTATTCATAGGTGAATGTAGCCAGTGTATCGACTAATGATTGAATAGATGAACAGTGTATGAAACGTATATGTGTTGGGTTAGTCTAAGAGAGCTGCTGCACACAGCTTCCCCTCTGTCTGGAGCTCCCTTTTCTTTCTTCCCTAACACTCTAATGTAGCCATTATGGGCAAATAGGTATCCATAATATCTGGTGAAAGGCGTGGTGCAGATGGACAGTGGTGACATTGGGAAAAAAGAGCTGTCATGAACTGGCGAGCACTGTTATACCATGGATGTGATGGATACAGTCATAAAACTCATAGGACATGAAGGCACACTGTGGTTGTTAAGGGTCGAGAGGAAGAAAAATATGGAGTTGTTAAAGAAGAGAAGTTTCTCTTTTGTAAAACTAAAAACTTCTGGGCATGGATTTCATAACAGCATGGATATAGTTCACACTATAAATATGTACTTTAATGACTAAAGTGTTAATTTTATTTCACGTGCATTTTAACACAGTTTAAAATAACATATCACCAGCTGCGGGAATGAGTAGGTTGTTAACCTACAGCATCATGTACAATCTTATAACAAGACATTATCTAAAGTATCTTTGACAAAACAAATGTAGTAAGTTCATATCAAGTCATGAAATTCTATGGTAACAATAACTTGTATTTTATGAATGTAAAAGTTTTAGAGATCATAAGATCATGTACAGGATTCATGTTCTACTAAGAAATTAAGAGCTATAGTGGAACATTAAAAGATGTGTTTGGGTTCACAATGGCCATTGGACTCTCCTTCAAGACACAACCACTAATGCAACAGTCAACCTTTACCGGGCTCTTACAGCAGTGGTACCCAGTGATGGTCAGGAAAGCCTGTGGCAGCATTACTACACATTCTTAGAAGGAAAGAGTTCTTTACTGTTCACTTAAGCACCTGAAGAAATGATGGACTTGCACATGGAAATATGTAGTACCCCAAAACAAAGTTTTAGCTAGTAATGGCAAGATGTCTGTGCACTGAGAGATGTACAAGGATTGATGGCATGTGAAGAAACTTCAGATTTATGTCTCCTGGCTCACACTAGCTTTGCAACAGGGGCCAACAAGTACTCCTCAAGTGGCAACGCGGGCAGAGTCACCCTGGCTCTTTAAAATGCCCTTCATCTTTACATCAATTAATTTTAAACAATTAAGTTTGTTTATCATATTATATACCTGTGTTAAATTTCATAAAATTCTTAGAAAAGCATATTATGTCAGTATACAACTGTCCTCTGTGTCCTCAGAGAACTGGTTCCAGGATCCTCTGAGAAAAACAAAATCTACAGATGCCCAAGTTCTTTTTATAAAATGCCACAACTTTGCATATAATCTACACAAACCCTCTTCTGTGTATATTTAAATTATCCTTAGATTATTATTATTATTCACTATTCCCATTTATAATGTAAACTATTTATAAATACCTATTATACTCCATGTTTATAAGGGATGATGAAAACAAATTTCATAGTCAGCTGGGTGTGGTGGTGCACACCTTTAATCCCAGCACTCGGGAGGCAGAGGCAGGCGGATTTCTGAGTCCAGCCTGGTCTACAAAGTGAGTTCCAGGACAGCCAGGTCTATACAGAGAAACCCTGTCTTGAAAAACCAAAAAAAAAAAAAAAAATTCATAGTCAATAGGTGTTTCTTTCAAATATCTTCATTCCAAAGATGACTGAGCTTGGTGTCAAACCAGGAGGAGTGAAAAGCCACGTGTACTCACTTAGAGCTATTATTTAACAGCCACTGTGTCAAAATATATCCTCAATTTCCCACTCTCAGACTGGCTTCAAAGTCTTTAAGAGCTTTCCACATGGTTATGCCTTTTATCTTTCCTGCTATTGATTTTCACATTCCCTGTCTGAGACTATGAAAGATGAACTAATTTCTTAGCAGAAGAAAACTACAGTTCTACAAATCTGGTAATTTGTCCTGTGTCCTAGAGAAAACATCCATCTGTGTACCTTTCATGTATCACTTTCTAGTTAACTGAGCTTCCCGTCTCAGTTTGTTGATGTGACCCTCTATTATAGGAACAGTTCTGCAAAATCAAAGGCTACCTGGAGGAAGAACTAGACTACAGAAAACAGGCTCTTGACCAGGCATATATGGTAAGTACCATGAGGAGCCAGCCCACACCTTGTTCATCACTCTGTACAGCACAGCTAAGATGTCCTGTCTAATTTGTTATTCCATGTAGTTGAATGCTCACAGCATCAATATACACGGCAGTTATTAATTGCTACTTCAATTTTCAAACAGAAACCCCAAGATTGTTGCTAGTATAATATTCTTATGTTTTATATGATAATTCTAATTCATTGTAGGATTAAATGTATACCATTAGGTAATTACTATTTAAATGTAGGACATACTGAATGCCAGTGTAGATCCAACAGGGACTTGATTAAATCAAGTATTATCATTTGGGACTCCAATGTACTAATAGAATAATAATGGATTTAATGTGTGTTATGCATATTTTAATTCATTTAATTCTTAAAATAACCCCAGACATTACAAGTAATCTTATTGTTCTTTTTACATATGAGGAAAACAGAGTTATAGAGAAAAACCTTTGCCCAAGTTGGTAGAAGAGTAAGCCGTAATGTAGCTCTTACTCCAGGAACTGGGCCTGATCTGGGCCCCTCATTGCAGCCATACCAAGTGAGGCCATGATGCTGAGTGGACTGTGCCTCTTTTACTCTGTAGATACTTATACTTATAGCAACTCTCAGCTTGTTCTTCCCCTTCTACAAAATGCATACTGTAAAATTCCTGGCATTGGACAACAGCTCTTCTTCTCTACTTATACCCTACCCCCTCAGTGGGTCACAAGAATGAACCAGAAGACAAAGGACAAACTAGTGGTGGAATAGGTCCGAAATTGCTATCAGAGGTTCTCATAATGCTCTTAGTAGCTCTGGGGAAAAGAGTGGACATCCGCATCCCTGTTTGTATCAAAGATGGTTTAGTCTACACTATCTAAATGAGTAGGAGATTCTTGTGTTGTTCAATGGGGAAACAAGAGAATGAGAGTTGTTCACAGGCTGGAAAAGGAAATACAAATTTCTTTTACCCACTTCTTACCCTTTTAAAATCCCTTGACTCTCCTGCCTATAGAAAACAAAATTAAGCTAAGCTCCAGAAAGAAACTGGTGAGACCTCATTCAGAAAGCCATGTTTAATTTTTAAAGGATAGAATCTATTTGGTCCACGAACAGTAGTAAAGCATCCAAGCAGGACTTTTCAACTCAGTTCTGCCAGAATTACAGGGAATATGACTATAGATTTAAGCAACTGTATTTGAGATAAGTAGCATACCCACACATACCCACATACACACACACACACACACACACACACACACACACACACACACACACACACACACACACACACACACACACACACACACACACACGCACATACATACACTCTCACGCAGACAGGAGCAGAGGGAGAGTGAGGGAGGGAGAGAAGGAGATTATATATAGTAGATAATTTATCAGTGAAACACAGGACTAAGAAAGACATTTGACCACCCACAAAACCTCAGTGTAGCTAGTGAAAAAAAGGGGACTAGGTTCTGAGAAGATGGTTCAGATGCTCAAGGGCTTGCCGTTTAAGCATGAAGACCTGATTCCCAGCTCTGATGTAAAAACCACTACAATCCCATTGCTAGGGAAGCCAACATAGGAGTATCCCCATGGCTGCCTGGCCAGACAGGTTAGCCCACTTTGTGAGCTGCAGTGTCATTAAGAAACCTCTCCCCTCTCAACGACTATGATGAAAGTTACTGAAGAAGACACTGATGCCAACCCCTGGCCTACACACACACACACACACACACACACATACACACCAGGGCAACTCCAAAGTTCTAGGCTATTTTTGAATCATAGTTCCCATTTTCCCAAGGAAAAGGTGTGGAAACCATAAGACATTTTCAGGTACAGAGAATTGTGTGAATGGGATGGAGTTTTATGTTTGAAATGTATCTCCAACTTCAAGCACTGTTTGCCTACAAACACTTATTTCTAATGCCATGGCCAATGTGGCATATGCTTTTAACCAGCGGCAAGACTGTCAAGAAGGCTGGAGAATAAATCCATCCCCAGGAGGATTGGAGGTGTAGTCATTATAACAAAGGGCCTCCTAAAAAGAAAAAGAAATAAAAAAAGGTGAACAGTGGACAGAATCCCAAGAAAGAAAATGAATTTACTTACAGAGCAGCCTGTGCATTGTGTGAATGGTATTTGTGCCATCTCATAAAGAGCGAGTCAGGCAGGAGATACTCAGAAACTCTGAGATCCCCTGAGACGGAGGCGCCAAGTCACCCTCTCACCAGTCCACACACACAGTCTCCACACCACACCTAAATGCTCAATCCCAAAGTTAGACTTCTCTGATTCTATTTGCCAGAGAATCCAGGAACTAGAAGCTACTTTGTACAATGCTCTGCAGCAAGAAACTGTGATCAAATTCGGCGAACTGTTAAGTGATAAGCAGCAGGAGGAGCTGAGGACGGCTGTAGAAAAGTTACGGCGGCAAATGCTGAGGAAGAGCCGGGAGTACGACTGTCAGATCCTCCAGGAGAGGATGGAGCTCCTACAGCAAGCGCACCAGGTGAGGACCAAGCCCCGTATCTGCGCATAGGTCAGTCCTGAGCATGTAGGACACGACAATGCGTGTTCCTCATAAGAATGGAACAGTGGAGAAGTGAAACAAATAACTGTTGCCCACCATCATTCAATATAGGACGGCAGGTTGGTAAATAAACTTGATCTTGAGGAAAATGGCATTTTAGAGGTGCTGAGGTGCCGCGCAGGGCTATCATTTCTAGAATGACTCTGTCACAGGCTCCAAATCAATTGGAGCCTGTTTACTCACCTGTGTAAGGAAAAAGGGCACGGGCTCTGCTGCAGTGGTCCCTGCCAATAACTGAGCTCCAGGCGATCATTTGGAAAGGGTGTAAGGGAGCAGAGCCTGTCTCTTCATTCTCAGAACAAGCAGCAATAAAGACAAAGCCCGAAGGCTATTCATGCTGCCTGACATTTGCTCAGTCGAGATCTGAAGGCTGTACTTGTGGCTGGAGAGATGCTCAGTGGTTAATCACACTGGCTGTTTCTCCATAGGACTCAGGTCCTATTTCCTGCACTTCCATGATGGCACATAACTGTCTATAACTCCAGTTCTAAGGGATCTGATGCCCTCTCTGACTTCCTCAGACACCAGGCATGCACATGACATATAGACATACATTCTGGCAAAGCACCCATACATATAAAAATAGATTGTTAAGAATGTAAAGGCTGCACATCATCTCACCTCATCTTCCTGGGAGCGCTAAGATGTAAGTGTTCTTATTATCCCAGTTTTGGAGACAAATTATTCAAATGATTTGTTCAAAATAGTAAATTGCAGAGCAAAATTACAGTCTAAGTATGTCAGCCCCTAAGACATAGGTGCTAATCGAAACACAAGGCTGTCATATGCAGCTTAAGGCATTTGTGAGTTGCGTGATCCATCTAGATTGGCAAGCCAAGAAATAGGCACTTTTTAGTAACTTGCCATCAAACATCTTTGTAACTCATCATTTATGTTGGAACTTGTCCGAGGAGCAAATTCAAAAGAATTCCAGAATCTATATTGCCAGGTTGAACTATTTGGGTATTCAGAGCTGGGACAATCTGATGGAATAGTCAGGCAGTACGAAGCATGCTTAGAAGTTCAAGTAGGACAGGAATTATGGTTCTTTTATGATACAAGAGCAAAGCATGGATACCTGACAGTGCCTATGGAGCCAGGAGCTCTGAGGTTTATATGCCAGTAGAGCATGCAAGTCATTTGTGCTGACAATAATAGGCAGCTGCATTCTCACTCCCTCAGAGGGCCTCCAGAATTATAAAGATTTGCAGTTTGACCAGTGGAAAGTTGTTGAAGCTTTTGACAGTAGGTTATTTTGTGAGTTTGTTTGTTTGCTTTTCACTTCTATTGGGGGATAAAAATGTCTTCTGCACAAATCTCTTACACTGCACAAGCATCTAACTGAGAGCTTTGTCTTGTAAGTACAGATGTGTTTGTTTTAATGTGGACTAATAGTTATCCACATTGGCGTATGATTAAAAACCCTGGCATCCCAGTTGGGGTCTCTTTTTAACCCTTTACCTATGGCACTTCTCTCTAGAAAGAATTCCTTTTTTTTTTTTTAAGAGACTCTGGCTGAGCTGAGAGAGTTCCCTGACATTTCTCTCTCTCTCTCTAACTAACATTCATTAAGTGTACCTTTTCCAGTGATTTCTTACTCTTCTCTTCCCTTTTAATTCGTAGCTTAATAGCAGCTATTCTAGAAGGCGTTGACTGGACTGTACCAATGACAGCTATGATATAATTGTGACGTGTAAATTTTAGAGGCTGTTGCTAAACATTTGTTAGACATTTGTGCTTGGATATGCCAAAAATGAAAGCAACACACATTGTTGTCCTTAGCTCGTCTCGCTCCATCTTCTTGGGTCAGTGGAATGATCTTACCACAAGTCACTCGGGCACCAACACTTATGCCTTCTCTGTCCTCTTTCCATGAACTCAGGTAGCACCCTATCCAACTAATATTGGCCTCAAGTGCTTTTCAGCTGATCTGTTTTTCTGACACCATGACAGGCATTTGCAGTATCTCCCACTATTACAATGGCTTCACGGTGTCCCCTGTGCCAACCTAACTCTGTCATCTACGGATGTATTAAACGTTCGAATGTATTTTCTCATGGTAGATTCCATTTGCTAGATATCTACCTAATTCACCATGGACACTGCCTTCCTGTGTAGATGAAGACACTGGTAATTAGCATAAACATATACTGAGGCATGTTAAATGGCACTAATAAAGGCACTTGGGTCCCCAGAGGCCATGGAAATGACACCCTAGGTACTTCTCACCCTCCTCCATATGTCACTCCTTGCTTTAATCACTTTCCCCCCAAGAAATTTCTTGCTCAAGTACATCTGTAGTCTTCCTTTCCAAATAGACCTTATGTAGGTTTTTTAAGGTCTTTCATTAGCTGGTTATCCCTCCCTTAAGATAAGACTTGAGACTATCTCATGAGTTAAGTGCAAAGCCTACTGCCACTTGCCTTTGGTCAAGCTTTTGCTTGCTTAATTTTCCACCAAAAGTGGCATTTGAACAGTCTCATTTTTTTTCCAGTCCCTATTAAAGATCTACCTTTTGTAGAAGCTTCTGTCAGATAAGCAAATTGGACAGAACACTCATTTTAAAAAATACATTTAAAACCTTGTTTTATAATCATTAAAAGCCATGTATCGAAGGCCAGCTGTGTAGCAGATGGCTTTGCATGTGGCTGTTGCTGAAGGCATCAGACCTGTCATGCAGCTGGAAAAAGACAAAGCCATAGCACAAATGAACCATGGCTTGGACCATCTCTAAGGGACCACTGAGTGCTGTGAAGAAGGTTAGATGATGTGTATTGATGTCCATGTGAATCAGAAAGAAAGAATAACCATGTTAGGCCAGCTAGTCAGATGAGAGCTCTGAGGATTCATGATAACCAAGGTACCAGCCTCAGAAGACTCTCAGATAAATGTCTTAGGAAAAGGAGCAAGTACTACGACCCCAGTGTACATTCAATAGCTGCAGAAAATGTCAGCATGGCTGGCAGGCACAGAGGCAGGCAAAAAGGTGAGGCTGAAGAACAGGAAGGGTCAGGATCAGCCTTACAAGGGTGAGACTTTGTAAGATTCCAGGCCTTAGTTTTAATACAACTCAGCTAACTTTTCCTTGCTTCGCCTCTTAGATTCTGAACTGCTGTGGCCTTTCTAACTTTTTTCACCCTTATGCCACTGAGAATAGAACTTGGGATCTTGTGCCCCACTAGGCAGGTGCTATGCCACACCCAGCCTGATCGTTTCACACTTCAAGTTCCTATTAGCTAGCCACTTGTTATTCCAGGCTCACCTGGATCTCCATCATTCATTAACATTGACATTTCAAGATGATAGGGAGAGAACATATCTCACCTCCTTTCTTTGACAGTAGAGTTTATCGATCTGACACTACTAAAACAGACCATCAGATCATTCTTAAGTCTTTGGGGTGTAGGGATACCTCCTGCAGCGTAGGATACTGATCAGCTCTTCTTAGACTCAGCAGATGCAGTCGGCACACACCCTCAATTATGACAATAAGAAATATTTACCCAATTAGGTTCTGGTGATATGTACATAAACTTGCTACTATATTAAAATATGAAGTGATTATGCATTAGAAAATAAGCATACCAACTAATTTGAGAAATTCTAAGACATTATCAAATGCACCCCACCTCCAGCAGAGGGTGAAAATTACCTCAAGTAGAGCTCTACATTTTTAGAGAGGATATTTGATTTCCAAGTTGAAATATTTTTCTTACATCTTCTCTTTTTTTTTTTTGTTCCCACATTGCCTTATAAAACCTTCTACATATGTTATCATTCTAGTAGACTTCTAAGTGAATGGCCAGTTCGCTGTTTTAGTTCCTATAAACAGCGGTCATTAAATTACAAGATTACTGTGCATCCCAATGCACATGGGGACCAAAAGCCTGAAGGTTGCCAAGAGGACTTGTGAAGACTTATCTTATTCCCAAACAGTTGTCTATGGAAAGCCCTTATCTAAGCTTTGTTGTTCCAGTGTGTGGGATGTGGTTGCATGGGCTTTTATACATTCTTGATTACTGTGCTATTTCGTTACTAAAGTTTCGTCCCCAGCTTATCAGCTTACTTCTGAGAAGTTGGGTTAAAGTGTACTCTCTCCTGGCATTTGTGAATTGGTAAATCATGTTCGATGAGGAAATTCCAACTCCAAGGAGGGCTGAGGCAGGGGAGCCAAGAAAGACCAACAAAAATCATGTGGTTATCTGCTAGTCATAGTCAGCTTTAGCCATTTTTACTGTTCAAATGAGCAACAAGATTATCAACCAGTCCAAAAGATTGGCAAGGGTAGTCACCTCACTAGTTCTAGGACATCACTGCTCTCTTTACAAGGATGTGGCATTCCACATCTCTTATCAATTCACAATCCCCCAAGGCCAAAAGCAATCTGGCCAAGTCCAGAGGCAGTGCAGTGGAATACACACCTCTCACCTTGGCTAGGCCTCTGCATGAGGTAAGAGGGGGTGGGCTGTTAGTGGCCTATTACTGCGACAAGATTTCAGAGAAAACCAATTAAATCCAAGATAAGGTCATTCATGCTCATGCTTGCAAAAATTCTTGTCCATGGTCACAGCTGGCTCCTTGTTTTGGGACAGCAGGGTGCGAGGCATGCTCTGCTTCATCATGCACTGGTGCTTCGTCATGGAAGCAGCAAAAGTTAGAACAAAGTGGCTAGAAAGTAAAGAAGAGAAAACAGTTAAGGCCCCAATACCCTAAGGGAATGCCCAGTGCCCTGACAGCCTTCCACAAAACCCTACCTCATAAAGGGTCTCCAGTTCCCATCAGCTACACAGGCTAATAACCAATTCTGTAGCATGTGTTCCTTGGGAAGTCACATAAGATCTAAGCCAAAATAGAGAATACTCTGTTCAAAAGTATTATCCGTGACAATAACTTCCCACCACAAGTCTGGATCCGTTTTGGAACATGCAGAAACCCTATAGATGAGGTAAAGTTAATTTGTGCTATTTCCAGTCACTGGGACATAATACAAATGTTTTCATAGAAAGTTGTGTTTTGTTTGGTGAGCATTTTCTCTACAACATAACATCTATTTTTTTTCTCCATTTTATTCAGAGAATCCGTGACCTCGAAGATAAAACAGACATCCAAAAGCGACAGATAAAGGATCTAGAAGAAAAGGTATTCATTAGACTCAGTATATCCTTTGTTTAATCTTAACGTGGTGCTGATCTTGCCTCTGTACTTTGACTTTCTTCTTGGTCCCTGTGTCTGGAATAGGCAGATGTAGGCACAGAGAGAGTGGTGCCCACCTTTAGCTGGACACCAGGATTTGGGGCAAGGTTGTCCCATCAGCAGCCTTGGGATTTTTGCTGTGTGATTTTGATCCCTTTCTCCGCCTTTCTCATCTTAATTTCCAACACTTTAAGGCTTACTTTGCTTTTTCTTTCAAAGATATTTTAGTACCTTAAATTTTTTTTCCCATTATTTATAAAAATCCCTTTCATCTCCGGCTTCAGCAATTAGTTCATAAACCTCGACTGATAGCAATAAGTGTGCCTGCCATTTTCCACTGTAGTTAGAGAAATTTCTTCCAAGCGAGTCTATACTTGGGCAAAAATAAATAATGGCGCTCTAAACTGAGCACTTGGGAAGATTGTGTGCTGATGGAAGAGAAATGGCTGAGTCTTGCACAAAGACCTGTCCTGCCTGATAGGCGAGGAGCGTTCTGCTGGGAATGTACAAAGCCTGGAGAGGGTCTCTCCCAGGTACCTTTCTCCCTGACTGGAAGGAACTACCCAACCCCCCAGAATTAAAATAGGTTGTTTGGAAGCAACTTTTCCATGGGATTCAAGAAGACAGCAGCAAACCGTCTGCCATTCCTGAGACTATGAGAACTGTGTTCCTCCCAAAACGCATGAGTAGTGAGTGGTTCATATGTGTGAGTCAGAGAGGCCAGTGGGGTCTAGAAGCTGTGTCACCCCAAGGGGCGAATTATTCCAGAAGCAGAATAAGTCTATTAGGGTTGCCACTTCATCTTCGATCTAAATAGATCCTGTTGGAATTTGGGGAGAAGAGGATTAAAACCATATCAACTGTTAGAATTTAATAAGAATGTTGCAGTCATTTTGTTCTATAATGTTTATAGACCCAAACATCTTATACATTTATGATAATGAAGTAATATATCAATTGAGACTAAATATTGCCTTAAGGTAGCAAACTGAGCTACTTAACAAGCCAGGTGACTCTTGAGAGGAGGAAGAAGGGAAAGGGAGGTTCACACTGGGTGTTCTGCTCCCTTGGCCTCACTACCTCTTGCCCTCCAGCCTAAAACAGCTAAGAGTCCTTTGTGGCAGCACACTCTTCCTTTTCGAAAGCCTATGCAGATTGCACACAGTGTCCCTGCTGGGCTATGGTGGCTCTTTTCTATGTATACAGTTGGTGAGAATCAGAAGTTATCAACAGACCAAGCAAAACATCCTCAACTATGCACGGCAGTTCACGTACACAGTGTACTTCCTCTGTTGTTATTTCCATGGGTCCATATAAGTATTCTATGAGGGAGGCACAGCAGATGTTATGGCCCCTTTTATTTATGTAATAAGCAATGCATCAAAGGAAGGAAACATCTTGCCCAAGATTATATAAGCAGTCTACAGAAAGTCAAGATGAGAGGCCAGTCAGTGTGGCCAACTCTAGGTCCCGCTACACTGCAGGAACTAAGAATGTTGGAACAGACTGAGTCATCTCTTCATGCTTAGCTCAACCTTCTCCTTGAAGGAACAGTGGGAAGCCTCCCATTCGCCCTCACTCTCCAGACTTATTGTCCTGTGTGTATTTTCAAGAATACTTTTTAAAGCCAGGCTTGGGCTTTTATCTCAGCCCTCATGAGGTAGAAGCAGGAAGATCTTTGTGAGTTTAGGGCCATCTTAGTCTACAAAGTGAGTTCCAGGACAGCCAGGGCAGTTATATAAATAATCTCTGTCTCAAAAGACCAAAACCAAAACCAAAACAGAATGAAAACGATAAAGGAAATTCCTTTTAAAAAGACAAAGTTTCATTTACTAGAACAAGTCATGAACTTATAAACACAAAATATTAACATAATTTATAAATAGATAATAATATAAGTAAATAGAAAATAAATTAAAAAATCATCAACTCATAGCTTTCAGCATATTATTCTTATAACTTAGTTGTAATAATGTTGCAAAAACATTATAGGAGATGGCAATGATGGCATTATGCAAATAGTCCTATTCCAAAATGCTGTATTCATAGAACATTCCTAGCATGGCATAATGGACATGTAGACCACCAAGGGAATCCACATTTGAAAACATTCCTGGCCTAAGACATTTCATAATTTAAAAATCATTGATTTTATTCCAGAACTTCATAAGCATGAGTTTATTCATATAATTTTCTGTTTTCTAATGAAGGATTTTGGTAAAGAGATAAAATTAGACTATTTATTAATCACATATGAAGAGGTCTATCTCAAAATGAGGACAGCTGGGATATCACACTTTCATTATCTAAAAATACCCATTGATATAGAAGTAACTTCGATATCAGTAGGAGGAACATGCTTCCAAAGTTTCACAGGATATCCCAATTTATACTTGTTATCCCTGTTTAATTCCTAATAGTGTCCCATCTTCTCAGGTATGTTCTACTCATGGTGATCCATCACACAACTCCTTAATATTCTTCTTGCTGGTTCTTGGTCTTAAAATCTGACAAATTACTTAAGAGCTTTATAAGCATAGATCTCTAGTTACATTTTTGAAGTACACTCCCATTCCTGAAAATGAAACAATGTACACAATAAAGTACAACTCAGGATATCTGGACTCTGGCTCTCCCTGTACCTGAGAACGTATGAAATTAGACTACTAATTACCACTCTGCACTTACTTTTTAATCATCTATAAAATTTGGAGCCAAACGCTGAGAGCAATTGCCTGTGAGACTCCCTTGCCATTAACCCTAAAGTGTATGGATCCAAGTTAGAGGGACGGCTCTGGCACCAGGTGAATGATTGCATGGTGACTGCAATGAGGTAACATCGGGTGAATGATTGTGTGGTGTTTGCAATGAGGTAATGTGGAAAAGCTGAGGTTTTGTGCTACTTGGATGGCTGAGACAAGTTCAGATTTACATAATCTCCTTCTTTTTCTTCTGCAGTTTCTGTTTCTATTCTTGTTCTTCTCTCTTGCCTTCATTCTATGGCCTTGATGTCAAGGTGCCTCTTAAAGGTAAGATTCCATTTATCCCAACGACACGGCTCTAGGAGGTGTTGACAAGGACTATGTTACCTGTTGTTATTGCATCATGGTTTGTTTTTTTCCCCAAAACTAAATGGTTTAGCCAATCATAAAATGGAAAATGGGTCCAATCCAGGTTGGCTGTTTTTAGAACTTAGTCATATGGTGTAAAATGGATGTGTTCCCTTTAATCATATTACCCTGAGAAGTCGCAGTGTATGAATCTTAGTGTTCTCATTGTGACTGTTCTTCATACAGAGGGTGTTGTGTCTCTATCCACCAACTAAGAAATTATCACTTTCTCTTTAGTATTTCTCCAGCTTAAAAATTTGCTGATTCCAAGACTCAGATAAGCCAGGTGTGGTGGCACACACCTTTAATCCCAGCACTTGGGAGGCAGAGAAAGGCAGATTTCTGAGTTGGAGGCCAGCCTGGTCTACAAAGTGAGTTCCAGGACAGCCAGGACTATACAGAGAAACCCTGTCTCAGGAAGAAAAAAAAAAAAAAGACTCAGATAAGCTGGTCATTACCAATATTACAACCCTATCCCAATCTTTCCACATCAGAAGTCAGGAAGCAGGGTATTAAGTGAACTTGGATTTTGTTTTGCAACAAGATCCATTACAGCACATCAATTCAAGGAGGGAAATGAAGTCTTATGAAAGGCCACTGCCAAGCCCTGTCTGGTGAGCACAGGCATCAGCAAGTCTAGCTCATGGTTCTCACTGCTGAAAATAACATACAGAAGCCTTATCATGTGCTTCCTGAGTGAGACCACTTGAGCTCAAACAGTTGCTGGAAGGTGGGAATGAAAGAGAGCAGAGATTGGAGTGAAGTGGAGACTTCACAGCAAGGCAGATGGTTCTGGTGCCCAGTCAACAATGGAAACTGCAGATCTGAAAACTACTTCTTACAAAGGGGTTCCCCTACCATTCTAAATATATCCTCTACGGACCACTTTTGACTATGATTATCTCGTGAAGTTACATTATCCAGGCTTCATACTAGTTGTTGGTTTTTTTTTCCCCTAACAAGCAGAAAAAATAGAAGAGACACACTTTCCCTCCCATGAATGCCAACTTCATTGCATCCCTGAGTAACAAACAACTAAGAAGCCTTTAGCATGATGACCTGACCTTAGGACAGTCAAAGAAAAAGGCTCAGAAAGTTTATGCCCTTTGATTATCAACCCTCTGGCTTTATTTCTTCTTCCAAAAGATTTTTTCCTTATAGTCTGAAAACTATTACTTTTCCGGCAATAATTTTGCCATACTCTGAGAAGACTAAGCCTCGTAAAGAGAGGGAAAAGATAGCATGTAAAAGCAGAAGGATGAAGAAGAAGGATGTAGTAAGGCCGTAATGGGGCCATAGTGTCCGCCAACAGTTCCTCCTCAAAATAAGCAGAGTAGATGCAATAAAGAGCCAATGCTACATATTAACTTAGAAAAGACAAACCGACAAATACCAGGTGGAAAGGCAGGGACCTCCAGTACCACTAGCACTCACAGTCATGTCCTGCAAGTTAGTCTGAGCAACAGGTACTTGAAATCCTCACCAACCACTTTTATTCCTGTTTTATGCTCAGAAAAGTGGCATCGGGTGCCTGTCTGCTAGCACACAGCCGCACTTGGTGGAGTAGGGTCTGCACTCCCATGCTTCACTCCACAGGAAGTTTTAACCAGCAAAAGCAGGACATCTCTAGTTCATCCTGAAGGACCTGCACATTCATTCACTCAGGCGCAGCCTCTTCTGCTGTCTTGCAAGTCACGCAGCCATTGGTTTGTGAAATCATGCTGTGTTATCTCCGCGGTCAGTGTAAAATGTATCCAGAGAAAATGAGAGTGGTTTTTAGTTCCAGCTGAGAATTATAGAAGTCAGGTATAGTGTGAATTTTGCTATTGAACATAAGTGTGACAACAGACAAGGTTTTGAATCTACATTAGTCTTTAAGTATTTTCCTTCAGTTTGGTGATGTGTTGAGAGAATTAAGTAATGTCAAGCATGAAAAATATTAACAAATTGCCAGAAAAATAATTAAATAATTTGCAATTCTTAACTATTACTACTTTTAAAGTTTGTTTTTACATCTGTTGACTTTCTTATGCAGATAATGAAAGTATAACTTGAAGTATTTCCAAGCAGATAATAGCCTAAATCCAAACAGAAAGTTACTTCTTTTCAAAAAAAAAAATCCTATCTGAATTAATTTATGAAAATACAACACTACTAAAAACTAAATATTATCTGTGCCTGCAAAGCATCTATATAAAGATAGAAGGGGGAGAGTGACCACATTGTTCATAGGTAATAAAAGCACACTAAAGGTGATTTTGTATGTATTGAGTCAAAATTTATTCTGCTCATAAACATAAACTTACATATGAATTTATGTACTGTTTAAAACAAAGTGATTCATTTTCAAGCATGTTTTCTTTGAGCAGTACTGTAAGTGATCCCTGATAGTTTTTAAAGTGTATCATTGTTGCATATATATATATATATATATATATATATATATATATATATATATATATATATATATATATATATCTGATTTTAGTCTCTAACTCCAGCCAAAAAGAAGGTGTGGGGTAGTCAAAGCCATATTTTAATACTAATAGCAGCCCTGTAAAGTAAATGCTATTTTCGTGTTACACTTTATTATTTTTGGATCTACATCCCATTTAAAACAAACAAACAAACAAAAAGACTTCCCAATATTGGGTGATTTATGAATATTAGTGAGTTCTTTTTCACAGCATGGAAGTTAAAGTCTTCATCAAGGCACTGACATGGTCTGTATCTGGTGAAGTGTTGGTCTCTGCTTCAGAGATGACAGACAGACTTTTGTATGTCCTGCAAGAGACAGTATGTCCTTGTACAAGAGAGGAAATAGAGGACAAAAAGAACCTATTTCATTCCCTTTGGACATTTTATGGGAAAATAATCCAGTCCTTTGTCAGTAGAAAAGTCAAGGAAACCTCTACTGTCTGGCTTCAATCAGTTTTCATTCAGTCTTGTATATTTCCACATTCAAACTCCCTTGGGTCAATCACTTAACAACCCTCAATACCATTTTCTTTTTCAGTAAAAAAGATAACGATGGCTATCCTTTGTTAAATATCACATGAATTTATTGTATGATAAATGATTTGAGCTGAGGAAATGGAAAGTGTGGGAGTTGTCCCTAGGTCTCCAAATGGTGTGACTGGTTAAACGGTGGTGCCTTTAGGATATACAGTCTTTGGCAGATGCTAGCTGCTGTAAAAGAGGCAGTTTGCTTTGAGAGTGTGGTCCTGGGTAGGTAACCATGCTCCACTGGAAATCCACTATCCAAGAGCAGAACAAACTGGACTCAGTGGGTTTAAAAAGACACCTGAGAACGAATGTTGTTGAGGTAAGACTAGGAGTTGAGGGATAGAAATGAACATTGTGGAAATATATTATGTGAAATTCCTTAGGAGTCAATAAAAAAAAATTGTTTAAAGATGCTGAAGACCCAAATCAGAAACGCCATGCTCTTGGTTCAGAGCCCAGTGGCATGTAGGATTTCAGAATGGTAGCAGCAGCGAGTGTGCTTCCTGAAGGAAGGCCTGCCCAGCACTAGTAAGTACTTGCTCAGAAGAATCCCTGTGACTCACATTGTGATTCTGGATAACTGAAACCATTCTGGTTTAGTGAAGCTGGCCTCACAATAGTGATAACAAATTCCTTTAAAGATACCCTTCAATTTGTAGAACTGTAAAAGACTAGGAAATTACTTATCAAACTAACTGGTTTGAAAACTGACATGTGTTAACTACATCTACCAGTGCTATCTGGCTAACTGTGAGAGCCTACTCTATGGTAGCACTAGTCTCAGCCTGTGTGAGAATCAGCCTTCTCCAGTGTTGTTCTTGGTCTGGCTCCCATCAGTGGCGCTACAGCCGACAGCCTCTTGCTGAGGTATCTTTCGTTGAAGCATAAGCAGAGATAATGACCCTTCTGCCCCCATTTTGACTCTGCCATCCCACTACAATTCTCTCCTCTAAAAAATAAGGGAAGAGAAAGAATTATGTATAGAGAAAGCAGGTCTTCTCCTGTGTACACATCATCAATCTCTTTCGGCCTCTTGATAACACCCCTTTCCCCCAGTGTATTCTTTTTTTATTTGTCTATTTAGTTATTCACTCATGTGTATACATTCCTTCCATTTTGATGAGGCAAAATCTCTCTCTCTCTCTCTCTGCCTCTTTGTCTCTCTGTCTCTCTCTCTCTCTCTCTGTCTCTCTCTCTCTCTATCTATCTCTATCTCTATCTCTATCTCTATCTCTCTCTCCTGCTGCTGCTACTGTTCTATGTATTCCAGACGAGATGATCTGTGAGATTTCAGATAATTCTGTCTCCATCTCCCATATCATGAGTGCTGGGGTTGCATGGAGGAGCCACAACATTCAGCTTTTTTTATGGGTTTATGGGCTCCTAACTCAGCTCGTCAGGTTTATGCAGCAAGTACTTTTACCCACCCACTTGTCTTCTGTGACCTTCCTCTCCCATCATAACCTCACCCCCCTCATTCATTGTACATCTTCCCCCAGAGTCTACTCTCTGACTATCCATCTCCATCCTTATCTAACTGAGACATTAGAACAAAATGTTCCCACAAAAACACATTATAAATATGTCTAACTTGTACTTACAGCAGGATTTTTTTCCTACTTCCTATACCTCTATGTGGTGATATGAAAACCTGATTGAGGTATATATGTGTTTCTATCAAGTTAGATCTTTGTCAACATTTCTAGGGCAATAGCATAGTCTCTCCATAGAAACAGTATCTTCATTTTTTTTTATTTAGATGAAAAGATTGCTGCTTAGAGAAGCTGAATAACTTGATACTACAACAAACAAAAGAAGGCTCTTCTCCATCCATGTCATTAAGTAAAGCAGGACAGGCTGCCCTCTTGTGACTTGTCTGGCTTTCACTGGAAGACAGAATATTATAAAGCAGAGTTATATTCAAGTGGAAATACAGACAGCAGCACTTAATTAGGAAAAGCCCCATGGCCACAGCTCAGTTTCAGGGACATCTTAGTCAGTAAAGAAGTCTTTCTGCAGAGTCCTCAGGCAGTTCTCCTAGGGTGAGGAAACATGCCAGCAGTTATAACTATAGAAGAGAAAGTGTGACTTAAAAGTAGGTCACAAAAAGTTGTAGGTGAAGTAGCTTTTAAAATAATATCTGGAAATAATGATAATAGCTAACATATTAGAGCACTCTCTATGAAAGCTGTTGATTTCTTTCTATGTATCTTATTTCAATAAACCTTGGAGTAAGTAATCTTTCTCTCTTTAAGTAACTAAGCCTCACAATATATGACTTCAAAAAATTATTCAGCTCAAAGAAACATATACAAGAATAAGTATGTTCTTATCTTTTTTTAAAAGTTATTTTGGTTTGGTTCTGATGCCAGACACTAAGCAAAACCTGTATAAGAGTTTGCTTTTCTTCTGATTAGCTGTTAGTACAAATGATGGCTGATAAGTTCTTTTCCTCTATCTTATAGAAAAATCAAGAACTCGGATCATACCCTCAGAAGGCAAATGCTTTTAAACCTTCAAAGATGGCAAAATTGTTTACACCGATGTAAGGGAAATCAAAAGCTAAGAATTACCCTGTAGCCAAGACTATGTGCTTTAAAGCCATTATTCAAGGTTTCTTACTTGACAGTTTATAATGACCCTGTTGAAAAAAATCTACATTATATGCTGCATTTAATGAAACATGTGTATGTCAAACCAGAAGAAGAGAACTATAAACATATATTGTGTGAAGAAAATTTTCAGCCATGGAACCAGTTTCAGCAGATCAAGAGAAGACGTGTCTTGGGCATGGAACCAAAGTTACAATGAAACATTCAACTCCTGCTGTGCAGGGGGGGTCATTTTAATGTAACACCACACCCCATGGAAACACTATTCCTGAAAATAAACATCATTTTAAACAAAACAAAACAAACAAAAGTGGGGGAAAAAAAAACCCAAGGGTGGGTGGGTAATGAAGCACGAGGAATAATACTTATGAGGAACTATTTACAATAAAATGTTTCCTTTGAAAAGTCTGGTTTCTTACTACAGGGATTTGCTTTACTGTCTTTAGGGTTGTTTTAAACTCAGGAACAGAGACATCTGTGATGAGGAGGGAAGAAAATACTCTCCATTTTGTTTCTCCAAAAGGTGAAGTTGGGGATGAGAAGTGGAACCCAGTTACCCTACAAGCAACCGAGCCAAGGGACCCTGGGGAGTGGACCATGGAATGGAATTGGAAATCTATGATTCCTCGCCTCGTATCACACACCTGCATTTCTCTACCATGGATGGACTGCTCTCATCCGTATTGAAAGTGGTGAAAATTGTACTCAGAAGTCACAAACTCCCCAACTTAGCTCTGTCTAAAATGTCAAGATCTATAGGGAACTAGGCCCAGAGAGCAATTCTGCATCCTCCAGTTTCAAGTTGAAATTGCCAGCTGATGAATATGCTATCCAACTTGTGTGAAAACCTCACAGAAGTGATGATGACCTGACGACCGACAGTGGGGTATGCCAGAGAGTTGTGGATATTGAGTATCCCGTTATACCCAGAGCAACCTGAACTCTTGTCACTTAGAACAATAGCGTTATTTTCTGAGATAGCTGTCTCCAACAAGATGGCTCTACTTTTTATAGACAATACTGACAAGGTGGTTTTCTACCACAGGCAGATAGACACGTATTACTGAGTCTTGGTTTCAACAATGACAGTAAATAAATCCTCCTGAAAAGCTTATTTTACACCTCCTTAACTGTAGATATAACAAGGCAACCTCAATTTTTCCAAATATTCAATGTTTTCTTTCCGGGGTTACATAGAGAACATGTGTAGGGATCCAGAAACTCTTTCTATGAAACGCTACACAAATAGTTTCATATGTGAGTTGAGTATATTCTTCTTCCGTTTTAATACTGGCATTGTCAAAGCCGGAGCAACTGAAGAATCTTCAAGACAAAACAGAATCCTGGGGTCCCACATTTTTGTCCTTGTATTTAATGCTGACCCAATTGTTTGGCCCAGTCACTGAACCTCTCTGTGCCTCAGTTTCCTCATCTGCAAAATGGGGGTTAAATGTTTTGATTTTTTTTTTTTCATAAGATTTGTTTGCAATTCTGGAACAAGAGGTGCTTAAGGTAGCACAAAGTGCTTTGTAACTGTTATAAATGCTGTATTATTTGACTTCTCCGTATAATGAAACAGTTCCTGAGTTTGATTCAAACAGCAGAGCATCACTGACACTTTCCCACCAAGCTACCTGGACGTTATCAGCAATAAATTGTGAGATTCAAAACCCACAATGTTAAAGCATCTATAGTAAATAGATTGACTCATACTATTGAGAAAGACGGAGAGTGTGTCATGTCAATGCTAAGCACCTCCTGTGCTCTCCTGACTGCATAACATGCCACTAATCAAAACCCTGCCGTCATCACAGGAGAGTCAACCATGCGACCATGGGTTGGCAAGAACAGAAAGCAACAAGGAAAGCCAATTGTTTTTTTTTTTTTTTTTTTTTCAAAGAATATCAGCTGATGTGTCCTAATGCAAACATTTAAAAAGTCAGAACTATCCTAATGGAGTCTATGTGCAACTAAGGTAAGTCCCAGATCCCAGTGATTAGCAGGTTCATTGTGCAGTTGATATGAAACAGGGTAATTCTACTATGCCAGCCACCCAGCTAACTCAGTCCTGGATGGAATACACAAATGGCTTGTTCACCTCTTTATACTTCATCTACTATTATGGGGCCCACTTGAGAAAATGCATACTTCATCTGCTCTATACACCCCTTCCTTCTCTCCTTTTGCTTTCCCCATCAAAAACCTGGTGGGTAAATTTTCGTACCAGAGAAATACATCTAAATTATTATGAATGTTAGTATATACCATGTGTTTTCCTGCTGTTAGACGAATTGCATAAAACCCATTCCAAACTTTCTAAGAGCCAAAGCTGCCCGAATGATCATCTCTGAAAGTTTGATTGGGGGAGAGGGAGGCTTTCTTTCTTTTTAATATCCAGAATATCAAGGAAATTGCTCTAGATCATAAAATAAATGGTGACATCTTTATCTGGTTTTCTCCATAGTCCTCAGAATGAATGCTCTAATATTTAGACTATGGAAGTTTAAATATTACTGATAGCTACAATGACAGCAGTGTTGGGAAAATTTGGAGGTGTGTGTTTCTTTATCCATGGATCCATGAGAATGAATCCTATCTGAATGAATGCTTCCTTGGATATGATGTTCAGAATAGCCAAAAATAATGTACCATTAGTAATGGAGAGTCCTACTGTGACATTTTTTCTTCATTTTCAAAAAAAAAAAAAAAAAGGTAATAACTACTCTGTTCTTTTAATTTCAGTATCTGTACTTTCCAGACACAGTTAGGTAGAGATATCGGGGAGGGAGGCAATTAGCACAATAACAGTTCATTTAACTACTTTTTCTTAACCAAGTATTCATCTCTTTGAATCTGACTGAAGTAAATTGAGAGAAGTGAAAGCTCCTATTTAGCCCTGTCAGGACAGTGAGGTTTCCATAAAAGAAATGCACAGACTCTGTATGATAACCATTCTACAGAAGAAGGTCAGCAACACCACCATCTTGTTTTCAATGCCATCTAACTTTTATTTCAGTTGAAGAATTAGACTAGCACTGCCACCCCTGCTTGACTTAGGTCATGTCAGCTAAATTGCTGCAAAAAATAAGGTTTTCGCAATGATACACTTTGTTTTGCTTTTTGTCTTCAATTCAGAAGTAAGGTATATCATTCCTCCCAGCTTGTGAGGTATGGATCGTCACTGGGGTCAGAAAGGGTCTTTACTTGCCATAGGAGAAACAAAATTTGCCAAATCATTTGTGCTTTGGTATTTTATTTCAAACTGTTTTGTTTTCTTCTTCTTTTTTTTTCTACTAGAAATAAATTTTGCCCAATTTTTCTTCTGCCTAGTTATTGATAACTTTTTCTATAAACACACTATAAAACCTGTATGTTCAAAACTTAAATGGAGTTGATTAGCACCTTCTTTTATAATGGTGCTTATCATTTTAACTTGCCTGGGTTTTCATGGAAACTGTAAAAAAAAGCATCTGTTGGTTATGTATTGATATTTAAATAACTGGACTATTTCTATGATGTTACATCAAAGTAGATGACCAGTGTACTCAATATTAAAACATAGCTGTGTCCTTTTTATTTGTCAGAGTGTAATGAAATGCACACACACACACACACACACACACTGCCTCTCTCTCTCTCTCTCTCTCTCTCTCTCTCTCTCTGTATCACACACACACACTCACTCACACACACACACACACACACACACACACACATCATTGTGTATACCAGGATAAGATTTGTAGAATTCAGTTATTTTGATTGGCAGCTACATTGCATTTGTGGCACTTCCACAGCCTTCTCTCCCTACACCCTTCCCTCCTGCCTTTTATTTTCTTTTTTATACTGGTGCTAAAGGTTGAAGCCAGGTGCCTGGCATTTCAGACAGCACAGGTGCCTGGGCATTCTAGACAGCACTCAGCTGTATCTCCCCAGACACCTGCCCTGGTCCTTTACTAGATTCTAGGAATTAAATTTGGTCTACTTTTTGAAAAAATACATAAATATAACTTTTGAAATATCAGTAATGCAAGTAGATCTTAAATAACTGTTTATGGCATGAACTAATGCTTCCAGGATGGATGCAAGCCCCCTTTCCGTTTAGATGGGGAAACGGACACAAGACAAAGATTTCCTTATTCCCAACTGCTTTATACTTTTCATATAGAATACGCTTAGGGACTAGATTCCAGACATATCTGCAGGAGGACTTTCCATGATGGAAGAAAGGGGTTGGTCCTCAGGATGCCACTGCAGAACTGAGCAAGGCGGGTTCTCCTTGCATCGCTGATTTTTATCAGTTGAGTTCCTCCTAAATAAATCTTTAATTGCTGGGAAAGCCTGAGTCTAGTTCTTAAATTGAATTTCAAGAGACGTACATAAAGGGGCAGTACAGGAAAGTGGATTGAAATGCCTACATTCACTTTAGTGTGACAAACCCATAATTGACTCAGTGAAGCTTTGCAGTTTTATTTTGCTATTTGTTTTTGTACTGAAATCTTCGTTATATTCAGACCTACAGGGTGACAGTGGTGCAGACCAACAATGTCTTTGCCTACACAAAGACTCCACAAACTCACCGAAGAGTAAATGATCTAACTTCCCAATCAGAAACAGATCTGGAACCTGATAGAACCTGCAGTCACTTAAGTTTGACAGACACCTCACAAAATGTGCCTATTTCCCCTCTTAACTAGACCATCTTTCCTGAGTAAGGCAGATCAAAATCCAAACACTTATAAATACAAGATGTACATAGTCACACATATGTATTCTGTACATAGTATGGTGGTGCGAGCATTAACAGCTATGCACTTCAGACCTCGACAGACAGAAGACTTGGAGAAGATGATTTTCTGATGTTGCTAGGCAACTCAATTTTGGTTAGCATATAGTGTCTACACTCACCCCTCCTTGGCTGTGTCTCTGCTCAGCTGATTCACCTTCTACTACTACCGCTTTTTCCCGTGGCCTGTGAATTTTCCATGACTCTGTCCCCTAAGCCAGAAATTTTTGTTCCTAGCATATCAACCAGACAACCACCACAATTTGCAGTATTAATATCAGTCAAAGGTCCTATGTTTTTATCAACTAAAATTGCATTTCTGGAATCTTTTGTGCATGATCTAACCTATAGTATCTAATTCTGTGGGGATTTAAGTTTAGAGGAAATATGTTTGAATCCACAATTTTTTGTGTATCTACTGAGTTAGTGTAGCCAGGGGGGCTGGTTTCCAAAGCATTCCCACAATCGTCTGCATTAGTTCGGGTCCTTCCTGTCTCAGCATGACTTGTAGGCTATGTCAGTACTTATTAATGAGAGGCAGAACTTGATTGATTGCAGCTGAGTGACTGTCTGAAGCTCACAGGACATGCACATGTACTGTATGTATCACCATAGAGACTGGAATCCATTTATTGTATGTAAAGTTTTATGAATGGTTATTTTATAATTTATGTATTTAATATAGGAATCAATGAACTCTGGTGTTTTAGTTTCTATGAAAAAATAAAACAAACTGCATTTTTTTAAAAAAAATAAAACCTTTTACCTTGTGTTATTCATAAGATATTTTTTTCTTAAAAAATACAAATCAATTGATAAACTTTTTATAAAAGCAACAGGAGGCAAATTAAGATTGACAGTATAACTTTGTGAAAGAAATTCAACATCAAGAATAAGAAGCACATATCTTCTCTGAAAGCCCCAACATATGCTGTGTCTACTACAGGCACACTTACAAGGAGACCAAGGCAGGGTTTACAATCATTGGCACAGAGCTGTAGTCATTAGGATCCCTCCCTCTTCTGGAGGAGGACTGAGAGATGACTGTGCCAGCCACTTGCCACCTGCATCCTACATCTTACTCCCCAGCTCCTTGCTACTTATGGCTGCCCCATGCATTGTAGAGCCACCAGATATGGGGACTGAGCAAGAGTGCTCTACATGGTCACCATCATTTGCCCTTGAACCTCTGGGTAAAACTTCATAGAACTTGCAATCTGGTGTGGAAAACCATAGCTATGAAGGGCTGGTTCCTGCTCAGGCTTTGGCTTAAATTCCCTGCTCCAGATTTTAATTATGCTCTTCCTGGCCAGGAATTCTCTCAGTGCTACTCCCTGCATAAGCCTTACAGTTGAATATATACCTTAGCCATTACCTTCTGTAAGAATTAAATGGACCTCTGAAAATCAGTCTAGCGGTTCCTCAGAAAATTGGACATAGTACTACCTGAGGACCCAGCTATACCACTCCTGGCATATACCCAGAAGATACCCCAACATATAGCAAGGACACATGCTCTTATAACAGCCTTATTTATAATAGTGAGAAGCTGGTAACAGCCCAGATGCCCCTCAACAGAGGAATGGATACAGAAAATGTGGTATATTTACACAATGGAGTACTACTCAGCTATTAAAAACAATGACTTTGTGAAAGCCGCAGGCAAATGGATGGAACTTGAAAATATCATCCTGGGTGAGGTAACTCAGTCACAAAAGAACACACAGGGTATGTACTTGCTGATAAGTTGATATTAGCCTAAACGTTAGCAATACCCAAGATACAATTCACAGACCATACGAAGCTCAAGAAGAAAGAAGACCAAAGTGTAGATGCTTCAGTGCATCTTAGAAGGGGGAACAAAATACTCACAGGAGCAAATATGGAGATAAAATGTGGAGCAGAGACGGAAGGAAAGGCCATCCAGAGACTGCTCCACCTGGCGATCCATCTCATATACAGTCACCAAACCAGGACATGATTGCAGATGCTGTGAAGTGCTTGCTGAAAGGAGCCTGATATGGCTGTCTCCTGAGAGGTTCTGCCAGAGTCTGACAAATACAGAGGCAACCATTAGACTGAGCTCGAGGTCCCTGATGGAGGAGTTGGAGAAGGGACTGAAGGAGCTGAGGGATTTGCAACCCCATGGGGTGGGGGGGAACAACAGTGTCAATAGGCCAGAACCCCCCCCCCCCCCAGCTACTGGGGATGGGACCACCAAACAAATAGTACACATGGAGGGCCCCAGGGCCCCAGCTGTATATGTGGCAGAGGATGGCCTTGTTGGCATCAGTGGGAGGAGTGGCCCTTGGGCCTGAGGGCATTTGATGCCCCAGTGTAGGGGAATGCCAGGGCTGGAAGGCGGGGAGTGGGTGGATCGGTGGGGAAGCAGAGTCATAGAGGCAGGGGGAGAGAGGTTGGGATAGGGAGTTTCTGGGGGGAAACCAAAAAAAGGGGATAACATTTGAAATGTAAATAAAGAAAATATCCAATAAAAAATGGTGAGAATAGTGAAAGAAGAAAAAAGAATTGGAAGAACATGTTTTCTAACATTTGTTGAGTCCAGATTCCTCATGGTGTGTGTGTGTGTGTGTGTGTGTGTGTGTGTGTGTGTGTGTGTGTGTGTTGTGTGTGTGTGCATTTATTATATATACATATTATATCCACATATAATATACAACAGTAGAAGGGAGACCAGGGAAGAAAAGGGGTAGCAGGACAAGTTGAAATGGAGAGGAAGGTAAAAAACACAATGGTGATAAGGTCAAAATTGTCTTTATGAAACTCAGCATTGTGTAAATGAATATGCATCAGTAAGGACATTTTAAGAACACGGAATTGGATAGAACAGCCTCTCTATGTTCCCTGTGCACAAGTACACTTTACCACTACTGGCAAAAGTACTATTGTACTTTTCCACTCAATTCCTTAATTAAATCCAAAAGGTGTTTTATGTTTCCACATCTTTGCATGTAGTACAGGTCCTTGTCCTGAACACAGCCTTCCTAAGTTACTCTCCTGTTGTTTTCTGTATTGGACTGCTTAGGGGGGACTCACATACCATTTGAATGATAGAGATGGCTCCATAAAAAGAGAGAATCCAGGATGCTTTAGTGGAAATAAATGGACTTTTTGCTTGCGTTGTGATTCTCTTGTTAAACTATTCCTCTTTGTCTTCCTTCCTTCCTTCCTTCCTTCCTTCCTTCCTTCCTTCCTTCCTTCCTTCCTTTCTCCTTTTTGCCTTTCTTGCTGCCTTCCTTTCTCTTTCCCTTCCTTTCCTTCTACTTTTCTTGCTTTATCTCCTTGTGATTAAGGTCTTTTCTTCTATGAATAAGATGATATTTCCAAATAAACTACCATACCGTATGGTACTATATTGTAATGTGTACTCTACTGTACTTTATGCTGTTCTTTCCTGAGTGCTATCCCTGTTCATTTCTATTACTTTGTATTCTACTATGTGGCCACAGGAGGGAGCATTTGCTCAGGTAAAAACATGTATACCAAGAACTGCTAAAGCTGACTTTATGTGGTATCTTGTGGGTTTTGTTTTGCCTGTTTTTTGTTGTTGTTGTTGTTGTTGTTTTCTTTCTTTCAAACATCCATCTGAAGTGACAGCCTAAAATCAAGTGTTGTAATGACCACTCTTCTGCCAAAGGTCTCCACCATCTGTATTTGCAGCCTCCCATTTCCAGGGGTGGAGAGGTTCAACTGCTGTCTTCACTTGGCCAGCAAATTCATCTGGAAACACAAAGACCTGGGAAACTTCATGACCTATCACACATCCTCCACATAGTCCAGACTTGCTCCGGACACAGACAAAAAGTGTGGGAAGTTGAGCAGAATCATTCCCTAAATTCCTACCTCTGAAGCAAGCTCCCCAGGGAGCAGACAGGGATGGCATGTTATTGTGTCTAGGGTTCTCTTACAGTGTAGCAACCTTTGATTATTTTTCTTTTGTAAAATTACTGTATTATGCCTTAAATGTCATTGCCAAAACATACTCTCTTTCCCTAAAAGAATTTTCAAAGGAAAGAATTAGGGATGAGTCCTTAAAACACAGTTACCTCCCAAGCAGCAAGCGAATAGAAAGCAGCAATAATTGACTTCTCTCACAAATGTTGACTTCATACACTGTCATTCCATCAGCCCACCATCCCTAACTATCAACAGCACTGTAACAGACAGAGCATCCTGACTTCTCAGCGCTCCCCTGTTCTCAGTTACACAAACACTGCTATGGGGAAGCATAACTTCAAGTATGCTGGGAGCTTCAATTTCATTTCTCAGTTCAAATAGAAGAAAACTGATGATCCACCAGTGTCAACCTCCTCTGGACTTTTCTCTCTACTCTGCTTGAAGATGACATAATTGTGTGCTTAGGACTTAGTCAAATGTGGTCCCATTTCTAGCTATGCCGTTAGGTATGTGTAATTCAGTGAATAACTTAGTCATTCGAAACTGTCGTTTTCTCACACGTAAGGCAAGTCAATAAAAGCCACTTGCTTTATCCTGCAGCGGTGAGAACTAAATAAGCTACCACAAAATCAGAACAAAAGAGCTGTGTGTGGCAGGAACACAGTCAGGATGCAGTCAGTCACACTTCTGTTCGTCTGTCTTTTAGCTGGTTAGTGTAGAAGGGTGCAGCGCAGAAGGGCATTGTGGGAGCTCGGTGCCTTAACTGGCGGGAGTATAAAAGAGAAAGATGCTTTCTTCTGATACCTGTACCTTCGAGATCCCTGCCCAGCTACTGGTGGTTTGAGTCCCTATCAAAGACACGAGAAATGTCTTAACTGACTGATAAGTGGAGAAACAAAAACCTCAGCACTTTATTCAGAGACGGAAGATGGAGCGACGTGGCAGAGCACATGTGTAACATGTAAAAAGCCCTAGATTACAGCCCAATCGCCTTTCAAAATAACAACGAGTGAAATTGAAGTCTTCCTTTGCAGACTACGGTTATAGGTGGTGGAAGCAGAGGAAACAAAATCCAGGACAACCCAGGCAAAAAGCCAAGAGCCGGCCGGGTACTACTGCTGCGAAGTCAGAGCCGCTCCTTTAAAATGCCTGGAGTCCTCACAGGAGACTGTAGAGGAAACTCCGCTAAGGTGTGTCTGACTCAGAGCCGACTTAAGAAAACATGTATTTCAGAACTGGAAAAGATCTTAATAACTATTCATTTATTTTCTTATTTGTTCTTTTTTTTTTTGAAATATTTATTGAACACCTACTATGTGGTAGACACACCTGTGCATAGCGTGGGTGACTTTACCTGTAGGGAGGGCTTGTAAACACAGAACCAAAACTTGGGTCAGACTATCCAACTCTTCTAACTAGCTGCCTTGTCTGGCCTCGGTGGGCAAGGATGGGCCTAACCCTGCAGTGACTTGAGGGTGGGTACCCAGGGGGCAGTGTCTCCCTTCTCAGAGGTGATGGGGAGGGATGGGAGGGAGGCGTTATGTGAGGGGGGATTCGGAGAAGAGGGCCTAGGATTGGGATGTAAAATGAATGAATGAATAGATTAATTAGTTAATGAAAAAAGTTACGATAAGACACATATACTCACACATACACTGAAATGTTCTCTCTGACATATATATATATATATATATATATATATATATATATATATATATATATAATCAGAAAGTCCCTGGGGAAGATGGAAATGAATTATTTCTGGGAAGGTCATTTACGAAGATATTGACATCCATTAGCAGAGAGCCTTGCTTTTTTCACAATTAGATTATTTAGCTGTCCTGTTTCATAAACACAGAGGAAATGAAGTATGATGACTGATAAGAAAATGAATGTTCCAGTAGAAAATGAAGATTTACTGACAGACCCAGAGGAAGAGCAGTATACGGGGAGCCAGGATTAATCAAGATAAACTGCAAATGTTCTGCCATCTGCGGTGGGCTGCTGAGCAGGCTCTAGGAAGGAAGACAAACTTGGATTTATGTTTTTGCAGATCACTTCACCCTGGATGATTCAAATTACCAATAACAGGATCTCCGAATACCTCACAATTGGTTGGCAGAGGCAGGAAAAACCAGCTCCAGCAAGTCTCACAGTGATGGGGTAGGGGAGGGAGTGGGAGGCATGGAAAAGGATACAGTTACTTCCTGCCTGTTTGGTACCACGTTAGTAAGCCAGGGTAGGTGTTTAGCCTGAAAAGTCAATTCAATATGTTTCCACCACACCTCACCGCTGTACACGGAGGATTGAGGAAGGATGGAGGACTACCACAGGTGACCATGACAGCTGGTGGATGTGAATGAAGAATGTAGATTTATCCAGTGTCTACTTCCTGGTTTCCCTTGCACCACAGTTGTTAGCTACTGAAGGACATAAATGAATATAAGATACTGGATACTACTCTATGTCACTACTGAGGTGATAAATTTCTTAAAGCAAATAGGTTAAATCAAATAATAATTAATTTAAAATGAAAGTCATGGCTCTGGAGAGATGGCTCTGGTAAGAGCATTGGCTGCTCTTCCAAAAGACCCTGATTTGATTCTTAGCATGGACAAGGTAACTCACAACCATCTGTAACTCCAGTTCCAGAGTATCTGATACCCTTTTCTGGGACCTCTGCAAGCACTGTGCACATGTGTGGTATACATACATACATGTAGGTAAACTACATACACACATAAAATTAAAACTTAAATAAATCATTTTAAATTAAAATAATTATCAACAGTAAAGAGGAAGGTGAAGGAGGGTCTCAAGACAACAAGTTCTCAAAACAATATGGAAATATAAAAGTAAATGAAAAATTTCCTCAAAATCATATGACAAACACAGAATCTTGATTACATCATTGTGGATACGTTTTCCCATATCTATCTATATATATATATATGGGAAAAATATATATAGAAAGGGAAGAATCAGGGTTACTTTTATAGAAATGGTTCTATAATTGTCTTATTTAGGGTTTTATTGCTATGATGGGATACCATGACACAGCAACTCTTATTTAAAAAAAAAATGTCTAATTGGGGCTGGCTTATAGTTTTAGAGGTTTAGTGCATTATCCTCAGAGTGGGAAACATGGAGGCATGCAAGCAGACGCGGTGCTAGAGAAAGAGCTAGGAGGTCTGCTTCTTGATGCACAGGAGGCAGAAAAATCTTTGTGTCACACTAGGCCTAGCTTGAGCATAGGAGACTTCAAAGCCCACCCCCACAGTGACACACTTCCTCCAGCAAGGCCACACCTACTCCAACAAGGCCACACCTCCTAACAGTACATATCCCTATGGGCTAAGAATTCAAATTCATGAGTCTATGAGGACATTCCTATTCAGATCAGAATAATAAATTAAAATTTGAAATATATACCAGTAAAGTTACACAAAAGTGATTAAAATGTACTCAAATTTAAAATATCATGAACTAGAGTAAATACTTCTTAGCATAGCCAAACCCAGCCTGTGAGATTACTTCTTTGCCCTTAAAATTAAAGCTTTTCAAATTATGAGTTGAGTTTGTGTGGGGTTTTTTTTTTGTTGTTGTTCTCAGAGGTGATTCCAAAAGGATCCAGAGGATCAAGACAGGGAAGTATCAGGCAAGGATGCCAAACTCACTGAGCACTGGCTGCTTTGAATGCCTCAGAACCCCTAACCAAGTCTTAGATTTTTATATGGAACTCACTGCTCAATTTGATAGTGGGACTTTTATCCAAATTCTATTGTTTTCAGATTGACTTTGAGAACATGAATAGAGTGTTAATGAAATATAAGACCAAATGAACATTGACATTTTTTTCACAGCTTATACTTGTAATTATTTCAAGGGATTGATAAAAACTGTTGTCAGATATAACAAATTTAATGAGTTCATGAACTCAACAGTTGTTGTTTGGCATTTATTCATGGACTCCTGTTTGAATTTAGAAAATATTTAATTAAAAATATGATTTCATCATTTTATTTCCTTTTTCCTCCTCCATACCTTGTCATATCTGTCCCCTCTCAAAGTGGTGGCCTCTTTTTCTTGATCTCTTGGTTATTGTTACGATTACAGAAAGGTGCGCACATATATAAATACAGCCTAGGAAGTATGTTTTTACTGCTCATAGTAGGATTCATTCCTTTGTATTGGTTAACCAATTAGAGGGGCCATCCCAGGGAAAGGCAATTCTCCCATTTAGTAGTGTTTAGTTGTCTACGGGTGGGACCCTGAAAGATTTTCTTTTCCTCTTCCATATTTGCTTCTCTATTGATATTGGCATGGCTCGGGTCTTGCTTAGGCAGCCATTTCTGAAAGTCAGCTGCACACTGACTTCCTGGTCCTCTGGTCTTCATACAAGCCTTTTGACCCTCCTTCCATGATGTTCCTTGAGCTTGCAGGAGTTGTGTTGTAAATGTATCTGCTGGGGCTGGACTCTCCAGTCTTTAGAGTCCTGCTTTGTGCCTGGATGTACTTTTCTCTGACTGCCTACGATGCCGTAAAAAGAGGGTTCTGTGATCAACAGTGCAAGGTATACTTATTTATGGGATATGTTCTTGTATGTAGTAAGAGGCTAAGCTGGTATAGCAAAGTGGTTGTAGTGGTTTAAATAACACTGCCCCCCCCCACCAGGCTCCTATATTTGAATGTTGATGGAGTGGCATTAGGATGTCTGGCCTTGTTGGGGTAAGTGTGACATTGATGGAGGAAGTGTGTCACTGGAGCCAGGCTTTGAGGTTGCAGAAGCTCAAGCTAGGCCTAGTGGCTCACTGTCTTTTCCTGCTGTCTGCCAATCCAGATATAGAACTCTCAGCTACTTTCACAGCACCATGTCTGCCCTGGAGAGTGCCATGCTCTTGCCATGACAATAATGGACAAAACCTCTTGTACTGGCTGGTTTTGTGTGTCAACTTGACACAGCTGGAGTTATCACAGAGAAAGGAGATTCAGTTGAGGAAATACCTCCATGGGATCCAACTGTAAGGCATTTTCTCAATTAATGATGGGGGGGGGCATTGTGAGTAGTGCCATCCCTGGGCTGGTAGTCTTGGGTTCTATAAGAAAGCAAGCTGAGCAAGCCAGGGGAAGCAAGTCAGTAAGTAACATCCCTCCATAGCTTCTGCAGCAGCTCCTGCTTCCCGACCTGCTTGAGTCCTGACTTCCTTTGGTGATGAAGAGCAGTGTGGAAGTGTAAGCTGAATAAACCCTTTCCTCCCCAACTAGCTTCTTGGTCATGATGTTTCTGCAGGAAAAGAAACCCTGACTAAGACACCGCTCAAACTGTAAGCCAGCCCCAATTAAATATTTTCCTTATTAAGGCTATCCTTCCAAGCAATAGAAAGTTGTCTAGCACGGTGATGATAGTAGATTCTCTTCTAAGATCCCTGACCTCAGTATTACCAGGATAACTGCTATATTCCTAATATCAGGCATGATTTCCCTCTTGCTGAGTGGGTCTTACGTTTAATCAGACAGCCGTGGGTTACCAACAACTTGTGAGAGATTAGAAGTGACTTTATAAATAAGAAACAAAATACACTGCTGCAAATTTGAGGTTAGCCTGTGCTCTACAGTAAAACTCTCCTTAAACCCATACAAAAGAATCAACATATTACTAGTTAATTTCATTCCACAAAACAGAATCTTACAACATAGAGCATAGGAAAAAGATCTGATTTTGGACATAGAAAACAACAATAACAATATTTTTAATATGTCATTGTGACAAATGAGTTGTTTGTAGATGTGACTGTCATTCCAGTTCTCTGAGTGAATATTTTATTATTCTACCTTTGCAAAGGAAGAAATTGAAACTTAAGATGCCAAATAGGTAGAAAACGAAAGACAATCTGGGGAGTGATCACCTGTTTATCAGACGAGAAAGAGTTAAATTCTAATTAAATGTATAACAAAAAAGAAAAATTGGCTTTAAGATGACACATGCTCCACTATGTTCATAGCAGCCTTATTTATAATAGCCAGAAGCTGGAAAGAACCCAGGTATCCCTCAACAGAGGAATGGATACAGAAATTATGGTACATTTACACAATGGAGTACTACTCAGCTATTAAAAACAATGAATTAATGAAATTCCTAGGCAAATGGATGGATCTGGAGAGTATCATCCTGAGTGACATAACCCAATCACAAAAGAACTCACATAACATGTACTCACTGATAAGTGGATATTAGCCCAGAAACCTTGATTACCCAAGATACAATTTGCTAAACACTTGAAACTCAAGAAGAATGAAGATCAAAGGGTGGACACTTCGCCCCTTCCTAGATTTAGGAACAAAGCACACATTGAAGGAGTTACAGAGATCAAGTGTGGAGCTGAAACAAAAGGATGGACCAACCAGTGGCTGCTGCAGCTGGGGATCCATCCCATAATCAGCCACCCAATGCAGACACTATTGTATATGCCAGCAAGATATTGCAGAAAGGGCGCTGATATAGCTGTCTCATGTGAGGCTATACCAGTGCCTGGCAAACACAGAAGTGGATGTTCACAGTCAGCTATTAGATGGAACATAGGGTTCCCAAGAGAGTAGCTAGAGAAAGTACCCACAGAGCTGAAGGGGTCTCCAACCCTATAGGTGGAAGAACAATATGAACTAACTAGTACCCCGAGAGCTCATGCCTCTAGCTGCATATATAGCAGAAGATGGCCTAGTTGGCCATCATTGGGAAGAGAGGCCCCTTGGTCATGCAAACTTTATATGCCTCAGTACAGGGGAACGCCAGGGCCTAGATGTGGGTGGGTAGGGGAGCAGGGCGGGGGATGGGGAGGGTTTAGGGGACTTTCGGGATAACATTTGAAATGTAAATGAAGAAAATATCTAATAAAAATTGAAAAAAAAGGAGTCTTCCTCTTCACCCTCCCCTTTTCTCCTACTCCTTTTCCTTGTCCTCTGCAGTAACCCAAAACCAATGGACTTTTTCATTATCTCATGCCCCAAATTGTTTTCTAAAGTAGTTGGATCTCACTTATGGACAAAGAAACTTATCTGGTGACAACTTTGAAAGTCACTTGTCCTGAAGCTTTAGATAAAACTTTTAGTTGTCATTTGAAAGCTCAACTCACTCAATTCTTAGAAAGTAGAGGTTTAGAATAGGGGAAGGAACAAGGAAACAGGACTGGTGAGGTGGTTCAGTGGGTAGAGACATTTAGGCCTAATGCTTAGGCGTAAGGTCCTGAGTTCAATCCCCAGATGATTAGGTTGCAGGAAAGAACCAACTCCTCAGAATTGTCCTCTGACCTCTGCAAGTGCAATAGCCATATGCATGCCTGCATTCACATATAGTACACACACACACACACACACACACACACACACACACACACACACACTTTTTTTTGAAGAATATGAATGTGTTACTCCTGCATACCTATTAGAGCTGGGAGAATAAAGAAATAGTGACCAAACAAAATATTGTTGAGGATGTGGACAATCAGGATTCATAACAGATGACTGACTGGGATGCTCTTTTATACATATTATATATAAACTTCATTATTTATATTACATATAAATTGTATCATATTACTTGTAGTCTTATTTTCTTAAATGAAAATAATGTACCTAAGAACCAAGCAACCACATTCCTGGACATTTACCCCAGATAACTTACCAACACATACATTTTGTACATGAAATATCAAAGAATGTTTATTTGTAGTTTCCATAATTTAAACAACAAAGCCAAGAGACATATGAATAAACAAATCACAGTACAGCCACACTATCAAATATTTTCAGCAATAGGAAGATGCTGTCCTACCAATTTGAGCAGTTTGGATGGACTACTACAAAGTCACACTGAGTGAAAAGGACCTCTTTCTAAAGGTCACCATCAATATGATTCCATGAGAAATCATAAAATACAAAATCAGTTATGTGGTTGTGAAGGGTTAAACGTGGTGGAGGGGATAGATGGAAAACAATAAGTGGGTAATAGGAAAATCTCTGGGGTGATAAAACATGTCTATATCTTCTTTGAATCAACAGGGAATGAATAGATACATTCTTTACCAATGTTAATATTTTAGTTTTGATGGTGTAAGGACCTTACTTAAGAGTCAATTGGATTGTTTAGGTTTTTTTTTTTTTTTTTGACTGATAAGGTATGCAATGGAATCTTTGTATATATAAATAGAGATCAATGCGGCTGGCTAGGCACATGGTAACTGTTATCTAAGCTATGAGCATAGGGGATATGGACAAATGTACAGAAAACAGAAAATTTGGCACAATTGACATCAGTGTTCCTCACATCTCCCAGACAACACACGGAAGATAAAGCCCAAGAGAGATGAATCATCTTCTGGAGAAGTTACAACTCCCCCATGCCTTGTCTATACTGAAAATGCATGCATACAAATATTAAATAAGCATAGCACACCTCCAAATGTTGCCAGATTCTAAATATTCATTGAATTAGTAGATGTCTAATCTCTGGAGACATCCTAGCCAGGACTGAGATTCCCGAGTCAGGAGGAAATGCTACATTACAAGAGCTATGACTTCATTTCCTTACACAGCTATTTCCCCTTCAGGTCTGTACAGTCCACAGGGCAGCTGCTTCCCACCTTGGAGTCAATTCAAACCTCGTGGTCCAGTACATGCCAACGGTTGCCAGAAGCGTCCTAATCTTTCAGTTCCTGGACTCATGTGAAGAAGGGATTTTGGCCAAGGTAATCAAACTGATTCTCTTCTCAACTTGAGCCAGACAGCAGGGTGGAGGGCTTCCCTTGGGAATGCGGTTCAATTTCTCACTCAAGAGCACTTCTTTCACAGCGTCTTAGTTGCATGGGCCTCTTTTTTTTCTCTTGGCCATGTACAGGACAATAGGAACAGGCAAGTTTAGCCTACTTTGTAGACAACAGACTAGAACCCTGTATCTCCAAGGCTATATAGGTCAACCAAGCAGGACAGACAAAGCAAGAAAGTCTTCACTTTAGAACCCAGACACCTTAACAACTCTCATTGCAACCCATCAAGTCTTCCTTTAGATGCTGAACTCACATCTCAAATGTCTCACTTCATTTGGCATCCTATGTTATCTCATTTCTTACAATGTCCCAGACAGCTGGAGCACAATTTAATTACTGTTGTTAGCATTATTATCAACAGATAGCATTTTACAAAACCTTATTATGTTCTACTGCTCTATGTACATAATTTAAACATGACAACAACCAGGAAGGTCACACAGTTTTTATCCTAATTTGATGCATAAAACAAAATTACCATTAACAACCGCAAATGTCTATATATTTTCAAAGTCCTTGCCCTTCAGATTTACCAGAGAGTCTCCTTCTTCCACTGGAAGACTTGGCTACCCACAGTCAATGATGAGACCTTGCTACCTAGCATACCAAGGAATTAATACAGACAAGTATTAACTTGATAAATGGCACTTGTTAGGCTCCTAGCCCTCTGATATGATCTCCTCATTTATATAAAAAATTACACATGAAAATAATGTCAGTCATACTAAGCAGGTATGGAAATTAAATGAAATAAGATATTTGGAGTATTCAGCCTGGTGCCTGACAAGTAATGGATATGGTGGTGATTGTCAAATGAATCAAAGAAAGAACCTGCAGCAATTGGTAGAGACTCTTAGTAACTTGTTCTGTTGCTGTGAGGAGACACCAAGACCAACTCAACCCTTATAAATAAAAAAAGCATTTAATTGGAGGGCTTTCTTATACTTTCAGAGGTTTAGTATATTATCAACATTGGGGATCAGGTGGTGCATGGCAGCCTGCATGGTTCTGGAGCAATAACTGAGATAATCCACAAGCCTTGGAGTGGGGATGGAAGGAGAGATGTGGGAAGGAGAAGGGAGAGTGGGAAGAAGAGAGAGAGAGAGAGAGACAGAGAGAGAGAGAGATACAGAGAGAGACAAGCAGACAGACAGACAGACAGACAGAACCTGAGTTTGGCATGGACCTAATAACACACTTCTTCTGACAAGGCCACACATCTCAATCCTTCTAATTCTTCCCCAAAACTGTCACTCCCTAATGGCTAAGCATCCAAATATATGAGCATATGAAGGCATTCTTATTCAAGCCACCACATGGAGGGAGGGGGAAAGGAAGAGAGGGAGACAAGAAACTGCCACATTTTGACTAACAGGAGAGCAACTGTATTTGGTTTTGTGATGTGAGCAGTCATCTAAACAACCAAATCTGTGGTTTCGGGTATGCTGTTGCAATGTACAAAGATATAGTATTAGGATGACTATAGTTGTGAGGTTGAGGTCTTCACAATAGTCCACTTCACTCTAGTCCACCAGCACCATTGGTCTTTGGGACAGCCACTCAAAGACATTTATGTGAGAGAAGGATTAGCCCCCAATTAGTCACATCTAACAAAGGACCTTCCTCTCCCTCTATCCTGCTGGACAAACAATTATAGCCAGGGTCAACTCTCCATCCAGGAAACAGAATCACGGGAATATTTACTCAAGCTCTTCCGGCTGGAACTTCTTCCTCATCAGCTTATTGTCTAGAATCCTGAGATTCTCTTCCTTGTAAAATACTAAGGAAAAATAAAGTGAAATCTAGTAAAAAATATTTCATCTAAAAATGATTTTTTAAAACTAAGCATGTCTCTGCACAATGATAACTTGGTCAGGGAAGAAAGAAAGAAAGAAAGAAAGAAAGAAAGAAAGAAAGAAAGAAAGAAAGAAAGAAAGAAAGAAAGAAAGAAAGAAAGAAAGAAATTAAAGCTTTCTAGAATGGGACACAATGAAAGCAGTGCTAAGAAAATTCATAGCACTAAGTGCCTTCATTAAGAAATTGGGGAGATCCTACACTAGCAACTTACCAGCACATCTGTAATCTCTGGAACAAAAGGAAGCAAACTCAGAAGAGGAGTAGATGACAGGAAATAAACTCAGGACTGAAATCAACCAATTAAAAACAGAAAGGACTATACAAAGAATCAACAAAACTAGGAGCTAATTCTTTGAGAAAATCAACAAGATAGATAAACCCTTATCCAAACTAACTAAAGGGCACAGAGAAAGAATCCAAATTAACAAAATCAGAAATGAAAAGGGAGACATAACAAAAGAAACAGGAAATTAAAAAAAATCATCAAATCTTACTATAAAAGCCTATACTCAACAAAACTGTAAAATCTAGATGAAATGGATTATTTTTTAGACAGATACAACATACAAAAGTTAAATCAGGATCAGGTAAATTATCTGAACCACTCTATAACTCCTAAGGATATAGACACAGTCATTAAAAGTCTCCAAACCAAAAAAAGCCCAGGGACAGATGATTTTAGAATCATCAGAATTCTATTAGACCTTCAAAGAAGATCTAATACTAATACTCCTCAAACCTTTCAACAAAATAGAGACAGGAGGAACACTACCTAATTCATTCTATGAAGTCACTCTGATACCTAAAACACACAAATATCCAATAAAGAAAAAGAACTTCAGAACAATTTTGTTTATGGATATTGATGCAAAAATCCTCTATAAAATTCTTGCAAACCAAATTCAAGAACACATCAAAATGGTCATTCACCACAATCAAGTAGGCTTCATCCTAGGGATGCAGTTGTGGTTCAATATAGGAAAACCAATGAACATACCCACTATATAAACCAACTCAAAGAAAATGTCACATAATCATCATATTAGATGCTGAAACAGTCTTTGACAAAATACAACACCCCGTCATGTTAAAAGTCTTAGAAAGATCAGGAATCCAAGGCCCATACCTAAACATAATAAAAGCAATATACAGCAAACCAACAGCCAACATCAAATTAAATGGAGAGATACTTGAAGCAATCCCACTAAAATCAGGGATAGGACAAGGCTGTCCACTCTCTGTATCTATTCAATGTAGTACTCAAAGTTCTAGCTAGAGCAATTAGACAACAAAGGAGGTCAAAGATATATAAATTGGAAAGGAAGAAGTCAAGGTATCACTATTTGCAGATGATATGATAGTGTACATAAGCAACCCAAAAAAATCTACCAGAAAACTCCTACAGCTGATAAACAATTTCAGCTAAGCAGCTGAATATAAAATATAAAATTAACTCGTCAGTAGCCTTCCTCTATACAAAGGATAAATGGGCTCCGAAAGAAATTAGGGAAACAACATTCTTTACTATAGTCACAAATAATGTAAAATATCTTAGTGTAACTAAACCAAGCTAGTAAAAACTCTGTATGACAAGAACTTCAGGTCCCTGAAGAAAGAAATCAAAGAAAACCCCAGAAGATGGAAAGATCTCCCATGTTGGTAGATTGATAGAATTAACATAGGTCGCCTCAGAGGGAGGGGATGTGCTTGGTCCCGTGGAGGCTTGATGCTCAAGAGAAGGGGGATGCTAGAGAGGTGAGGTGGGAGTGGCTGTGTGGGGGAGCACTGTCTTAGAAGAGAAGAGGTGAAGGGGTGGGGAGCTTGTGGAGGAGGGACTGGAAAGGGGGACAACATTTGAAATGTAAATAAATAAAGATAATAATCAGAGATTCCATATCTTCATTTTTCACCATATAAAGTCTATTAATCCTATCACACTTATCTTATTTTTCTTAGTTTACTGTAGATCCATTAAGATGTTGTTATGGGTCTACTACATATTTGAGAACTGTATTTGTTTCACAAAGAGCAGGAAGAGCAAATGTTCTGTGTTTGTAAGCGAAGAAGCCAAGAAATACTACATACAATGATGGTTTAGGCCTGGGGTTTTAGATCATGTAAGAGAACTTATCTAGCATGTTCAAACTCTAGTTGAGAGGAAGAGATTCCCTGGACACGCTATCGTGAATGAAGTAAATGAGCTTAACTAAAACACTTGAGCACTAGGAAGCCCCACGAGGCAGTGACTTGATGCAAACACACTGAACAGTTTGTATAAACCTAGGGAAAAGCAGGTTTTAGATTATTGTTGTTTTGATTACAATTACATAAAAGAAAATTGAAAATAGTATCAATTTGAAAAAATGTCTAATTCACAAAAAGACCAGGATAGTAAATGGGTGGTTGGATAGATAGACTATACAGATGCATGTTTCTAGGATGTATATTCACAGGTATACATATCTAAAATGTGGTGAGTGGTTTGTAGTTAAGATGGTGTTTGAATCTTAGTTGAATACTAAGAGACTTCAGCTTCAGGTTCCCCATTCTTTGTCTTTCTCCCTCCCTCCCCCACTTTCCTCTCTTGTATCTACCCTGCTCAACACTTTGCTTTCTCATAGGCTTGGTGCACTTTGACAGGAAAGAGAGCTGAGTGAGTTGTATATCTATATATATATTTTCAGGAGGAAATCAATAATGAAAATGGAAATTCTGCTCATTAAAAATCCACTGAAATTTTTTGCTTCCAGGTCCAGAGAGCATGATAACATGTCGTCTTCTGACATGGGAGCCCAGCTGTAATATGGAATATTTCTCAGTCCCAGAGTCCTCAGAATCACTGGGATTTAGAGCCACTACTTAAGAGCAGGGTTGGCCATTACTGTGTTTGTAACGGATGTTCTTGGATGGATGGAAGACTCTGACCACAACTTGTCATTTCGCAGGCCAGTCAGTCCACTCTCAGCAGTCATCTAGTGTTACATGCGCCTAGCTGTGTCTTTCGGGCTGTTACTATGCACACTTTTCTAGAAACAGTGGCAAGATAACAGCCAGAGAGACCAGGAATAAGCAAACCATATTTAAATGCTTTTGATTGACACTGGATTACATTCTCTTTATAAGCCTGCTCAGAGTCTTTGTCCTAACGGCCATTATGGACCTTCAAATATTCTAAGTTTTTACAATGTATCTGGCAAAATTACAGGGTTGGAAGAGGCAACTTAAAAATGAAATTCCTAGACCATTAGTCTGTGGACTGTGGTTTGAGAAATTATGTTCAAGCGCCAGTGTGTTACCCAGTATAATTTAGTCAAGGCATTCAGATTGGTAAGGCTTTTGCACTAATCCCATACCCTCAAGAGAAAAGATAAATGGCTGATTTGTTATTTGTTCCCCTAAACTGAGGACTCTCTGGACTTAAAAAGGAAACATGATAGCATTATTTTCTTCTTCCCAGGACTTAAGGCCATTTCCCTTTAAAAAACAAAACAAAACCCTCCTCAGCTATAAGTATAATAAAGAATATTTAATAAAAGCTCATAATGGGCCAATAAGCACAAAAAAGCCATCTGCTGACTCGACTATAATTATTCTCCTCATTTGTAGATAAAGGATCTAATTCTTGCTGAATTGAGGCATGTGTTCAAGACGGAGAGGACAGCTGCTGGAACCCAAGCCCGGAGTCTGAAAGCTAGCATCTCTCAATACCTAATCCTTCTCGGCAGCCAGTATCAACCCCTCTGGTGTCTGTGACTTAGAAAAAATTCTGCCCAGGACCTTTCCACTTCTCCCATCTCTGTGCCTTAAGTGCAAATTAGATATTCCATCAGTAATTTTTTTTTTTTTTTTTTTTTTTGGTTTTTGACAAAAAAAAAAAAAAAAAAAAAAAATCCAGAAAGATCAAGATGTCAGCAGAAGGATAGAGGAGGCAGACTGGATGTCGCTTCCCAAACAAAGGCTGTGTGCATCTTGTGTCAGTGTGAACCGCTCCACACTTGAAGGATCCTAGAGGAACACAAAAGAGCTGTGAAAGGGGAAGAGCAGTCCAGCGGACCGAGAAAAGCCTTATGTGTCCTCTCCTTCCAACTTGGACCCCAGTGAATGCCATTTGTTTAAATAATGATCAGAACATAATAGATACGATGGGGTTGCCAAGAGCCTAGTCATTCAGTTCTGCTTGGCTACGGAGGGAGAAGAGAAAGAAAGAAAAATCGGCGTTGATGCGGCCCGGGGAATGGTTCATGCGGCTCAGATTTCTACACACTGATGTTGAAACTGGAATCCCCGGGACACTCAATTATAGGAAATAAAGAAATTGGCAATCAAAGAGGACCTTCCTCTCCCTGATCCGCACCCCCAACCCCATTCAGATAAATGAGGAAATGAAGAGAGTGGTCTGGAGAAGACCCCTAACTACTCAGCAGTTATCAAAACTCTAACAGAATGACACCCCTTTTCTGTTGCTTTGAGGGGTAAAGGAATGGGGGGTGGTATTTCAAATGGCAGAGATAGGGCTTGGGAATGGGATCTTCGGTGTCATTAAAGGGAGGTTTGAGGTTTAACTCTTTCTTACTCAGTTTGACTGTGATCAGGATAATATTACTTCTCTGAGCATTGGTGTCTTTAGCTACTTCGATGGGGAAAAGAGCCACAGACTTTATAAAGATTAAATGATTTACTGCACCTAAGAACTGTAGGAATGGGAAGACATTGTTCATCCCTGAAGCCAGAATCCCCAACTAACAAAACCTTGTTTTCCTTTCTGACTCCTGCCCAAGTTAAGAAACCTCCTCCTTTTCTCTTTAGCCACATGTCACATCAAAAACAAAAACCAAGGTCAGAGGACATAGCTGAGTGGTACAGCACTAGCCTGGCAAGTACAAGACCCCGTGGTTGATCCCTGACACAACAGAAAAGCAGACAAATGGAATCAAAAGCATGCCATAGTTAAATACAGTATAGTTCTTGTTCTTCACCATGTTCTAAAATCCACAGATGCCCAGGGAGCACCCTAAAGCCTGGCATTCTAATCTGCACAGGCAGGAACACATGACCTTAACTTTCAGCAGAGGGAATTAGATTGGAAGAATTCAGGAGTGCCCATTAAGGAATGGTCCCATATCAAGCTTTTCCACATGATTATCACATAAATCAAAAGCTAGAGAAAGAATTGATTGACGGGTAGTAAAGAAGCCACTCTCCCTTCCAGCCCATTGTGGTGGAACTCCCCTCTCCTCACTAGGAAGCTGAAGATGGCCAGGCTCCACGGAAATAAACCAAGATTGTGTTATTCTCTTTCTGCTTCCTAAAACTTTCAAAGAAAGAGCAATATTTATTCACTAAAGATTAGGACATGTTAGTCTCAGAAATTCGATCTTGGCCTGATTTGGCTAATTAATTACTCTGTTTTACTTCCCTTTCGTTTTTCTTGCCCAGCTAAAATAATTCCCATGCTGAGCCCACGGGTGTTGATCTTGAAAAGAGTGTAATTGAGAAATTTTGGTCTTAATGTGAGGCCTTCAGAACTTAATTACAGGAGTACAGGCCCAAAAGGACCTTAAAGTGAGTTCTTTCATTTTTTTCATACAAAGAACTTCCTGAGACATAGAAGGCATTAGGCAGACTCAGCCCTGAATCTCTCCAGCACAAAGCCAGACAAACTTCCTTTGTGTCAGAAGGCTCCTCATGCAGGGAGTGGAGTCTCATCCCACAATGATGTCACAGCTTCTGTTGTTATTTGCTCTGTAGAAAGGTGAGCTAAGTGGTTAGCAGTCTGCTCTTTCTGTGTTTAAGTGTCATCAACACACACACACACATAAACACACAAACACACAAATGAGAGCGGCCAAGGACAGGGCTATGCAGGCATCCAGTGGAGACTGTCCAGTAGAAAACAAAGTTGAGGTAGTAAGATGGGGGGCCATGCACCCAGAAGTTGTCTCAGAGAACATCTCTGGTGTGTAAATAGAACAGGAAGAAAGAGAACAACACTAACCAATGTGATTCTCGTGGCATTTAATTGCAAAAAATTAAAAAAAAAAAAAACAGCCTCCAAGCCATTCTGCCATACACAGGGGATCCTGTCAATTTGGGTTATAGTTCCTTTCTTATTATATGCTCTGAATGGGCAAAAGGGATCCATTTATCATTCCAAACTCAGTGCCTGTGGGCTTCTTCGGGACAAGAGGCCATTTCATAGACATTCCTGTCTTAATGGCAGACTTTATTCTTTGGCGAGAGTGAAAAGAGGAAACAGAGAATATGAGGTAAGAGGATTCTTCTATCATGACTGTATTTAAATTCAGCCATACTACTTTAATGAATGTATGTTTTGTGCTAAATGTCTTCAGATTGTTTATGATCATTCTCTGATATTTAAGAGAACTAATATTCAGAAATTTATCCTAAACCACATGACCAAAATTTGAGCTCCTGGGTTGGAGTTCTTTCCACACCTGTCACCTGTGGATTCCACAAAGTGTGGGCCAATGGCCAGCAACATCTGCAGCCCTGGTGAGTATGGAGGACCAAGGGGCCTCCAGTCCTGAATCAGACTTGCTTCAGTGCAGCAGAATATTAACAGGGCACGTCCCCTGGTAATTTACACACATGTTCTGGCTTGCGAAGCTGGTCTCCCCCACCACTGTTCTTCCAGCTGGAGACAGAATTCTTCCCCAGCTATAGCTTTCTTCTGCCTAACAAAGCAGCTGAGAAGGGTTTTGTAGGAAATCTGAGAAGTCTGTGCTTTTAGACACATTAGGGATAAAAAGTCATGCTTCAAAACAGGGTTTGTAAACACTCAGAGTAAACTGCACATGGAAGAGTCTTGAGTGTCCACTCAGAAAGGAAAGGCCAGAAGGACTTAGCTGGGAGAGGCCTCTTTGGTGACAGAATGCTGACGGGCAATTCCAATTTTCTTCAAGAAATATTTTTTAATAAATAAAATATCCAATAAAAAAGAAAAAAAAAAGAAATACTTTTTTATTTTTAAGTTTATTTTAAAACATGATCAAGCCAATGAGAAGTGAGGAAAGCTATACATAGAAAAGTGGCAAATTGACATAAAGGACTGAACAGAGTATCACAGCCGAGACTTTTTTCAATGCCATGGGGATCATTGCCTGGAAGGGTCCTGGGGCAGTCCTCTGTAAGCTTCCAAGACAGTGCTCCATTCCTTATGCCCCCACCCCACCCCAGGAGAATACTGTTGGCCATAACTCTCTACAATGAAGGTCTAAGAGATTTGGGGCACAATAACAAAACACTAATAGACAAGGAGTATTTTGTTTATAAGCAGAGGCAAAATCTCTGGATATACACAGAAAAAAATAAACAAAACACCTATAGATTTGAGCCATAACACCAAAGACTCTCTAGGTAGTAATATCATAAGACCCAAAAAGCCTTAGGTCCGGGATGTCCCACTCACAGAGACGCAGAGATGGAGATCGATGCAAAATGCAAGAGGTTTATTGATCCAGCATGCTGGGGTCTTCCTGAAATCGGGATGAAAGCGACCCCGAGTAGCTAAAGCACACACCTTTTATACATTTTTTAGAGCACTTCTCAGTTACAGTTTAGGGCTGGCAGTTTATCATTGGTTAACCTTTAACCGCGTTAAGGGGGCAGACTTAGAGTCCGAAGACATTGTGTGGGCCTTTCTAAACAATCAGATGACTATCTCTTAGCAGGTAAACTTAAGGACCAGAGGCATTGTGTGGGCTTTTTTAAACAATCAGAGGACTATCTCTTAGTGGGTAAACTTAAGGACCGGAGGCAAATTCTCAGAAAAGAACATCTTGACATTTACTTAACTTTTTACAACAGTGGTCATTTTGAGCTAGCACACATCTTACAATATCCTGTATTTGGAGGCAGAGTGAGGAGCAGGAGCCACCACCAGAAGATGAGCCAGGCTTAGACTGCTTAAGGAAAACACACAACTTTGACAGGTGTGTGACCCTGGGAAGCTCACTGCACTGAGGGCTCCTCTTCATATGTTATTGTGTTGTTCCCTCTTCATCCTCATTGTAAGAGAAGGTGTTGAAAAGTCAAGGACCTGAGTGTAAGAGTCGCTCGCCCTTTGTGCTGGTCTTTCCTCACATGCAGTTCAAGATCCATTTTGTGTCCTTCCCTGGTCCAGTCTGTGCCCTGAGATTTTGATTTATTGGGGTCATCCAGCCTCCTTCGCTCATTGGTGTCTGATAAATTTGGTTAATGGCCTTTTTATGTTCTAGGAGGAAACCCAGGAGAAGGTTGTATAAAGAATGTGACTGTTTCACTGTGTCGGCTTCAAAAGGGACTCAGGACAAATCACTGACTGTGATTTCAATTAGCATACCAAAGCACATATGGCCCCCAGGTTCTCTCTGCATCAATTAAGTGGCTGTTAAAGAGCCCATGCTGGCATCCTGGCTCTTCTCAGCTCTTCACCCTGCCCCCACCTAAACTTCTCCCGCTCTTGGCTTTCCCATCCTCAGGCTCTCATTCCTATATAACCCTGGTTATGCTCTCTCTACCTCTTGGTTCTCTTGGCTCTTGACCTTCTCTTGTGGAACCCTTTCTCTCCCCTCCACCCTCACCCCGACCCAAATCTCCAGAGCAGGGAGAGAGTTGAGAAAGCTGTAGACTGAACATAGCCAATAGAATGAAGAACTCTATGAGAGAGGAGAAAGATATGGGGAGAATGTGAAAGAAAGAGAGAAAGATAAAAGAGAATACACAGAGAGAGAGAGAAACAGAGAGAAAGAGAGAGAGAGAGAAAGAGAGAGAGAGAGAGAGAGAGAGAGGGAGAGAGACCCAAGAGAGGAGATAAAGAGAGACTCAAGAGAGAGGTGACCAAACAGGTAGAAACACAGATGGAATTGCAGAGTCATACAGAAATGAGAAGCTGGGAGAAGGGAAACCCATGATCTAGAGAAGTTTAGGGTAGGGGACAGTGAGAGGAGCTGAGAGGATCTGCAGACACTGAGTGTGCCTTGAGGTGCTATGCACCTTGGTATGTGAATAAGCACTATAGGTATCCATTGATCTGAAGTCTTGTGGACCTGACAAAGGTGATAGGGTTTACATCCTCACTTCTCCTTCTTCCAGATAGCGAGCACAGTGCTACTGTTAGCATCAAGCCACACTTAACTGTGTAACCCTCTACCTGCGTTGCCAGGACAACCACCTTCAATCCCACAGCCCACCTGGCTCAGTCTCCACCCTCAGTGATGTGACGTTATTCTCCCTATAAATTGAGAAGACACCCCCTCCTCCCTCTTTTTGTCCTCTTCTTCTTCTCTCTCTTCTCTCCCCCCTCTATCTCTTTCTCCTCTTCTCTGCCCCCTCCCCCACCCGCTCAATAAACCTCTCCCCGTGGAACCCCCTCGGCCTGGTCTGCTGCCTGGTTATTCGCCCAAACACACTGATATTTTTATCAATAGCTACCATTGAAACATATAATGCTGGAAGTGAAACACTGTTGCTGGGACATAAAGGGTGTCTATGTTATTTATTTATTATTAGGTCTCCATATTGATCTTGTTGCTAACCACTGAAGACACAAATTTTACAAGTTAAGGAATGAGAGTGATTCGGGGTGTCACTCAACTTTAAAGTTCCCAGACTAATGGTGACAATCACCTGGCACCTAGGAACCATCAAATGTATGTGCTTATATGTGACATACTTCAAAGAGGAAATACACTGTTGGTCAGTACCCAAGAACCATGTGGAATCATCAAGAGAAACAAAGTCATGTAAAAGCATGACTGAATTCACAGGTCTTTGTAAATCTCCTAATTTTCTCACAGTGATTATTAATTTCAAGTATCCTCACCATCACAAAAGGCCTTTTTCAGTTTTAATACAAAATTTTGGAAACCATTCATTGAGGATTACTTCAAATGGGTTTTTTCTCTTCTTGTTGTTATATTTTTTATCATTTTGGGTCAGTTATTTCCCCTGCCTTTGAGTGACACAACCTAAACTGAACCATTCACATGTGTTTAACATTTAACTAAACACCTAGAATCCACCACTAATGAAAAAGAGACATACTGTTTTTATTGGACACAGAAATCTTCCCCAGAGGCTTTTGAACATCTCACTTTAAGTTTGTGGCACTATATTGTACCCAAAGCTTGGACACATTAAGAGATAAAGCTAGTTTACCAATGCCACCCTCTCATGGCTTGGATCTAGTGGTCTCTGCTTCTTGTCTGCTGTCACGTGACACTGTAATTCCCAGTGTCATGCATGGCTGAGCCTTTCTGGCCATGATAGACTGAAATCTCTCTGCAATGGTGAGCTGAAATGAACTGATCCCCCACTAAGCTGTTTTTAACAGATATTTCGATCACAAAAGCACAAAGGTAAATAACACACCACTTTGTGGCTCTCATGAAGGCATTTGTTAGACAAGTCATTACAGGAATGCTTGTTTACATTTGTAACAAGCATGAGGGATCAAAGTTATAAGGTGAGAGTGGAGATACTCCAGAGGACATACTTGGAAAGTCTTCCCAAGAAAGAGAAGGTTGTGCTGGAGAGATGGCTCGATGGTTAAGAATGGCACACTGCTTTTGCAAAGGAGCCTAGTTCAATTCTCAGCACCCACATGGTGTCTGTAAACTGTAACTGCAGGGAATCTGATATCTTCTGACCCACAGGTGCTCACACTTCATATGTATAGGCAAAACACATACATAAGATGAAAATTTGTAAATATTTCAAAGGCCTATAAAAGATTTGAATATTAATATTTCTTTTTCAACTTTTAAAATAGATTTTATTTATTATAGCACTGTGTGTGTGATATTGAAGAGGTCACCTCAGAGCCTTTGGAAAATTCCACCAGACTCCTCCCTTCCTGGAAGAGAAAGGTCATGAAGCACTTAGGCACCCCTCCCCCTCCAGAAGAGAGAGGCTAATTACATTCCTCAGACCACTGGGGGTGGGGGTGGGGCGGGAAAGGGTGGACCTACCATAGGCCTCCAGTGGGTGGGGGATGCCTTGCCACCTTGTTCCCTAAAGACCAATCAGTTTAAAAGTCACACTGTTCTGCCAATCACACTGAGCCTAAGCTTGCTGCTCTAAAAACTGTATAAATACTCACTGAACAAGCTGCAGCCAGGGGGAGGGGATGGAGGGATGGTCACCACCTCTCCTTTGGTGTAGGACCACCCCAACGTGTTGGAACAATTCCTCTTGCTTTTTGCATTGATTCCTGGCTCCAAGTCATTCACTCAGGGGTTCCCCAGTAAGCTAAGGCTGGCCAGAGTCTTACAATATGTGTGTCAGAGAGTGGGAGTCATATATGTCATGGAGCACGTGCGCGCGTGTGTGTGTGTGTGTGTGTGTGTGTGTGTGTGTGTTAGGTCAGAAAACAACTTTATGGAATCATTTTTTCCGAATACTTTTATGAAGATTGTAGGGACTGAACTCAAGGTATAGTAGCAAATACTTTACCAGCTAAGAAATCTCTCTGATCCTGAGATGTTAAAATTTCTCAAAGAGTCCATTTTACCAAATAAATTGCTTCTCACTAAGCTAGCAGTATTAATTTCTATTTCTATTATTAAAAATCATGATATAAAAAAGACTTGGAGAGGAAAGGCTTCACTTGGCTTGTACATACTGCTTATATAGTCCAGCAATGAGGGGAGCCAGGGCATGACCCTGCAGGCAGGAACTGAGGCAGAGACCATGGAGAAACACTGTAGATTGGCTTCTTCCCCATGGCCTACTCTCTTACACAACTAAAGACCAACTGCCTAGGGGTGGCATAGCCCAGTATGAATTGGGCCCTCCCATATCAATTATTAACCAAAGCATCACAGACTTGCCCAAATGCTAACCTGATGAAGCATTTTCTCAAATTAGGTTTCCTCTTCCCAGCTGATTCCAGCTCAAGCCAAGTTGACAAGCTAATTAGCACACTGGAGGGCACAACCAGGACTTCTCCATCAAGTGTATCTTGAACCTGTTATTCTGCAAACAACTCACAAACTCCTCCAGGACTTTCTGTAAGACTTGGGCAAGAAAAAAAAATCTTTAAAATCATCCACACATTTGTTTCCCCTCTGAATCACATAATCGTATGAGATCATTGCCGACTGGAACCACTGTGAGCTCTTACTCTCTTAGGCTCAGAGTTATCAAAGCTATGAAGTTGAATTTAACTTACTCTGCAGGATCTTTGAAATCCTCTAATGTTTAGAGGAAAGTAAATTTGTACATATTGAATAAAGGTAATCAATATTGGCAAAAAACCTTGGCAACTCCCTAATGACTCCTAAGTGAATACAATGATCAAAACAGTCAGAATGTGATGAATGAGCACGTTAGCATAGAGTCCCCCTGGTGTTTGTGAAGAAGGCTGTAAAAAAGAAGTGTATGCAGAGGGTCCATGATGGGAAATTGATGGGCCTGTATGATTTTCAGGGGAGATGGTTCTTTGTTATATGCTTATGGGCAGTGATATCTTTTCCAATTTTTAAAAATTATATTGGGCATCAAGCCAGAGCCATCTTAACAATCAAAGCTATTACCATTAAAAAAATGATTCTATTTGTTTGGAAGTGCTGAAGGTCACACTCAGGGTCTTTCCCATGCTAGGGAAGTTTCCCTGCCCCACCCCCCACCCCGCTAGGGAAGTTCTTGATCACTGAACCTCAACCCCAATCCTTTTTTTTTCTTTTTTTCTTTCAGACAGCCTTAGCGTGTAGACCAGGCTATCTTGAGATGAATAATATTCCTGTCTTCTCCTTCTCAAGTTATGCACATGTGCCTTCATACCCAGTCCCACAAGAAATGATTTGAGAGAAGTGCCTGCTTGATGGCATGGAGGCATAGCAGGAGCTTCGTTCCAAACAATGTTAAGTCCAAGCTTAGTCTCTCTTATTTCAGAATGCCAGAGCTCCTTATTACTGTTTGAGTTATACTGTGCAACACTGTAGCAATCAGTTGACCTTGATGTGGGATGTTGATGTCTTGGCTCCTTCAGCTTTAACATGAGGATAACACTAACACTTTCTTTGGTTTCAGGAGATCACAATAGGGCAGACCTAACAGATTACTACAGGGGCTTGCTCATGGCAAAGCCTAAACATATTGGCCATCATTATCAGGACTGTATTGTGACCAGTAAGGATGAGACCACATGCACTTACTATGGTGTCTGCCACCTGTCCAAGATTTACAGAAGGAATGAACAAACATGTTGGAACAAACTAAAGGTCTTCACAGTTTGCAAGGTTTAGACTTCAGATTGGCCACACATGACCTGGACTCAGGCAGGTAATTTCTATTCTCCTTCCTGTCTACCATTTCAGTCTCTACAGTCTTTACTCCAGCCTTCTGGCAGACACCTAGCATAGGCCTCTCCTCCCACCCACTTCCATTCCCTGGGGATTCATCCAAACCTTTCAGTGAAGTGAGCTTTACCTTCTCTCTGAATTGCATTGCATCAGCCACCTATGCACAGAAACTCTATCTACCTGGAATATCCAGTGGCTACAAAGGATAGGCACTCAATTAGATAAATCACACTATCCTTCCATTCCTTCTTTATGATATCTCCGTTCTCACCCTCAGAGTGATAACAACCTTCATAAGGTGCCCCTCCTCCCACCTCAGTGCCATTCACTGGAGATTACAAGTCTTGGTTGAGATGCAGGGTCCCCCTAGCATTTCCATCCCTGTCGCTCCAGACAATCCAAATCCTTACTGAAACATACTTGTAGGACACCCTTCTAACTATACCCCCCCAATTCACTGGGGATACCACCTCTAGGTATGAACAGAACACCCTTAGCTCTGTCCTTGAGCCCCTCATACCCTTTTCCTTTAGCCCACCTCTATTCCTGTCTGCCATCCACTAACTTACAGAAGCACTCCCTATCAGGCAACCCACAGCATAAGATCCAGAAAAGGCAACAGAAAACAAGGAACAAAACATCCATTAACAAACAGAAGAGCAGATATCAACACCTCAAATCACCTCAATCATTCTAACCTCAGGTACCTAGACATCAGCATAAACACATTATCAAGAACAGGCAGAATAATACATTTCTGCCAGAACCCAATAATCTTACTGTACTAGACCTTGAGAAATGTAATATGACTAAAGCAACATACAAGCACTTCAAAATAGCAATTATATCTATGTTCAGGAACCTTAAAAGGTGCATGAGTAAATTCCTTATTGAACTCAATGAAAACCCAAATGAACAATAGAAGCAAATAATGAAAACATTTCAAGACATGAAAATCAAAAATAAAATAACAAGAGAAGATCCAAAATGAGATAAAACTATAAATGAAAATCTTAGTAAGCCAACCAAAACCTCTGAGATATAGAATTTTTGGATAATAGGAATTGAAGAAGGAGAAGAAGAAATCTGTCAGAGGCACAAAAAAAAATTTTCAAAATAGTTCATATAACAAAATTTCCCTAACCAAAAGAAGAAGATGCCTGTTGAAGTATAATAATTATACAGAACACCAAATAGACTGAGCCAGAAAATTAAAAAAAATCCCCATGACACATAATGATCAAAACACTAAATGTACAGATCTAGGAAAGAATGTTAATAGCTGTAGGGGGAAAAGACCAAGTAACATACGAAGGCAGCCCTATCAGAATAACACCCAACTTCTCAATGGAGACTCTAAAATCCAGAAGAGCCTGCATTAATGTTGTAAAAACTCTAAGAGACTACCAATGCCAGAACATGCAGGTAGATGGCTTATCCCCACCTCTCCTTCTGCTTCTCCAGATCCAACACACCCAGTGCCATCCTTAACTCTGTAGCAAAGAAACAAAGGAACAAACAAAACAACAACAACAAACACAACTTTGGGTCTCCTTTTCCTCTCTTACATATCCTTAGTGTTGCAACAGAACACCAACTGCCCATATCTCCTATGGATCCAACAATAATAATGTCTCCCTTGATAATTTCCCTCTTTCCACTAATTGCTTTACTTCAGCCTCAAACTCCATCAGGTACTTCCTGCTAGCCCACAGACCAGATCTGCCAGGGGAGTAAGCAAGCTGTCTGGAGATACTTCCCTCTCCTCTGTTCCTCTTAATCCAACCCCCAAGTCTTACCCCAGAGTTATGGCAGACCTTCTGGGTGACCTTTCTGCTGCCTCCTCCCATTTCAAGGAGAAAAAATAAGCAGATCCTGGTTGAACACTCTCCACTCCTCTCTCCCATGAAACACTTCAGATTCCTAGCCTAACCCTATTCCCAAATTTCAGCTCCCAATATGCAGAAAGACATTTTACCTGGAATACCACATGGCCACAACTATTAGATAAAGAATTTTTCCTACCAGGTGACACACAGTGATCACACTCTCCAAAGTTCTAAAGTAGGAAGAGAAAACAAGGAGCAGAACACCCATTCAATAAAGACAAATCCAGAAGCCAACACCTAGACCTATAGTCATCCCAATCCCAGATGCTTAGAAGCCAGTGTAAAATCAGTAATAGCCGGGGCGATGTGACTCCACTACAGCCCAGTTATCCTATTACAGAAGACTGTGAACATTCCAAAATGACTGAAGCACAAGTAAAAGACCTTGAAACTACCTCTATGAAGAAAATAGATGTCCTCAAAGACATGAATAAATCCAGGAAAACACAAACACAGTAGAAGGAAATTAAAAACAAAATTCAAGACTTAAAAATGGAAATAATATCAATATAGAAAATCCAAACAGGGAATTCTGAAAATGAAAATTTTAGGAGTTCAAACAGGAACTACAGAAACAGAAAACAAGACATGGAAGAGAGACTCTCAGGTATTGAAGATATGAGAAAATGGACTTAGTTTTCACCTTCATATGGAAACACAGATACAACTAAACAAACAAGTAAATAAAAACATGATAACTGAAGTCATCCCAAATAATGAAATAACTGATGGTGGAGTCACCATCCCCAATTACAAACTATACTACAGAGCTACAGTAGTAAAAACAGCATGGTATTGGCACAAAAGCTTATTGCTGATCAAATGGAACTGATTTGAAAACTCGGACATAAATTCATACACCTATCAACACCTGATTTTTTTGTTTTTTACAAAGAATCCAGAAATACACACTGGGGAAAAGAAAAAAGACATTTTCATCCAATGGTACTAGTCAAACTGCATGGTAGCATGTAGAAGAATGCAGATGGATCCGTGCTTATTACCCTGCATAGAACTCTTCTCCAAAAGACCAAAAACCTCAACATCATATCAGATACACCGAAACTGATACAAGGGAAAGTAGCCTTGAACTCAATGGCACAGGAAAGGACTTTCTGAGCAGCACACCACTAGCACCCGCAGTGAGAGCAACAACTAATAAATGAGACTTCATGAAACTTTTGCATGGTAAATGACACTTTAGTATGGACAGATCTGCAGGCATCACAATGGAAAAAAATCTTTATCAGTTACACATCTGATAGAGGAATGATAGATAAACTATATAAATAACATAAAATGGACATCAAGAAATCAATTTAATTAAAAATGTGGTACTGAATAGAGAGTTCTCAAAACATGTAACATAGATGACTGTGAAAAACTTCCAAAAAGGTCAGCATCCTTAGGCTTCTCACAAAAAAAAAAAAATAAATAAATAAATAAATAAAAAAAAAATTCATGCTACACCAGTAAGAATGGCCGAGATCAATAAGAAAAATGAAAGTCCTGCTGGCAAGGATGCCATATGAGAAACACTCATATATTGCTAGTGGGACTGCAAACTTGTACAGGAGGTGTGGAAAGCAGTGTTGTGGGCTCCTCGGGTACCCGGGAATAAATCTACTGCATGACCCAGCTATTCCCAAATGACTCTACACAAAAACATAAAAATATTTGGGAAAATTTTTTTTTTATTTCCTATTATGTTGCTTGGATTTTTGTTTGTTTTCTTTCCTTACCTCACTGGTTTTTGCTTTTATATTATGGTTTCCTATTTTTTGTTTTTCTGGTATGTATGTTTTCTTTCATAGTTTCATTGTTTGTTGTTTTTTATCCTTCTTCATTTGTCTTTTGATTTGCCTGTTTGTTTTTTTAAGAGAAAGAGAGAAAGAAGGCACAAGGTTGAAAGGACAGAGATGTGGGGAGCATCTGAGGAAAGAAGAGGGAAGGGGAAACCATACAGAATGTATTAACAGAAAATAATTATTTTCAATACAAAGATTAATCGTCAAAAAAGAAAAAGAAACAAGAAAAGAAAATGGGGGGTTAGAATTCAGACGTATGAAAGGTTTCTGTTTGTTTTCTGGTAATATTGCCAAAAATCCAGTTGGAAACATCAACAACAAATCACAACTCTGAAAAAAAAAATCCCTGGCATTACTCTAAACAATAACAGAAGGAGTATGTTAGTAATTATAGAAAATACCTTGACCCCACCCCCACCCCCACCCCCACCCTCACCCCCAACCCCTGGAACATAAACTCACTGAAGAAGAGTGGAAAGTCCCAGACTAAATGAGAATCCAAAGCTTTTCCAGGAGTGGTGGTCGGGGGCCATGTTCACTGGACTCCCAGAGAGAACAGTTTCCATCAGGCAAAGAAATAAGCATTTTGCAAACTTTTGTATAGGCCAAATCCCCTGTTCTTTTCCCCTCTGGTTTTGTTTCACTTTTATGGGCTGTTTCCAATGTTCTGGTTTGAAGCAGCAAAAGGGAGAGGGAAGGGACACGGGGCAGAAAGAGGGCCTCCAAGTGCCAAGCTGGGGAGTGCCAGGACAGCTGTGCCTGAAGGCTTGTGCCCAGAGAGGGGTGTGCCTGGGAGCCTGGGAGCTCAACCTCATCTGTCTGGTTTCTTTTAAAGCTCTCAGCAAAGGTCTGAGGTTTGGCATTCTTTCTTGATGTCTTACATAAAATCAGATATTAAGTGCAGAGACAGTCAACTGTTCTCTGTCCTCCTGGATGGTTTTTACCATCACCATAGTAACGTCAATAAACAGAAAAGTAAATTAACCTCTGAACAGCAAGTGTGCTGGCTTTGCCGTCCAAGTTCCTCTTCCTTTCTGTACTTAAACTCATTTCTACATGTATACATACATTTATAGCCAGGCATATGTACATGGACACATGTGCATGCACTCATATACATACACTGTCTTAGTTGTGATTGTTTTTACCTTGTTGTTACATCTATGAGACCTTTAACCCTATGGCAATAAGATCTTGGAGCACACAGCTTGATCCTTATCCCTCTTTTGTCTTAAAAGCAAAACAAAACAAACAAACACAAACCTTTAAATATTCATCATCACCTACAGAATTCAGTCCAATTACTTGGCTTGGCTCCAAGGTTCTTCAACATCACTTTCACATTCCATCCTCATTACTATTTGTAAATATGCCCTTACGCTTTGTTCAAGAAGAAGTTACATTGTCTTTGAAGATTCACTTGGTATCTCAGTCCATGGCATCAGCTGTCAAGTCCATATAACAAACACAAACTTTAAACCACCTCCAATGCAGAGTCAGTGAAAAGCATTTTTACATTAATCAATAAATACATGCATTCTCTTGTTTTTTCCTGTTGCCCTGGTCGCTCACTGTTCTATTGCTGTGAGGCAGCACCATGACCCAGGCAACACTCCCAAAAGAAAGCATTTACTTGCTTACACTTTCAGAGGGTTAGTTCATTATTAGCATGGTGGGAGCATGACAGTAGGCAGGCAAGGTGCTGAAGAAGTAGCTGAGAGCTACATCCTGAACCACAGGCAGCAGGCAAAGAGAGAGAGTGAGAAACAGAGACAGAGAGAGACTGACCCTGATGTGAACTTCTGACCAGAGACTTACTTCCTCCAACAAGGCCACACCTCCCTGTCCTAATACTGACAAAGAGTTCTACACCCTGCTGATTAAGCATTCAAATAAATGAGCCTATGCAGGTCATTCTTATTTCTACCACCACATCCCTACTACTCCCACTTTTCTCTATTTTTTCCATTAATTTATTTATATACTTTAAACCCCAATTGCAGCTTCCCTGCCCTCCTGTCCTCCCAGTACCCCCCTCTTCACTTCCATCCACTGAATACCCCTCAAATACCCCTCCCTTTCTACTTAGAGAAGGGGAGGCCTCCTTCAACCTGCCTTGGCATATCAAGTTGAAGTAGGAGACTATATACATCTTCTTTTATTGAGGCTAAGCAAGGCAGCCCAGTTAGGGGAAAGGGACTCAAGGCAGGCGATAGATTCAGATAGCCCCTACTACTCTTGTTAGGGGACTCACATGAAGACTAAGCTACACATCTGTTACATATATGTAGGGAGCCTAGGTCCATCCCATGCATGCTCTCCGGTTGGTGGTTCAGTCTCCGTGAGCCCCTATGGGCCCAGGTTACTCGATTTTGTAGGTTTTCCTGTGGTGTCCTTGACCCCTCTAGCTCCATCAATCATTCCTCCTCATCTTTCACAAAGTCCACCAAGCTCTGCCAAATGTTCGGCTGTGGGTCTCTGCATCCATTTCATCAGCTGCTAGGTGAAGCCTCTCAGATGACAGTTATGCTAGGCACCTGTCTGCAAGTATAGCAGAATATTATTAATAGTGTCAGGGGTGGGCTCTCTCTCATCGCATGAGTCTCAAGGTAGGCCAGTCATCTATCTGTTGGCCATTTCCTCAATATGTGTTCCCTCTTTATCCCTGCACACCTTGTAGGTAAGAAAAAATCATGGGTTGAAGGTTTTGTGGCTGAGTTTGTGTCCCCATCTCTACTTTGAAAGTCTTGCCTGATTACATAAGATGGCTGTTTCAGGTTCCATATCCCCTAATGCCAGCAGGCTTAGCTAGAGTCACCCTCAGATCCCTGGGAGTTTCCATTGTTCTAGGTTTCTAGCTCATTCCAGAAATGCCTCAACCATCCCCCAATTCTGGCTGTGTCTCCCAATCACCTCTAACTCCATCTTCCCCACACTAGGTCTTCCTGTTGCCCTCCCTGTCTCCCACCATGATCCCTCCCTCCATCCACTATGTCTCATTTTATTTTCCTTTCTTGGTGAGATTCAAGCATCTTTCCCCCGACCTCCTTGTTACTTAACATCTTTGGGTCCGTGGGTTGTAGCATGATTATCCTGTCCTTTATAGCCAATATTTACTTATAAGTGAGTACAAACTGGATTTGTTTTTCTGGATCTGGGTTGCACCACTCAGGATGATCTTTTCTAGTTATATCCATTTACCTGCAAATTTCATGATGTCATTATGAGTAATATTCCATTGTATAAATGTACCACATTTTCTTTATCAAGTCTTCAGTTGGGGAACATCTATGTTGTTTCTAGTTTCTGGATGTTAAAAATAAAACTGCAATGAACATAGATGAGCAAATGTCCTTATGGTATGGTGGAACATCTTTTGGATATATGCACATGAGTGGTATAACTGCCTCTGTAGGTAGGATTATTCCCTAGGCTATCCATTTCCAGGATTCCCTCAGTACGGATTATCTTTATTGCTTCTATTTCCATTTTCAAATCTTGAACAGTTTTATTCATTTCCCTCACCTGTTTGATTTATTCTCCTGTACTGTATTTCTTTGAGGGATTTATTCATTTCCTCTTTAAAAACCTCTATCATCTTTATGAAATTTAATTTAAGGTCATTTTCTTGAACTTCCCCTATGGTAGGGTATCTAAAGCCTCCTGTAGTATGATAGATGGGCTCTGCTGGTACCATATTGCCCTGGCTCTTCTTGATTGTGTTCTTATACCTGCCTTTAGCCAGATGGTTGTCCCTGATGCCAGCAGGCTTTTGGGAAATGCTGGTAGAGGTGTGGGCTGGAAAATGAAACAGGGAGGAGCAGTTACAGTTTACTGCAGTTGAGTGTGCTTTCGGGGGGTTGGCGGAGGGTTCTCACCTGGTGGTTCCTTGTGCTAGCAGGCCTCAAGAATGAAAGAAGAGCTGCGGGCCAGAAAACTGGGGGCTCAGGGAACAGGGCACAGGTAACTGATGCTGGGCTTGCCCTAGAGGGACCCAGCAAGTAGGTGATTGGGAAAGGGATCTCCCCTGGTTGTCCCTGGTGCCAGCAAGCCTCCCCTGGAGCACTAATAGAGCTGTGGGCCAGAAAATGGGGTGCACAGAGAAGAAGACATAGCTCACAGAGGCTGGCTTGCCCCTAAGGGACCTGGCTGGCAGGGCCACTTCTCTTTTGTTTAAGGGGTAATTTTTGCTATTTTATTTTCTGTGAAATTATAGCTCATTATAGAATGCCTAATTTATTTTTATAGTATCTGCCCAATACATGCACACTTACATCACAAGGGCTCAATAAAAAAATATAACATAATATTTTATTCCTTATACCTACAATTGCTCATGGGCATAGGCTTGGTCCTATAACTAGCTCTGTGTAAAATATTTATGCAGCTGATGTTTCTCTCTTGGTTGCAGTGTTAGTTGAGTTTTGTCAACTTGACAAACATCTAAACATATCTAGGAAGAGAAAAATCTTAATTTAGAAAATGCTGTGGTCAGGTTGCCCGTAGACAAGTCTGTGGGAGTATTTTTGTGGTTGTTGTTGTTAATGATGGGCATGGGAAGGCCCAGCCTACTATGAATGGTGCAACTTCTGTGAAATCATCTAGGATGGTATACAAAAGCAAGATAAGTAAGCCACAGAGAATAATCCAGTAAGCAACATTCCTCCATGAGCTCTGCATCAGTTCCTGCCTTGAGTTACTACCCTGACATAGTTCAGTGATCAAGTGTGACCTGGATGTTGTAAGCTGAAATAAGGCCTTTCCTCCCCAAGTTGCTTAATCACATCAATATAATACAGCTTCTTAGGATAGCAGATACTTTGGGGGACAATTCCTACATGATTTCTTCAGTTTAAATTATGTATGTGGACTGTTGAGGATAACTCTTGGCACCTGTGCCATCTCTGCAAGGGTTTCAAGATAAAGATTGCTCAGTAGCTTTAGCCACTGACCCCTGAACCCTTTTGAGGAACATGGAACAAGGGTAACTCTCAACCAGTGGGACCACGCACAGGGGTGGGGGGGGCACAGTTCTCATCCTCTGTTCTCCAGATGGCCATTTGGGAGACCTTCTAGAAAATTCTTAACTGTGTGGACCGAACCTGATCTCTTCTAACAGCACCTTCCCTGTGGCCTGTAGAATCTATTCTCATTTTGCCAGTCTTTTCTTGGACCTTGCCTCCTTAGGTCACATCCAAATAAAAATATATAAATAGGTTCTTGTCATAACTCTACTTCAAAAGAACTCAAAGTAAGATCTTAATTTTTTCCTTTAAGGACTTCAGTTATTTCCAGCTAATGACATTATTAAAGCAGGATATCTGTATGCAAATGAATGAAGTTGGACTTTATCTCACACCATATGAGATAATCAAGATGAACCAAAACTCTGAATATAAGATCACAAGCTATACAACTTTTGGTAGAAAATATAGTGTGGAAACTTCTGAACACTGGATTTATCCAGGATTTCCTGAAAATGACATCAAAGATACAGAAAGTAATTGAAGAAAGCACAGATAAATGGGATCATGAGAACATTTAGACAGTGAAATGATTACATCATAAGAGGAAAGAGGTAAAGCAGAAAATGGATAAGAATATCTGCCAGTTACACAGAAGACATGGAACTAGTAGTACTAATAGTTACAATATCTGGAGAATTCTATAACTCAACTACAAAATAATAACTGAGAAACTAACAAAACATTTTGCTTGACAATTTCCTAAATCAATAAACAAATGATCAGAGTTCACATGAAAAATAAGTTTTGGGCCCTGTGGCTGCCTGCCTCTCCTTTCCAGTTTGGAGGCCAGACCCATGTCTTCAGAACTACCCACACCAGCAGTCTACATAAAGACTCATAGATCATACATGCTCTACAAATAAAACCACAGAATCCCACTAACCAACCACTGCTGCCTGCATGAGGACCATACATTCTGCACCTGCCTGCCCCTCTACTACAATATGGACAGACCACTAACTTTAACTGAGCTGAGACCACCTCTGATACTCCATTTGCATATTAATACTGCACTTTCCCAAATCTAAACCATAGATCCCATCTATCTGGTCTTCGGCCTGAGACATTGAGTGATAGTGAACAGAGATCCAAACACACATTTGACAAAGGGGAGGCCAATTACCCATGCCAAGCAACATCACCAATGATTTAATGCTAGATGTCTAGATCCCATCAAAAAACCCCACAAAGAATAGGAATAACCAATTCAATATGTCTTCTTCAAAAATTAGTATGTGTATAGAAGTAGTACCCTGGAAATCAACTTAAATGACACATAAAACAAGGATTTCAAAATAATAATAATAAATATGTTCAAGGAACCCAAAGAGGATGTGAATGAATGCCAGATAGCAGACCACAAAAATATAAGCAATTGAGTGGAATAATAAAAACAAATCCAGAAAATAGAATTTAATAATAATGAAAAAGATACCCAAAGAAAAGTCAAATTGAAATAAAACTCAAAATGAAAAATTCAGAAAGTCAAATAAAAAGCTCCAGGGAAAAGCTCACCTATAGGCTGGTGAGATGGCTCAGCGGTTAAGAACACTGACTGCTCTTCCAAAGTCCTGAGTTCAAATCCCAGCAACCACATGATGGCTCACAACCATCCATAATGAGATCTGACACCCTCTTCAGATAATAGTGTCTGAAGACAGCTACAGTGTACTTACATATATATAATAAATAAATCTTTTAAAAAAAAGCTCACCTATAGACTGGATCATGTGGAAGAGAGAATGTTGTTCCAGTCCAAACTTGTGGGACTTGAGTCTGCATCCGGGAGATAGACGGGCGGGGAGAGGACCCCTTCTCTTCAGGTCCACACCGCTACGCTCCAGCGCAGGGCGCAAGGCCTGGGTGCCGCGCACACACCCAGGTTTCCAGCGGGACTCTCCCAGCGATCTCGGGACCACTGGTAAGAGGAACACACATCTGTTCCAGTCCAAACTCGTGGGACTTGAGTCTGCAGCCGGGAGATAGACGGGCGGGGAGAGGACCCCTTCTCTTCCGGTCCACACCGCTCCGCTCCAGCGCAGGGCGCAAGGCCTGGGTGCCGCGCACACACCCAAGTCTTCAAATGTGAGTATATAACCTGAAGTAACTGCAGAAACAAGGAAAGAAAAAGTGAGCCATAGGAGAAAGGAGAACAATAAGGAGGGGAATAGCTATATACAAGTAATTCGAGAGGATAGTTTTCTCTTCTCTTCTCTTCTCTTCTCTTCTCTTCTCTTCTCTTCTCTTCTCTTCTCTTCTCTTCTCTTCTCTTCTCTTCTCTTCTCTTCTCTCCTCTCCTCTCCTCTCCTCTCCTCTCCTCTCCTCTTCTCTTCTCTTCTCTTCTCTTCTTTTTGTTGCCAAAAAAGTAAGCTTGGGCTAAATCTTAATTTCCATAAGGGAAAAATGGGGGCAGAATAAAGGGCAGTTTCCCATAGGGATTGACTTTAGACTCTTGGAGGGAAAAAACCCTTGGAATCACTAAGGAACTCCAAGTTTGAGAGAGCAGGCAGAGCAGTCTAATAGGAGTGCTTGCTGAGTTGCGCATATGAGCCGAGTTTCTCTGTGTCTGAGAACAGATATAATTCTTCCCGGCCCAGTGCCTTTTCCAGCAACCAGCTCCCACCATGGATACTTCTAAGGACAAGCAAGTCTCTAATCTTGGGTTCCACATCCTGAAAATGACAACGTATGACCTTTGTACAAAGATTGTATCTGTTCTTTGCCTCACCACAGTTTCTGGAATACTCCAATGGTCTATAAAATCATAACTGGGACATTTGACATTTTGCATGACAGAGTGAAAGGTTAAAGAGAATTCACGTACCCTGGAGCAAAACATTGGTTAAGTTAATGACAGTCAGATAATGATAGAATAAAATCTTAAAATAGATCTTTGTAACAACTATACAATAAATGCCAAGAAACAAATGGTGGGAAAATCAAGTTGAAGGGCAGATTCATTAGTTATAGATCACTTGAATTCTTACTGAATAAAAGGATTTATATAATGAACTTGAATATGCAGTATACTTTTTGTGTATTAAAAAATAAAGGTTTGGATGTGTCTGAATTTTAGGATTCTATATGAGTGGTTAGTTAGTTAGTTAGTTGGTTTTTTCTCAAGACAGGCTTACTTGGTGTAGTCATCACTGTTCTGGAACTTGCTCTGCAGAACAGGCAGGCCTCAAATCTGCATCTGTCTCCCACGTGCTGGAGTTAAAGGTGTGTGCCACCAATGCCTGGCATATATGAGGATGAACAGATGAGTTAAATTCAAGATTACTATTCATCAGATAGGGCATTTCTTTCTGCTTATAGACTAAGCAACTTTGTTCCAAAGTCTTTTCCTAAGAAATTTATAGTCAGTTGCTTGTTTAAGAAAGCAAGAAAGCCTGTGGGGAAATGCAAACTTTATATGCCCCAGTACAGGGGAATGCCAGGGCCAAGATGTGGGAGTGGGTGGGTAAAGGAGCAGGGCAGGGGATGGGGGAGGGTTTAGGGGACTTTCGGGATAACATTTGAAATGCAAATGAAGAAAATATCTAATAAAAATTGGGAAAAAAGTAAAAAAAAAAAAAGAAAAAGAAAGCAAGAAAGCCAGGGTTGATATTATTGTCCTTATGAGCCTGTCTTTCCAGACAAGGCAAAGAGAGGCTCTGTATCTCCGTTAGTGTCATACTTCAGGGAAGTATCAGAACCACTGTGGTACTGACAGCATCACTTCCTCTCTTTCACTAACATTTAACTTCTTAGCTAGTTACCTTGAAAAAGAAGGCATAGGCTTTTAGGATTAAAGAAAGAAAAACCCTCCTCTTCCCACGTCTACCACGTAATGACTCTTAACTTCGATCCCGGAGTAAGTACGAATTTCTCGTTCACTAGAGGTTACCTAGATGTGAGGGTCTAGGAGAGAAGTGGTGTGTCTTTGATCCGACCAACCAACAGTTGAACTATGTTTGGATCTGTATAGACTCTTCTCTTTTTCTGAATAGAGAAAATGCCTCCATGAGATTGGCCTCTACAGGCCCTCATACCTTAATGTTCCTAGACAATGTAAGCAAGTCTTTGGGGTATTTTCTTGATTAATGACTGATGTGGGAGGGCCCAGTTCACTGTAGGTGGTGTCTCCCTTGGGTTGGTATAAGGAAACAGGCTGAACAGGTCATGGAGAGCAAGCCAGTAAGCAGCATTCCTCCATGCCTTCTGCTTCAGTGCTGCTGTCAGGTGTTGTCCTAGGGTTTCCATTGCTGTGAACCGACACCCTGACCAAGGCAACTCTTATAAAAGACAATATTTAATTGGGGCTGGCTTAGAGCCTTTGAGGTTCTGTCCATTAATTAACATCATGGCAGGAAATACAGCAGTGTTCAGGCAGGTGTGATATGGGAGGAGCTGAGAGTTCTACATTTTCATCTGTGGACCACTAAGAGAAGACGGTCTTCAAGACAGCCAGGAGGAGGGTCTCATTGCCTACCCCCACAGAGACACATTTCCTCTAACAAGGCCACATCTATTCCAACAAAGACATACCTCCTAATAGTATCACTTACTGGGGGCCAAGCATTCAAACATCTGAGTCCATGGGGCCCAAACCTATTCAAACCACTACAGTATCCACCAGAGAAAACCACCTGAATATGGGTTTAAGTCAATAGCATCTACTGGTGTAGTTTAAGCCAACAGAATGTTGTTAGCTTGAGAGCAACTATGCCGGGTATTTAGGACACAAGTGCAGTCCTGAACCTTTCTCGGGTTTATCTTTCAAGCCCAAAACCATATCCTGGGTTGACACACCTCTGTTAACAAGAAGAGGCAGATAGAAGCAGAACCACAGAAGCCAAAAAGCAAGGTTAGCTCCTTTAGGGACTTTGCCAAAATCATGGAGTTTGAGTTAGATCTTTGTTCTCATTTGGCATGTTTTCTTCGTATATGCTGGGCTCCAAGGCCTAAGTGATACCTTCCATCATGGTGTCAGTTGTGCTAAAATCTGGGGGCATATAAGGTCTGGGGGCCAGTTTCAGTGCCTCCCTCTAGGTTTTTACCCTGAACTCTTACCCTGACTTCTCTCAGTGATAGAATGTGATCAGAAAGTGTAAAGTGAAATAGACCACTTCTGTCCAAGATGTTCTTGGTATATATATATATATATATATATATATATATATATATATATATATATATATATATATATATCACAGCAAGAAAAGCTATGAGACAGATACTACTCAAAGACTCTCCATGTCTTCTGTAATGAGGAACTTTTCCCAGTAAGGAGTCTAAGTACTGGTGGAACACTTGAATACATTATATTAATTTCCACTTGCATACTTGTTCTCACCAACACATCCTTAAAATCCTCAAATTGAGGCCTGGAAGACAGGCCTACTATCCAAACCCAGATTCAGTGTGTTGAATCAGTTCACCATATATACCAGCTGCTAGAGTGTGTGAAGGAGCTGGTCCTGCAGAAATAGACTTCTCTACTGTGTAGGGCTAATATTAAACCCACCCGCAGGCTCCCAGCATGGAGCCACTGTGGTTGCAGTCCAAGCCGCTTGCCCTGCTGGGTGACAGAGAGCATGGGGCAGCTGTACTGCCTGGACCTACAAGCACAAAGGTTGACCCTGGTGAGTCTCAGTGTGGTGGACGACAGGGAGGTGTGTGGCAGCTTGGAGCCCACACAAAACCTACCCCTAGGTGCCCTTTCTAGCCACAAGGTCACGACGATTCTAGGCAAGAGCAGAATATCTGAGATGAGTCTCAGCGATGGTCCAGCATGTGTCAGAAACCAAAACACTTTAACCAGACCAATGACTTTTTGTAATGATTATTTGCGTGTAACGCTGGTTAGACAAAAGAAAAGTATACTGTGTGACACACTGCAGTTTCCCATGTAACTCTGATGAATGGATATGAGATGGAGAGGTGGGAAAGATGGGGGAGCTGAGTGAGGGTGGAGAGAAGTAGTGATAGGTATGAGAGAGGACTTTGGTGTCCAGGCCGAGGAGGGTGACAGGGTTGTGTGCAGCAGCCTGGAGCTTGCACACAACTCAGTCCCTGAACATGCTGCACAACTGCACGACTGTCCTGGTTCTGTGCAACAACAGGATGTCCAAGATGAGGAGTGGTTTATTTTCTGAATTGGACCTAGTTGAAAGATGTATATTGGTCCATGCTGCCTCTAGAAGCCATTTTGATAACTTTGGTCTGTTGCTCAAAGTCATGTTGAAGCTGTACATTCATATGGATGTCCATGGTCCTACAGTAGCCAGGAGCCATGTTAATGTTCCTGGCCAGACAAATGTCCGTGGTCTATGCTGCAGCCTGAAGCCAAGTTGATATCTGTGAGCTATGCTGTTAGCAGGGGCTGTATTGTTATGAGTGGCCTGTGCTGCCACCTGAGGCTATGGTAATGTCCAGGTTCATGTTGCTGCCAAGGGTGATGTCTGTGTCCATGGTTTACTGCCTATATTACCTTCGAATGCTATGCAGATGTCCATGGTCCATGCTATAGCCTGAATCCATGTTGATGTCTATGAGCTGTGCTGCCACTCAGGGCCATGTCAATGCCAGTGGCCTGGATTGCCACCTGAGGCCATGTGGATGATTATGGCTTATGCTGCATCTGAGGGCTGTGATGGTATCTGTGGCCCACGAGGCGGGAGAGGGCCAGGTTTATGACTGTCATCTGTACTGCCACCATAGACCATGGTGAAGTCCGTGACATGTGTTTAAGCCAGAGATCACGTGGGTGTCTGTGGTTTGTGCAGTTGCTAGAAACCACGTGGAAGTCCGTGATTCCTGCTGACTGTGAAGGAGGTTGCTTTGCCATGGTATTGATGACTGCAGACTCAGTGCAGAAAGAGAGACATAGAAGTCTTCTGGGACAAACCCTATCCCCACCTTTACCCCCCCCCCAAAGCAACAGCCTAGATAAGGATATTGAAATATATCAGTCATGGCATAGTATGTTTTGAGAAGAACCTATTTTCTTTAAGAGACCGGCTACCAGTGTGTATAGGAAATATAAATTGGGCTCCTTTTTTTTCCTTTTTCTTCTTTTTTTTTGGGGGGGGGAGTCATAAAAGTGGGGGTGGGAGAACTGGGACGTGAGGGCACTCAGGATTCATCATGTGAAATTTCCAAATATTTGATAAAATAATATGAAAGCAAAAAGATGTTCAAGTTATCAGTGTTAAACACTATTCATCATTGAGAAAAGAAAAAACAAAACACACAAATGGGACAATTTAAATGGGGGGCGGTATTTTGGCCCATTGACCAGTCCCAGGTGTCAGTCCCTGGGCTGCTAGCCTGAGGAGAGACAATATTATAATGGTGGAGGGTGTGGCGGAGAAGGTTGCTGTCCACATGGGTCAGGAAGGAAACAGAGGGAGGACGCAACCTAAGATAAGCTATGCATGCCAAAATCACACCCATAATGACTTACCTCCTCCAGTGAGGCTTCACTAACTAGTCTGTCCTCCTATGCATCCACCTTGAGATTAGTCCACTGATGAACTAGCACCTCATGCTCCAAACACCTTTCAATACTGGCAACATCTACATGAAAACATTATACATGATTCCCTACCTTTATATCAGGAAGTCAATCCCATTATCTCAAAGTTGACAATCATATACTCTATACGTGCTTGTGTTTCATTGCTTCTAATAATCTAAGAAAAAGCAAATGTAAAGAAATCACAGCAAAGCAGCCACCACCTGGCAGTTAAGATGGGCATGAGATTAACTCCTTAAAAATTTAACTGAAACACAGTTTGCTGGTTACCAAAGATATTCCAAACAGAAACAGTACTCTATGGGGAAATGTCAGTATTGTCTCATAATCTTCTTCGTTAGTTCAGCCAGTCTTCTGAAAAGAAAAGAAAAGAAAAGAAAAGAAAAGAAAAGAAAAGAAAAGAAAAGAAAAGAAAAGAAGGCTGAGTAACAACCACTAAAGAGGGCTGTGGAATGTCATATTTAGCAACCCCCCCCAAATACATGCATACACATGCACGTGTATACACACACACACACACACACACACACACACACCAAACAGGGGCACACACAGACAGACATACACAAATAGAGATGCACAGACCCACACAGACCCACACACCAAACAGTGTCACACAGACAAACACACACAAACACAGACAGACATACACAAACAAGCAGACACACACAGCAGCATGATAATCACTAGAGTGATTGCAGACAGTGAACAAAGTTCAGGTTCTTGTTCCGAATCCCTTTACACCACAACCTTTTTGAAATCTCATTTCCCCAATTTGTGAAATCACATCCTCCCGATTTTATTTCTCAGAGGAAACAGCTGCAAACTATTAATTTTTTATTGAGCACTGTGAACATGATAGCATTATACATAGAAAGAAATATTAATACAATCTAATATAAGCAAATACACTGGCACTTTTGATTCAGATAAGGGAGCTTGCCTTCCCAGTATTTACTCTTTTAATCAGAAGAACCGCAGCCTCCTCCTTTTCCTCCTGTCCTGGTCCAATTGCAATATAAGCCATGAGTTCCCTATTTCACATGAACACTCGTTGTCCTGGGAATAACCCAAAAATTGTTTACCAAATAAGAGAATGAAGGAAATTGCTTCTACTTCAGTTATTTGCTCATAAGTGGTCCAGCCCATTGAAGAAGACGCTGTATGCTGCCTGGGGACTGCCAGCCACTTACCAGACCCACGTCTTTTTCTTTCAGGGTCCACAACCAAATCACATTTCCATCCTGCAATTTGCTCAGTTGGTCCATCCAGACCCTCCAGCTGCCAGGTGCCATGTTCTCACTCTTGTCCTTGACTTGATGATAAAAGGCACAGGCGGTGCAGATAGTGCATGAGGAAGCCAAAAGAGCTGCGGAATTAAAGGAGACTCCTCTCCACACCACCCTGAAGGAGAATGGCCGCCAGTCACACCGATTAGGAATTCCTAGTGTGAGTTGAATGTGAGCAGCAAAGGCAGTCCTTTGTGTTTGGGCAACTATGTATTCTGTGATTTCTTTGTTACAAAAATTATTTTTGTTTGATTTATGCAGGTTTTCTCACACCTGGAAGGCAAAAAAAAAAAAAAAAAGATTAGGTCAGCTAATTCAGAGGCACCACAATCATAACAAAACACAAAATTGTTTTGTATATTAAAATTCAAAACTGGAGTCATGTAAAGTCCTGAAGAAGCTTTTAAATGTGCAAACTTTGATATATATTTATCCTATTTACATGCATGTACAAATGCATGCACACACATATTTGTTTGTAAAAGTAACTTTTTTTTAAAATTAGAGAATTTCTTCATTTACATTTCAAGTGTTATCCCAAAAGTCCCTATACCCTCCCCCCCGCCCTGCTCCCCTACCCTGCTACTCCCACTATAAAAGTAACTTTTATTCACCTGATTAATTGTTATCTGTCAGATCTCTAATTCATCATGTTGTCTGCCACTCAATTAAGCATCACTTTTAAACATGACTGCTTCCTTCTACAAACTAACTTTGCCTACATTGTTTGAGATTAAAGGTCTGTACTAAGGGCTTGTCTGTATTCCAGCCAAAGGGATTAAAGGTGTATATTCCAACCTGATCACACAGACTTGTTGTGGATCAAAATTCCTCATATATTTATATATTTATATATATATATATATATATATATATATATATATATATATATATATATACACACACACACATACACACACACACACACACACACGTGTGTGTGTGTTGGAGGTACTAAATAAGGACACAAAAGAAAAGACAAAATGGAAAAGACCACATGAAAGAATGTACAGAGAAATCAGACACCGTGACAGCCTGACAGGAGAATTCTAGGTATCTGAATGTCTCATGTTGATTTCAATGCCAGTCACTTTCTCAGTGTGAGGAATACTTATGTTAGCCTACACAAATCATTGGCACTGACAGGATGGGAAATTGTATAGTCTATGCTGATATGCAGCATTACAGCCTTCTTTAACACTGAGTCTGAGAAAACTGTCTACTACTTAAATAATATTAACCAGCTAATGAGTGACTTTTTTCATTAAGATATTTTTCTGGCTACCTCTGTAAAAAGAGAATGTCTTTGTTAGTTTTTGTCAACCTGACAATGGCTGTCTCATGATGGAAAAGCCAGGAATCCAATAAGTTTTCATTCCATGATACTTATTGTCTCTTAGTCCTAATCTGGTACCATAGCCCAAAGGGATTCCTGGAGAGCTACTAGTTTCAGCCTATATTGGAATCCCAAAGAAGTTTCATTTAGTACTAGCTTTGACAATAGAATAGATGAGCTGGGCATGGTGGCACATGCCTTTAATCCCAGCACTTGGGAGCCAGAGGCAGGTGGATTTCTGAATTTGAGGCCAGCCTGGTCTACAGAGTGAGTTTCAGGACAACCAGGGCTACACAGAGAAACCTTGTCTCGAAACAAACAAACAACAATGACAATAGAATAAATGAACTTGCTAGCAAGAGTGAGGGGAAGCAGGCCAAGAGCAAAACTTTCTTTCTTTCTTTCGCATCCTTTTTGTTGGTTGCCACTGGCAAGTAGGGCCCAGATTTAGGATGGTTGCTCCTTCTTCAAGTAATCTGATTAAGAAAATTCCTCAGGGGCTGGGTGTTCATGCCTTTAATTCTAGCACTTGAGAGGCAAAAGGGGCAGGTGGAACTCTGCGAGTTCAAGGCCAGCCTGGTCCTCATAGCAGTTTTAGGATATCTAGGGCTACCTGGAGGGATCCCGAGAGAGAAAACAAAACCTGGAGAAATATAATCTTTCTTTCACAAATATTCTCTGTTGCTTAGGTTTTAGTTGATTTCAGTTGTAATCAGGTTACAACTAAGACTAGTCATCACATCAACCACTTGAAAAACTGATTAGATTTTGCATGTTACTATAGTATTGATGCTACAGAAACCTGTAACTGACATATTTCTAGGCATATGCATGTATACACACAGGAATGTATGTATTTGGCTACTAAAACACCTTACAAGTAAGTTTATCATAACATTAACTTTAATACCCCCAATTGAAAACAACTAGAATGGATAAGTAAATAAATGAAAAAAAAGTAAATGGATAAGCCAATTCTATTACATGGCTAAATCTATGCAATACAATACCATATAGTAGACCAGGTGTGGTAGCACATGTCTAATCCCAGCACTTGGGAGGCAGAGGCAGGTAGATGTCTATGTGTTTGAGGCCAGCCTGATCTGCAAATTGAGCTCAGGTCAGATAGGGCTCTGTTACACAGAGAAATCCTGTCATGAAAAACCAGACCAAACTAAAAGATAAAGACTGTGAACAAAACCATATAGTAATAAAGATGAGTGATGCAGTCCTGCTACCTACAAAATGATAAATTTCACAACAGTAATATTGGGAGAAAAAAAAACAGTTGTAAAATATCAGATAGTATAGGTCTCATCTGTGTACAATGAGTATATTCCAAAAAGTGAGATGTACATATGGTTTTAATTCAAGGCTGTAAGAACCCTGTAATGACAGGGATATAGTTGAGAGAAGACATGGCTAAGAAATTAAGTAACTTTCCATTTTGCCTCAGGGCAGGGTTTATATCTATATACTTTTAATTTCTGTACTTTAATGCATCAATATAAAGACATTGTTTTAATAAAGAAAACTTGATAAATCTAGATTCAGTGTTAGACCAACTAGATTCTTTGCTAGACCCAATATGGTATTTGCTCTCTGCTCTCAAGATTACAAATGTTTGTCTTCATAATTATTCAGTTATGAATATATAAAAATATTCTGGTCTAACCACAACATGACTTGAAACAGTGACTTTAAAAAAAGCAGTCACACAACTAAACCACATACCACTGCTGTCTTTCCACAACCCAATAATTCCACTCATCCTTTCTTCCAGTTTAAACTAAAAAGAATGTCTATTTCCACTGCTTTTCCCCATCACATTTGCATTGTCCCAAAAGTAGGAATTTTCTAGTCTCTGAAAAGTGAGAATTTCATTTAATTTCCTTTTTAATGATCTATTTCATATTAATAGTTCAAATACATTTTTTAGATAAGTTTGTTATCACTGTGACAAAATATCTCACACAAACAACTCACTGGAGTAAAGATTGTTTTAAAATCATAGTTTGGGAGAAGTTCAGCCCATCTCAGTAGGGAAGAGGTGCTTTGACTCTTGTTCAAAATCTGTAACTTCTTCATGGAGTGGTAGGAGGAAAGCAAAGAGGTTTGCTAGAACATAACCAAAGACAGACATATGCTTCAAAGGCCCCCACTACCCTGTACCTTCTACCTAGGACTCATGTCCCAGAAGACCCATCAGTTCTCAAAACAGTGACACTAGCTGGTGAACAGATGTATAAACACATGGGTCTGTGAGGGCCATTCAACCTATGACACGTGTAGATGACTAGATGTTTGCAAGGATGATAAAATTTAGGACTAATAATGCTCAAAGATTTAAGACGGTCTCCTTGTCATCTCTGTGCTTAGTCATGCTGTTTGTCTACCTCCCAAAGTATTTAATTATTAATTTAATAACCAGAACATTCATCACAAAACCTTATATCTATTGCTTCTTATAAGTCAGTCTCCTTGGTTTTGCATGTATTTCTTTTTTTTTTTTAACTTCTATCCCACATGTCAGGTGAAATTTCATTAGGCCAGAAATTAAATATTTATTGTGGGTCTTGCTCCCTAGACCCTACAAATTATACGAGTAAGTGAGTAGATATTTTCATCATGTATCAATGCCACTATTTCCAAATGTTTGAGGAAGGGGTAAGAAGAAACATCTAGAAATGTATATAGATACTTGATGTTTCAAGTATCTAAAAGATGTCACAATATTTTTTTCAAATATTTCTCTGCAGTCTTTAGGGTCCTTAGAGAAAAATACCATCTGAATATTTCCATAGATCATTACATAATTTCCTGGAGGTGGATGGAACCATTCATATATTCAGCTGGCAGGTAAGTTTCGAGAAGTTTTTTTAGTACCTACAAAGAAGAATAAGGAAAAGTAGAAATGAAAGCATGATTAAACTATCCTCAGTCAATACAGCATTTTTATCAATTCACTTTGTTCTTTAATTTGTTCAGACAGGAAAATAACAAGTAAGTAACAGCAGATCCTGTCCACTGTGAAGTTTCTCTGAACTTGTCATGCTCTAAGAGTTTCACACATAAGATTTTTATGTAAGCTATCTTATCTCCATTTTGCAGCTAAAATAAAAGGCTCAAAGACATTTTAAAAACTAGAAGTTTAAAATCTAAATTTAGATTTGAGTCAAAATCATTGATTCATTCAGTGACCCAATAAGTATTTTGGGAGTACTTGTTCTGTTGGGTCTAACTTTAGACCAAACCCCACCTCCAACCCCTGTGACAAGCTACCTCTGCTGGCAAAAATCGTTCTCTTCTCCTTCTCCATATGTTTTTTTTTTCCATTCTTATCACTTGTCAGCAGGAAATCTATCAGCTTATTATTTAAAAGTGTTATGAGAGTGACATCCCGATTAAGTGAGCAAACATACAGCTTGCACTTGTGTACTTTGCATCTTAATTCTGCAACTGGAAAGGTGTTTAAAAGTGACAGCCCCATTCTTCTGCCAGAAAGGGCAAGAATGGCCATGAACCTGACCTTGAGTGTGTGGAGTTAGCATGGGGCAGGGCAAGAAATCATGTTGAGGAATCCACTTCTGTTAACTCCACAGGAACCAGAAGGTGACTAAAAAAGAAAAGACATGTTTTCACCTTTTCCTTAGTCCATTTGTGTTGGCAATCAACTTGTAGCCTGGTTATCCCTACTCTGATTTCAGATTATACCTGTATTTCTACCAAAGAATCATATTTAACTGAAAATCACCATTGTTTTCTCCAGAGAGCCAGGTTTTACAGATAGAAAAAGCAAGGTAATTGCCTTAGTTAGATTATTGGCATTAACTCTTCTTTGAAGCCTATCCTATAAAATTCTGTGCTTAAGCCATATGGACCTGTGATTTTTTTTTTTTTTTTTAGTCTTTTAATTTGCTACTTCTATTTCGTTAAGGATTATAAGATTTATAAGTCTTTTAAAATTGCTTACCTGATCTTTATTTCACTTTGGTAAATGGAATGCATCAAGAAAAAAAAATCAATTTCTTTTTGATTTTCCAATTTGTTTGGTAACAGGTTTTTAAAGTTTGTCATTAAACTCTGGATTTCCTTGGTGTCTCTTTTTATATCCCCCATTTTCTTTTTTTAAATTTATTTATTTGTTTTATTTGTTTTTTATTTTTGTCTTCATTTTTTTATTCGATAATTTCTTAATTTACATTTCAAATTTTTTCCTCTTTCTAGGTCTCTCACTCAGAAACCCCACATCACATCACCCTGCTCCCTCCCTCTATGAGGGTGCTCCCCCACCCACTTCCATTTTTCCACCCTTGCATTTCCCTTCATTGGGGCATTGAACATCCTGTTTACATATCTAGTCTGTCAGTCTATGTCTTTTTATTGTGGAATTGAGTCCATTGATATTAAGAGATTATTTTTTCTTTTTTTATTTATTATTAGATAATTTCTTCATTTACATTTCGAGTGTTATCCCATAAGTCCCCTATACCCTCCCCCTGCCCTGCTCCCCTACCCACCCACTCCCACTAGTTGGCCCTGGCATTCCCCTGTACTGAAGCATGTAAAGATTGTTAGACCAAGGGCCTTTCTTCCCCAATAATGGCCAACTAGGCCATCTTCTAATACATATGCAGCTAGAGACATGAGCTCTGGGGGTTCTGATTAGTTCATATTGTTGTTCCATCTATAGGGTTGCAGACCCCTACAGCTCTTGGGTACTCTCTCTAGCTCCTACATTGGGGACCCTGTGTTCTGCCCTATAGATGATTGTGAGCATCCACTTCTGTATTTGTCAGGGACTGTCAAAGCCTCCCAGGAGACAGCTTTATCAGGGTCCTTTCAGCAATATCCTGCTGGTGTATGCAGTAGTGTCTGCATTTGGTGTTTTAATTTTTATTGGTTATTTTATTTATTTATATTTCATATTTTATTAGACATTGTCTTTATTTACATTTCAAATGCTATCCCAAAAGTTCCCTATACCCTCCCCCCCAGCCCTGCTCCCCTACCTGCCCACTCCCACTTCTTGGCCCTGGCATTCCCCTGTACTGGGGCATGTAAAGTTTGCAAGACCAAGGGGCCTCTCTTCCCAATGATGGCCGACTAGGCCATCTTCTGCTAATATGCATCTAGAGACATGAGCTCTGGGGGTACTGGATAGTTCATATTGTTGTTCCACCTAAAGGATTGTAGACCCCTTCAGCTCCTTGGGTAATTTCTCCAGCTCCTCCATTGGGGGCCCTGTGTTCCATCCTATAGATGACTATGAGCACCCCCTTCTGTATTTGCCAGGCACTGGCATAGCCTCACTCGAGATAGTTATATCAGGGTCCTTTCAGCAAAATCTTGCTGGCATATGCAATAGTGTCTGGGTTTGGTGGCTGATTATGGGATGGATCCCCGTATATCCCCCATTTTCATCTCTAATTTTGTTAACTAGTATGATCTTTCTCTCTACCTGTCTTAATTTGGTTATGGCATTGTCAATCTCAAAGATTTTTCTCAAAGAACTAACTTTTCTTTTCATTGATTTTTGGCATTGTTTTCTTTCCATTTTACTGATTTTAGTCCTGAGATTGGACAGGAAGATCTGTGTGATCCACTGGAGAGGTGGGTAGAGACGATGAGAAGGCTGCTACAGGCAATCTCCTATAGATAGCGGGTGAGAGTGGGAATGAGGAATTGGAGGAGAGGGGGAAGATGTATAGATCCACATTTAGGCTACCTAGCTGGAGTGGCCTGTAGATCCTCAGGGAATGTCTGCTGGAGTAAGGGACTGAGATAAAGCAATGAGTAGACGGGGGTGGAAGATTAGAGTAGAAGATCTGTGTGATCTACCGAAGATGAGGGTAGGATGGGGGCTGGAACGTTGAAGCAGGTCATCTGCTATAGAGCAGGGAGTTAGGCTGGGCAATTGGATTTGAAGAAGCAGAGGGAGCAGTAGGGCTCTGTAGTTAGCCTCCCTGATTCCCCAGATGGACTCCTTTGTTGTGTTAAGAAATAAAAGGAGAGCATAAATGTTATGCTCTCTTTGTATTGTTGGGGAGTGTGTGCTAACAAATCAGAGTTCTGAGTATTAAGTTAAGCTCAGAAGAATGCCTGCGTGAACTAGTATAATAAAGCCCCACAACAAAGAAATGTCTGAGATTCCATTATAAAGGAAGAAAATCCAATAGCTTTGTTTTGCTAGTTTTAAAGATTAAACAACAGAAAAAAAAAAAAAAACTTCAAGCAATATTATCCTTTTACTTTGATCATAATAAAAAATGTTCCAGATCCCTCATGCAGACAAGAAGTCAAGGTCTAAACTTCTACACTTCATCCTCACATCCCTCCAGACATTTTCAAAGACTCGTGAAAACAGATATTTTTGGAACCTAATCAGACACAAGACACATAGATATCATAGTCCCCTTCTTTAAACATTCCCTCTTCCCCTAAAGTTAAGTACTGTTTTCTTTCTCAAGGTAGTTGATATTTCTATTCAACCACTTATAAATTGATGAAGCTGATTCTTTTGACTTTCATGTCACACTGGCTTGACATTGAGATCCTAAATAGGTACCATATAGTTTGAAAGTAGGGTATCAGTTCCCATGTTAACCTCCTGCTTACCACTCATTGAGGACTGACTGTAAACAGACTGCTTACCCTATCAGATACTCAGTGACTTTACTCATGGAATTTCAGAATTGGTAGTGGTACCCACTTCCATGAATTACTGAATGACTAAATGAATCCCTACATGTAAAATACCTAGGTACTATGCACATTCTGTGAACTTACTACAGTGTTAGCTGTAACTACAATCAGTAACCTTCGTGATAACTTCAGGAAATGCTTTTGAGATGACTTCACTCATCCTTCAGGATAACATGGGTCTGCCTGATAGTTAATCTCACTAGTTCCTTTAAGGAACATCTGGTCTAGTTTTCAATCCAAACAATATCAGTTAGATGACTCAGCCAGGCCATGACTAAATAAGGCAAACATTTTCTAATTCAACTTTATTGCTGACCTAAATGTTTATTTTTCTCTGCTTAGGGCCAGGGACAATGTTAAATCAGGTTGTCCATTCATTTTGTTTTACAGACAGGGAGTGTTTAAGCTAAATACATGAATCTAGACAAAATATTTTAGGAGAAAATAATCATCATCCATATTCTGTTGGAGTTTATCTGGCAAATCCCAATTATTTTGTTTAATAGCTCTCCTCCCGTGGAGATGAAAGATGGAGCCAATGTAACTGATCTCCACATGTCTGTCTATACTGCGGTTGCACAGCACTGCATACTGTCAGACTGTGGTTCTAATAACCACCATACTCCTAGAGACTCTCCAATTAGTACAGATCCTTCTGTTCCCTAAGAATTATAGAGATAAAGAGACATTTGATGCTGTCTGTAATTCAACCACGATATCTGAGAGAGATTAAACTCGAAGCCGAGATCTGACTTACTGAAAGTCACATAACACTTTTAGAAAAATACCTAGACCAGTGAGTGCTATATGACCTAATTCCCCAGGCACTGTGTTCCACATGACTCCAGCATTCCTAAACTCTATTGCCTGCAGTAAGAGATAATGCCTTGGCACAGTGAGTTCATAGCTATGTTGAACTGGAGTTTGCTTCTGCTGTCCGCTTGCAAATTGAAAAGGGAGACCAAAGTTCTTCCCCACCACAGTCATCTGGATACCATATGTAATTTTTTTTGACCGTTTGATAAAAGTCAAGCAAGTTTTAGGTCTGGTCACACACCAGCCTAGGTGAGCAGCAAGTCATTGCATCTGAGGTGAATTTGAACTATCTTATTACTAAATATTTAGGATTGTGAAGTCACAGACTAAGTGCTTTAAAAGAGTACTTTCATCTATTGCTAGAAAGATTTCATGCCTTATCTAATTTTATTTCCACTCCTGTATGGGGCCAGAAAGCTATGTGACTAGGGAAGCCTGTCTGGTGCAAGCATGAGATTGAGACATGTCCAAACCCTGAAAATCTCATCCTGAGACCATCTCCTAGCACGTTTAAGCCTTAAAACCCCCACCTCCGTCACCCTTCACCCAAATTACAGATTTAACATCCTTCCTTCATATATATATATATATATATATATATATATATATATATATATATATATATATATATATATATATATATCTCCCAGGACTAGACTAGGTACCTAGGGTTAGCACCAACCACAGTGGGTTGGACTTTCCCACGCCCATCGTTAATTAAGTAATGTCCTCCCACTTGCCTATAGGCCAGCCTTATGGGACAATTGAGGTTCCTGTTTACCAGATGACCTAAGTGACAAAACAAAAGCAAAACAAACAAACAAAACAAAACAAAAAACCAAAGCAAATCCATAACCAGTACATATGTTCCATCACAAAAGTTGATCTCTTTTTTTCTCCTCTCCCTCTCTCTTCTCTCCCTTCCCTCTTCTCCATCTCCCTGTCTTTCTTGCTCTCAGATCTACCTATGTTATTTTCAGCTCTCTCTGTTCATCACTATTACCCTGGAAACACTAGGGGTACACCAATGGTCTCAACCTGAAAAATTACTGCTGTGAAATTATGGGTATTGTTTTCTTTTAAAACTTTCATCTTAGGTTAGCCTATCACCAACTTCAGGAATACCTATATCAAAATATTTTTTAAAGACAACCCAAAGAAAAGATTCTTTCTTTAGCCCAAGGAAAGACTTTGGTTGTATGTGAATACCCAGTATAGCAATCCTTCTTTGGATTGTACTTGGAGATATATATCTTTAAATGAACAAGAAGCATCTGTAAGATTATATTAAGGGCATTGGTTTGGTAATTAGTTACTCTTTGAGTGAACTAAGCTTATTCTCTAGATATTAGTACTAAAAGAATTTCCTCTGTCTTGTGACTTAGGAACATATTAATTTTACACTGGTTTATTCAGTAGAGAAACAAAATATGTGATGAAATATAGCTGTGACCACACAGTGTATGATCAAGGTTACAATCACTTTTTAAGATACATGGAAATTATATAGAAGAGCAGCACATCAGAGTATAGAGAAGTGGGAAAGAATATTGGGTGGGAAAGAAGAGAGTGACAGGTTCTCTAACAGGCCAAACTCTAGAAACATGGCATGGGAAGGCCTTGCTCTCTTCACTTCTCTCCCCAATTAAATGCAATTCAGAGATTTTATTAAAGTTATTTTTAAAAAATATTCCATATGTTTTATTTCTTCTTTTGTAACCAACAACAAACCTGTTCAGGAAGTACATCTATCATCTGATAACCTATATGGACCTGCCTTCCACAACAACCTGGGAACTTTCAGAATAGAATCCACTTGTGCTTTTAGGAGCCCAAACAGATGAAGGTTTACTTTATCTGTCACCAGAACAAAACAAACAAACAAACAGCAACAATAACAACACCACCAAAGGAGGAACAATCTTTCTGATTTTCCTCTGTCTACCCTGATTGTGGTGCTCAAAGTCACACATCCCAGAACATTTTTCAGTCCTGGCAACTAGCACACCTGGTCATTCTAAGTTACCTGCTTTAGATTCTTAAATAGGACAGAACCCTGAATGCCCTTAGTAATGGAACAACGAGAGTGGGTTAAAAATGGGGTCCAGCATCTGGCCCAGGGCTCAGGCTGTTGGGTGAGGTGGGACATGTGAAGTCTGACTGTAGGAACCCCATGCCTCCCCCAGGCGGGCATTGGACTGTGAGAAGTCATAGGACCTTGCTCCAGAGGTGGGGAATTGCTGTCTGAGGTCCCAGTGGAACTGCCAGAATTGGCTCAGGGTCCCCAGACCTCCACGGAGGCCAAGGACAATAGGTTCTCAGGCTCTCAGACATCCCAGAAGTCACTGTGTGCCTTAGAAGAACTGAGAACAGAGTGCCCCCCCCCCTTCCACAGGGAAGAGAGTCTTTGTCTTGCTCAGTCGGAGGCTTGGGTTAGTGGAGACCTTCTGGGAACACAGAGAGGCTTCCTGTGGGAGATTAGAAGCAGCTTGGTAGAGGAAGACCTGCTCCATTGCTCCAGCCTGCTGGATCCTGATGAGAAGAGAGTAAGAGCAATAGAGTAAGAGAGTGAGGAGGGGGCAAACAGCCCCTTTTATAGAGACCATTGCCAGGTAACTGTGGGGTGGTGTCCAGAAAGACTACCAGGAGCTTGGGGCATTGCCCTAAGTGACTGATGGCCATACCCTCTGTGTGTATTCGGATACGGGGACAGGGACGGGGTGGGGGAGGCTGTGGGAGGTTGTAGCTGCACAGGAGCCAGGGGCCTAAGGGTCATGGCTGAACACCTGCTGTTCCTTGCAGGTGGAAGTCACCTACTGAGTCTCTGAGGTTCAAAGACTGCGCTTGCCGGGGACCAGGCTGCCTGTGCACAGCTAACTGCCCCCAAATCAGAGAGAAATGGTACTTAGTAGAGTGTGGTGCCGTACATGAAGGGTAGAAGCCATAGAAAGAAGGGAGAGCATAGAAACCATCAAAGTAGTCACACTGGAAAGGGAAAGAAAAAAAAATACTTAGATTCTTAACTTCTGGAAACTTTCTCTTTCCCAGTGAGCATTTTATTTAAGACAACACAACGGGGCTTCCTAGCTCTTATGAATCGACTCTAAAAACACAAAGGAAAAACTGAAATGTAGGTCTAGTATCCAACTTCTGTGGAGGCTACTATATCTTTGTTTTTCTTTCCTTTCAAATTTCCACTGGGGAGAAAGGAACCCAAACACTGACAGGCAAGGTATTCCTCCTGGAATTAAAGTGCCCTGGTCACTTGTTCCATGTGGTGAAATTGGTCAGGGCTGGTTCTGGGACTTCTCTGCCTCCTTTGTCATTGTTGGACACAGGGCAGTGGTGTTTGTGAGCTAAGGGCCTCTTTGAGCACTCTCCCCAGGGTGAGGAACACCGATTACTAGAGGTGGAGCCTTTAATAGGGAGCACACACTGCGTTGGGAGCAAGCAGTTACACATTAAGATGAACTCACATGTATGTGGCAAAGCACCACACTGCAGTTTGTCCTTCCCATATCAATTCATAGCATAATAGTAAACACTGAGCAAGCACATGCTTTTTAGCTCTGGTCCCAAACAAGGTTACATTATTTTTCCTGTGAAAATTAAAGTTATTTCTGCCTTTCTCCACTCTGTTAAAGAGAAGTAAACTTTATGGAACCTTGCAACAAGGCCTTTTGGCATGCGCACCCACTCCAGAATCTCAATGAATTTTGGCTTATGAAATCCTAATAATTTGAATGATACTGTCCAGTGCTTTGTTCTCTTTAATGATGGGTTTTCTATCTGGGATCATAAAGCAATATGTTTCAACACTCTAGTCATCCCAGGCACACAGAGGAAAATCAAGGGATGGCAATACTTTAAAGAAGCTGAGATGACTGGTGTGTGGTCAGCTGGCAGGATCACCAGTGGCTCACACGTTGGCCTTTAGGGAAAACTGATCAGATCCTAATCCAGCTTTGTTTTGCCCCATACTTGTCATGTAACCACAAAAATATTTTAACTTGAAGCTTTTGTCTGTATGTGTAATAAAGAGTAATGACCGTGACTCCCTGGAGCCTTTGTGAGGTTTAGCAGAGACCTCCGATCATGTGGGGACTGAAGAATGAATGTACTCAGCTGGCACTGGGCTCTGATGATTTTTTTTTAATTTTCCCTTATCCATGTTCCAGCCCCCAAAGAGCATGATTCCTCCCTAGAAGGGACCACAGGATTGATCACAGCCTTAAGCCTTTGCAGGAGCCTCCCTGCTTTCAGGAAGCATAGCACAAGCTTTACTAAGTCTTCCTAAACTTCACAAAATCCTACCATGTTTCTTGTCTCTGCTCATCACAGGGGTTTCCCTGAGTTACTTAACATTCAGGCCAATTATAATGTTTCTCTGAACTTTGACTATTATCTAAAAATCAGACTACCGACAAAACATCATTGTAAAAATCAGTAGTGTTAAGATCAACTATATGTGAGAGGGATATAGCGTTGCAAAGTAATGCCTGTTTGGAGCCAATAGATCCAGCTGTCCCTCATTACAGACAGCCAGTCTGTAGCAGGGTATACTAGGTAGCATGTGCCAACTTTTAGTGAGTCTATTAACTTTATGGGTTTCGACACAATGACCCAATAATCACACCACCATTGACCTATAGACTGTCTTTAGTGACAGTTCACTTTTTTGTTTAAATTGTTTGGAGAAAATATTAAGTAAGTACTAATGGCAAATCAGCCTTTGGAAACAACTGATGTAATCCACATATCACCCAGCATCTGTAAATGAGGGACTGAAGTCTGTAGGTCAGACCTTCATAGCATTTCTGTTTGGCATGGTACACTGTCTCTGTAAATTGTGTCCTAGACAGGACTTACTCTAGTTAGACTGACACATTTAGGAAGATCTCACAGAACTATCTGCACTTAATTGAGGTCTCATAAGAACAACTAAGGAACTGACTTCATGTTAGCAACTTCTAACACACAGTTAAGACTCTAATCAAGTCCGCAGCACCTGGAGCTAATCCTGTGTCACAGAGCTCCATACCCAAATATGGAGAGAGCTGGTCTCCCAGAAGTGCCGACATACTTGTAAGCACAGGTAAGACCACCACTTCTGATCAAATTCCTGGCCAAGAGGGACCCAGCTCAGAGCCATCAGGACACAGGAACCAAGGAACAGCCAGGGACAGTATCCTTCCAGTTTCAGTCTGCACCCTGAAGTTGACCCTGTCTATCACAGCTCTCCATACCCAAATTCCTCCCAGAGAGAACTGGTCACCCAGGAATATTGAAACACAGACTTGCAGGAGGAACATGTCACAGAGAGAACAAGATCAACTAACACCAGAGATAACCAGATGTCAAGAGGCAAGGTCAAAAACATAAGCAACAGAAACCAAGGCTACTTGGCATCATCAAAACCCAGTTCTCAGACCACAGCAAGTACTGGATACCCCCAACACACTGGAAAAGCAAGACTCTGATTTTAAATCACATGATGATGATAGAGGACTTTAAGAAAGACATTAATAACTCCCTTAAAGAAATACAAGAGAACACAGGTAAATAAGTAGAAGCCCTTGAAGGGGAAAAACAAAAACTCCCTTAAAGAATTACAGGAAAGCCGGGCGTGGTGGTGCATGCCTTTAATCCCAGCGCACGGGAGGCAGAGGCTGGTGGATTTCTCAGTTCGAGGCCAGCCTTGTCTATAAAGTGAGTTCCAGGATAGCCAGGGCTATACAGAGAAACCCTGTCTTGAAAAACAAAACAAAACAAAACAAAAAAAAGAATTACAGGAAAACACAAGCAAACGGGTGAAAGAATTGCACAAAACCATCCAGAATCTTAAAATGGAAATAGAAACAATAAAGAAGTCACAAAGATAGACAACCCTGGAGATAGAAAACCTAGGAAAGAGATCAGGAGTCATAGATGCAAGCATCACCAACAGAATATAACAGATAGAAGAGAGAATCTCAGGTGCAGAAGATACCATAGAAAACATTGACACAACAGTCAAAGAAAACACAAGATGCAAAAAGCTTCAACCCAAAACATTCAGAAATCCAGGACACAATAAGAAGACCAAACCTAAGGATAATAAGTATATAAGAGAGTGAAGATTCCCAACTTAAAGGGTCAGTAAATACCTTCAACAAAATTATAGAATAAAACTTCCCTAATCTAAAGAGATGCCCACAAACATACAAGAAGCCTATAGAACTCCAAATAGATTGGTCCAGAAAAGAAATTCCTTCTATCACATAATAGTCAAAACACCAAATGCACAAAACAAAGAAAGAATACTAAAAGCAGTAAAGGAAAAAGGTCAAATAACATATAAAGGCAAACCTATCAGAATTACCCCAGACTTGTCACCAGAGACTATGAAAGCTAGAAGATCCTGGCCAGAGCCGGGCGGTGGTGGCACATGCCTTTAATCCCAGCACTCGGGAGGCAGAGGCAGGCGGATTTCTGAGTTCAAGGCCGGCCTGGTCTACAAAGTGAGTTCCAGGACAGCAAGGGCTACCCAGAGAAACCCTGTCTCAAAAAACAAAAAACAAACAAACAAAAATAAAAAACAAACAAACAAACAAAAACCCCAAAAGATCCTGGCCAGATCTTATACAGACCCTTAAGAGAACACAAATTCCAGCCCAGACTACTATACCCAGTAAAACTCACAATTATCATACATGGAGAAAACATGATATTCCATGACAAAACCAAATGTACACAGTATCTCTCCACAAATCCAGCCCTACAAAGGATAATAGAAGGAAAGTGACTGAATATAAAATTAACTCAAACAAATGATTTGCCTTCCTATACTCAAAGGATAAACAGGCTGAGAAAGAAACTAGAAAGAAATTAAGACACTTCACAAGAGTCATAAACAATATAAAATACCTAGGTGTGACTCTAACCAAACAAGTGAAAGATCTGTACAATAAGAACTTCAAGACTCTGAAGAAAGAAATTGAAGATGATCCTAGAAGATGGAAAGATCTCCCATGCTCATGGATTGGCAGGATTAATGATGGATTGATTGGCAGGATTAATGGAGTAAAAATGGCTATTTTGCTGAAAGCAATATACAGAATCAATGCAATCCCCATCAAAATTCCAAGTCAATTCTTCAACAAATTAGAAAGGGCAATTTTCAAGTTCATCTGGAATAACAAAAAACCTAGGATAGCAAAAACTCTTCTCAATGATTAAAAAACCTCTGGTGGAATCACCATGCCTAACCTCAAGCTGTACTACAGAGCAATAGTGATAAAAAAAAAAAAAAAAAAAAAAAAAAAAAAAAAAAAAAAAAAAAAAAAAAAAAAAAAAAACCTCCATGCTATTGGTACAGTGACAGGCAGGTAGATCAATGGAATAGAATTGAAGACCCAGAAATGAACCCACATACCTATGGTCACTTGATCTTTGACAAATGAGCTAAAACCATCCAGTGGAAAAAAAGACAGCATTTTCAATAAATGGTGCTGGTTCAACTGGTGGTTATCATGTAGAAGAATGCAAATTGATCCATTATTATCTCCCTGTACAAACCTGAAGTTCAAGTGGATCAAAAACCTCCACATAAAAACAGATACACTGAATCTAATAGAAGAGAAAGTATGGAAGAGCCTTAAACACATGGAAACAGAGAAAACGTTCCTGAACAGAACACCAATGGCTTATGCTCTAAGATCAAAAATCAACAAATGGGACCTCATAAAATTGCAAAGCTTCTGTAAGGCGAAGGACACTGTCAATAGAACAAAATGGCAACCAACAGATTTGGAAAAGTACTTTACCAATCACACATCCGATAGAGGGCTAATATCCAAGATGTACAAAGAACTCAAGAAGTTAGACTCCAGAGAACCAAATAACCGTATTAAAAATTGGGGAACATAGTTAAACAAAGAATTCTCAGTGGAGGCAACTTGAATGGTGGAGAAGCACCTAAAGAAAAGTTCAACATCCTTAGTCATCAGGGAAATGCAAACCAAAACAACCCTGAGATTGCACTTCACACTAGACAGAATGGCTAAAATAAAAAACTCAGGTGACAGCAGATGCTGGTGAGGATGTGGAGAAAGAGGAACACTCCTCCACTGCTGGAATTGCAAGCTGGTACAACCACTCTGGAAACCAATTTGGCATTTCCACTGAAAATTGGACATAGTACTACCTGAGCACCCAGGTGTACCACTCCTGGGCATATACCCAGAAGATGCTCCAACATGTAATAAGGACACATGCTCCACTATGTTCATAGCAGCCATATTTATAATAGCCAGAAAATAGAAACAATCCAGATGTCCCTCAACAGAGGAATGGATACCAAAAAATGTGGTACATTTACACAATGGAGTACTACTCAGTTATTAAAAACAATGACTTCATGAAATTCACTGGCAAATTAATGGAACTTGAAAATATAACACACATGGTATGCACTCACTGATAAGTAGATATTAGCTATCCCATATACAGTCAGCATACCCAGACCCTATTATAGATGCCAGGAAGTACTTGCTGACAGGAGCCTGATATGACTATCTCCTGAGAGGTTCTGCCAGTGCCTGACAAATACAGAGGTGGATGTTTGTGGCCAACCATTGGACTGAGTGTGGGGTCCCTAATGGAGGAGCTGGAGAAGGGACTGAAGGAGCTGAGGGAGTTTGCAACCCCATAGAGGCAGGGAGCAACAGTATCAACTGGCCAGACCCTCTGGATCTCCTAGTGACTGGAGCACCAACCACAGAATACACATGGAGGGATCCATGGTTCCAGCCACAAATGTGGCAGAGGATGGCCTTGTTGGCATCAGTGGGAGGAGAGCTTGGGCCTGAGTATGTTCATTGCCCCACTGCAGGAGAGTGCCAGGGTGGGAGGCCAGGAGTGGGTGGGTGGGGGTGCACCCTTATAGAGGCCGTGGGAGGGGAGATGGAATAGGGATTTCTGAAGGGGGACCTGGAAAGGGGAAAACATTTGAAATGTAAATAAAGAAAATATCCAATAAAAAAATAAGATGGGGGAAAAAAAAGACTAATCTAGCTGCTGTAACAATCTATTAATTTTTCCACCTCTGCAGTGGCTTTTCACTGACGTACCCACAAGTAAAAACACTAAGTTCAATCAGAATCAAATTTGTTCATTATTACCAATTGGATTATAATGGTAAAGCCACCTTTAAAAATAGTGTTATAGAGAATAATTTATGTGTCCTATAACTAAAGTATTTAATGTGACACACACACACACACACACACACACACATATATATATATATATATGTGTGTATATATATATATGTGTGTGTGTGTATATATATGTGTGTGTATATATATATGTGTGTGTGTGTGTGTGTGTGTGTGTGTGTGTGTGTATGCCTTTATATAAAATCTTTATTAGTCAGATTTCACTCACTACAATAAAATACACAAAATAACAAATGATAAGTTATTTTGGCTCATGATACTGGAGGTTTCAGTTGCAAAACTCTTGGGTCCTGGAAGGGTAGCACATCAGAGCAGGAAACAATTTACTCCTTATATGAGTCAGGAAACAGTGAAAGAGCTACAGGGATGGGTGTCTTAGTCAGGGTTTCTGTTCCTGCACAAACATCATGACAAAGAAGCAAGTTGGGGAGGAAAGGGTTTATTCAGCTTATATTTTCCACATTGCTGTTAATCACCAAAGGATGTCAGGACTGGAACTCAACCTGCTTGAGTTCCAGTCAGGAAGCAGGAGCTGATGCAGAGGCCATGGAGGGATGTTACTTACTGGCTTGATTCCTCTGGCTTGCTCAGCCTGCTCTCTTATAGAACCCAAGACTGCCAGCCCAGAGATGGTCCAGCCCAGAGATGGTCCCACCCACAATGGGCCCTCCCCACTAGATCACTAATTGAGAAAATGCCCCACAGCTGGATCTCATGGAGGTACTTTCCCAACTGAAGCTCCTTTCTCTGTAATAAACCCAGCCTGTGTCAAGTTGACACATAAAACCAGCCAGTACAGATGGGAAAGCCAAAACAGGAGCTCAAGAACCTGGGAGGCAGAACTTAAGCAAAGACTATTGAGGAGGTCTGGCTACTGGCTTTTGCCTCGGTTTGTTCAGTTGTCCAGACCCACTTTGCAAGGAAGGCACCACAACAGTGAGCAGCCCCCCCCCCCACATCAATCAGTAATCAAGTAACTGCCCACAGATACAAATATGTGCCAATCTGATGGAGGTAATTCCTCCATTGATATTTCTTCTTGCCAGGTAGACACAGGTTTGTATCGAATTAACAAAACCTAACAATGACAATTGCCAAAAAGTTGCACCACCTCCCAGAAGCTAGCTCCACCCTGGAAATTAAATCTTTAATGCAGACACCTTTGGGGAACTAGTCAACATCCAAACTATACAACTTGAGAAACCCTAGTACAGTTTTACAATGCATTTCTTCCCCTGAAGAGAAATAACCACTGTGCAATCTCTACTCATCCCTCCTACTCTTTATCCCCATCCATCCAGAGCCTAGCAATCACTAATCTTTTTTTTTTTTAATCCACATTTGCCTGTTCTAAATTGCACTACATGTTTCCAATAAGTTCAGAGGCAGCAACAGCAATGGTTGAGGGTGACAGAGAGCACAGGTGAGTAGACCTTAGGTAACAGGTGAGCATAGCAAGAAACAGACATCTCAGGAGGCAAGCTTCTTCATTAAGCAACTTAATTAATTGTGGTAACAAAGACTATTTAAACCTTTGAGGGAATGGGTGGAGGCTTGAGTGAGTTTGTATCATTGGCTGGGGACTCAGATGCTGGGAATACCTCATTTGCATGAATTCCAGGTTCTGCTGGACATGACCTTATAAGGAAAGGGGAAGTTTAACCTGGCTACAACTTTGTGACCTCCTCTGGTGGAGACAAAGGTGCGGGGCACAGGACTACATGGTCTGGGACATGCTGGCCCAGGGCAGGGAAGGGAGTGGTCCCCACTCCTATGGCTCTCAAGATGAGATTTCTGGGGTCGGACAGGACTTGACCCCATTCCTGCTCCTGATTGGCTCCCAGAAGTTCCAAAGTAGCCAGGCCCCATACTAGCCCAAATTAGGGTTTTCATACAAAGATTGAATGACGGCTTTTCTTTTCAGCTGTGAAAAACAACAAAAATGAGGAATTTGGACTTGGGACAGAAAGTGGATGGAGGATGGGGGGCAGAGGGGAACCTGATCTGGTATCGGGTGAGGGAAAAGAACAGAAGTCCTGAGGGCCAGCAGAAAGAATGGAAACAGACAACCTCCAGAATGCACCAGAGACCTGGAAGGTAAGAGGCTCTCAGGACTCAAAGAGAGGGACCTTAGATGAAATGCCCAACAGTAGGGAGAGGGAACTTGTAAAACCCACCTCCAGCAGGAAGATAGGGCATCAAATGAGGGAGAAGAGGGCCATCTCACAATCACACCTCTGACCCATAATTGTTCCTGTCTGAAAGAATTACAGGGATGGAAATGGAGAAGACCCTAAGGAAAAGAAGGTCCAGCAACAGGCCCAAAGTAGAATTCAGCTCAAGGGGAGGTCCTAAGGCCTGACACTATCATTGAGGCTATGGAGCACTCACAAAAAGGGACCTAGCATGACTGCACTCCGGAAGACCCAACAAGCAGCTGAAAGAGTCAGAGCAGATAGTTGCACCCAACCAATGGACAGAAGCAGCTGACCCCTATTGTTGAATTAGTGAAAAATTGAAAGAAGCTGAAGAGGAAGGCAACCCTGTAGGAGGACCAGCAATCTCAGTTAATATGGACCCCCAAGATCTCTCAAACTCTGAACCCCAAACAGGCAGTATTAACCAGCTGATATGAGGTCCCCAACACGCATACAGTAGAGGACTTCTGGGTCTGTGTCCATTCAGAGATGATGCACCTAATCCCCAAGAGAATGGAGGCCCCAGGGAGTTTAGAGGTCAGGTGGCATGGCAGATGGGGACATGTATGTAGAGACAGGGGGTGGGTAGGAGGTATGGCATGTGGAGCAGTAGGAGGGTGGACAGGGGTAATAAAATATGGAGTGTAAATGAAATAAGTGAACAAATAAATTTTTAAAGAGATTCCCATAGACTACAACAAAAAAAATGTTGATTAATTAAAGATATCATAAAGAAAGGGGAGTGGTCTGTGGCATTTGGATCCTAGAATATGTGGCAGAGTGGCGATGGCCCCTAGAACAAGACTGTATGGAAAGGAGGCTGCTTAATGCTAAGCTCTTCCGTGAGATTGTGACGTTTTCCTCATTTCTTTTTATGAGTTAGTTGGATATCTACATTTGGTCTTTCTCTCCTCCTTTCTTTCTTATTTGCATACCTTTTATTGTTTATAGATTCAGTCCAAGGTCCTAACTACAAGAGGAACTGGCTGCCAAGGTCCTGTCCAGTTACACATCTTCTCAGGTACCTGGATGGAGCACTGCACCTTGAGGCGGCCTCCTCTCCCTGCTGCCTCATTCACAGGTCCCTCCCTTTCTCTTGTTCTCTTTGGGGTGGATTCACATTCCCCTTGGCTGGGACAGCACTTCTCCACTTTCCTATGGCTCATAGATCAACTTACTACATTTTTTTAAATTTCTTTTTTTTTCAATTTTTATTAGATCTTTTCTTAATTTACATTTCAATTGCTATCCCGAAAGTCCCTTCTCCCCTCCCTCCTCCCCCCTCCCTGCTCCCCTGGCGTTCCCCTGTATTGGGGCATATAAAGATTGCATTAACAAGGGGCCTCTCCTCCCAATGATAGCTGACTAGGCCATCTTCTGCTATACATGGAGCTAGAGACACGAGTTCTGGAGGTTCTGGTTAGTTCATATTGTTGTTCCTCTTCTAGGGTTACAGACCCCTTCAGCTCCTGGGGTTTTATCTCTAGCTTCTCCAACGTGGGCCCCGTGCTCCCTCTTATGGATGACTGTGAGCATCCACTTCTGTGGGAGTCAGCTATATCAGGGTCCCTTCAGTAAACACTTGCTGTCCTATGCAATAGTGTCTGAGTTTAGTGACTGAATATGGGATGGATCCCCGGTGGGTTAGTCTCTGTATGATCCATCCTTTCATCTTATCTCTAAACTTTGTCTCTGTAACTCCTTTCATGAACTTAATACATTTCTGCCAGTGGAAATTTCAAATGCAGTAAACAATATTTAGGTGCCTACCACAGCATTCTATAAGAGAAATAATGTACTTATGATCAGTTTTATTGAAAAGGAAATCAATTTAGGATTAGCCTTCTAGTCCCCTAATCTAAGTACATTGCTATTCTCAAATGTCATTTATATAGGAGGTTTGCTAATATAGTCTCAGAGATAAATGAGTACCATCTCTCTACATTATGTTCCCTAATTGGCTGTCATATTAAAATTATATATAGTATCTGTCCTGATAGCTTGTCAGATTTTTTTATATTTCTATATCTCAAATTACTGTTATTTATATAAAAGTATATTATGACTTTGAGGAATAAGAGAAATTGTAAGTTGTATAGGGAAAAACCTGTACATTAAAGAAAAAAAATGACTTATCCACAGTATAATGTCCAAGGCTATTTTAAAATTCTGCAACTTGTAGATAATTGACAGAAATGTCAAAAAAGTTGTTTACAGAAGATCAAACACTATTCACATTCTTTGGAAATGTTCATAATAACCTTATCTTCTGGGTGAATGAAGAATCTAATTCTCCCTCCATTTGCACATTCATTGCCATATTATTGATCTATAAATGTGCTGTTGTTGATAGTCTTTTGCCTGTATATTTCTCATTAATTTGTTGAATAAAATGATTAACTTATAAGTAAATATTTTATCCTTAGTCATTTTTATATCTGTTAGTCAGCTTTATGTCACTGTAATAAATACCTGGCAACATTCAACTTATAGAGTACAGGTTCACTTTGGCTGACAGTTTGGATGGGTCCATTCTGTAAGTGGTTTGTCCAATTGCTTTGGTTCTGCAGCCAGATAACTCATGGTTTGGTTCACAATTTGGAAAGTTCCATTCTGTGACTTTTTTTTCCATGGTTTTGGTTCTACAGCAAGATGGCTCATTATTGTGGGAGCACATGGAGGAGCACCCACTTCATGTCTGGTGTTTACAAACCAAAATGTAGCAATATCTCTAGGAGAATCATGAATTTACCATGTATTGAAATTAATATTCCAACAAGGTTGAATCACATAAAAGTGCACAGAAGACCAAATTACACTGTGTGAAACTAACATAGGCCTGAGTACAGAGATATTATTTTTGTTCGGGACACTGGATCTGAGTTTGACTCTATATATTCAAGGTCAATTTCATCCCCAAAGTTGTAAGACCTTCCCCCCAAAACTTGCACTTGTTTTTTCCTCAGTGAAGGTAAAAGTGTTTATTTTCATAGAGTTGTTGAAAGGTTACAGAAGATGACCTATCAGAAGAGCTCAACAATTATTATCTATTATATTATCGTAGTAAAGAGACAAACTGGTGTGTTATTGAACCCATGAAATCTTAGCTAGCTAAAGACAATCACAGGTTTCTATTATCAGTTGCAGCATCAGTGGCAGGAGGAAAAGTTGAAGACTCAGAAAAAATACAAATCAGGCTCATCAGAGATGCCATTCTGCAATTGTGTTTCACTTTGCAAATAAAACACTAAATGTTTAATGCTGTGACCTGGATCAGCAGCTCATTCAGAAGACAATGATAGAAAATAGGAAAATTTGCTAACAGGAGGTCTTGTACAAGTTGTGTCATATGACAGACATGTTTTTGTTTTTGAGAAGGAGCTATGTTCCATCTCTAGTCCCTAAGCAGAGTGCCACAAAATCCATCAGAGCAGTGGCCAACTCCTCCTTCCTGTCCCAGCCTTCAGCCACAGCAAGATGCTCGCCACAGGAGCTGTCAAAAATGGTGGCTCCTGTCAAAATGGTGGCACTACCTTTTCTCAGTCTGCAGTCATGACAGGAGCTGTCCATTGTGGCGCACAGCCTTTCCAGTCTCAGCAGGAGCTGCCCCTCAAGAGTTGTCCAGGGTGGCCACATCTTTCCAGCTTCAGCCTATAGCCATGGTGAAACATCACTGCAGGAAATGCCCCACAAGAGCTGTCCAAGGTGGCAGCACCTCCTCTCTATTCCCCCCCCCATCCCCATCCTCCAGCAGTCCACAGAGCTAGCACTTCAGCAAAAGCTGGGGTCTGGCTAGGAAGGATTTCCCACCTTAATCCATGGGCCCAATGCAGGGGAAATGGAGTGGGAAAAAAGTCATTAATCCCTGAGAAGGAAAACCCACCTATCCCTGTAACCTTCCCATAAAACCCTACTAATCCCTGAGCAGAAGATCCCACCAATCCCAGAATAGGAAAACTCACCAATCCCTGAGCTCCCCAAGCTTATGATATGCAATCCCACCAATCCTCAGTCTTGAAATCTCTGCCCTTTGAAAAGTTCATTCCCCCAAGAAACCATGCCTTGTTCAATTCCCTGCTGTCTGCTCTCTCCCAGGAGAAGCAGAGGGCAATCCTACCTGGATTTGTCTGTCCCTCCATACTCTGGACTGTCCAATTAATCTCTTTCATGATATGATTCTCATGTCAGAAGGAGCCAAGAAGAAAAGAAGCAATAGTGAGGAGAAGCAGCAAAGAAGGAGCAGGGCTGAGGCCCCTGAGCTACCTTCCCCTGGAAGGTGCAATGCCTCTGGTATGGAGGCTTCCTCTCAGAGCTGAGTGCTTCCTGTGCTGCACTGTCTCAGGATGCCCTTCCATCTGAGCAGAAACACTTATACCTTCTCCTTCAGAGCCTCAGGAAAATGCTCAGTTTATCAATCCAGCTCTCAACAGTGCTGGGACTTCCAAATTTAGGTCTTTTGGGAAACATTGAGCCCGATGGGTTCCTCTTTTGCTCCTGACTCCACTCCATTCAGACAGGTTTCCTCCCTTGTCACTTGTGTAACTTGTACCAATGGATAACTGTGAATTGTCTATTTCACATTAGCAACTTGCAATCCCTTTCTAGCCAATTTCAGATAACGTGTTTTCTGAAAGATCATGAGGAAACATCTTTCTAAAACTTCTGAATTCCTCAATGATAAAAAGATTAAGAACCAGGAAAAAGTGGAGGCAAGAAAGAAGAAATGTAATGTTTCTCTGAGGAACTCCCACTGGGAGAAGCAGTCTTACCCACATACACTCCTCAATTCAGAACAGACACAGCTGACAGCAGGTGCACTCTCAGGAGGAAGTCCAGGTCATTTGTAAACCTTTTTCCCCTTCCCTTCTTTCCTTCCCTTTCTCTTTCCCTTTTTTCCCTTTTTCCCCTTCTCCCTTTTCCCTTTTTCCCTTTTCCCTTTTTCCCTTTCCCTTTCCTTTTCCCTTTCCCTTTCCCTTTCCCTTTCCTTTTCCCTTTTCCTTTCCATTTCCCTCCCCTTCCCTTCCCTTTTCTTTTTTCTTTTGCTTTTTTTTTGAGAAACAAAGTATTTTTATTGTTTAAATGATTTGTTTTGTTTTGTCTGGTTTTGTTTAGTCTTCATCAGAATAATTTTAAAATATATTAATTTATAATTTCACTTATGAATTGCCGTTTTTCCTATTTTCACCCAGGTCTATATGCAATGAATAAAAACTATATTATTTTTATATAGTTTTAAGTTTCTTAGTTTAAGTTTATATCATTTTAAGTTTGAGGTTTACTTAATAACATCACCTGGGAGGCCTCTTGTTTACATCAAAGGATTTAAGATTTCCCTACATATAAAACTCACTGCTTTAGAAGACTGAGAAAGAGGTCATTTTTAAAATATTTCTTCCACTCAGTGGACAACAGGGTCATTCAAGTTTAAAGAATTGCTTTTTATTTCCCTCTCCCCTCCAGGCCTGCTCATGTGAGTGGGCATCCTGCAGGGATGGGTGACTCTGAGGGCTCAGCAGTGTGATCTCTGCAAGTTCCTAGAAGGACAAAGGAACGCTACAAACTTCTTATCCCTTGAGTGGCAGGAAATAAGGCAAGATTGTTTCATCCTTTCTTTAGAGAGGTAACCTTTTAATGTTAACTAGTTAAGTGATGTGACCAAGTTCATTCAAGCACTGGATAATGCCCTGATTATTTAGGATGTCCACAGTCGGTTGTTGTGTGATGAAGCTGAACAGCCACCATAGTGACGTCACAAAGGTCAAGAGGGAAAGCTCTCTCCCTCCCCCCAGTATGGCATAAGTGGTGAGGCATTCTCACTGCTTTAAGCTATTTCTGAAATGTGCTGAGTTGAATAAAGAATATGGGGGAGGGTACTTATTGTCTGATTTACTGCTCCAGTAGATATCACATTCACAATCCACCTTACTTAGCCTGCAATCACTTATTTAGCAAAAGTCTTTAAAGGAAGTAGTTTTGGTAAATTTCCCCATTTAGGAAAACACTATTCAAAATCTTTAGGGCCAGTGCCTGGGCATCATTGATGTAAATAGCTCAAATAATTCTAATGGTGAAAATATACAAATCAGAAATATCTGGATTTTTAATGACATCTCACTTTCCTAAAACCAGCATGACGCTTTTGTAATTCACTCCAAACTGGAAAGCTATTTTCTTATCCATACAGTAAGGATAAACAACAAACATTACCCTAGGCTTCCACCAATACAGAAAAGGAAACCAAAGATATACTCTGATAATTACATGTTAATCTTTTCCATCTCAGGATCTCCCCACAAAGGGTCATAAAAGTGACAAATGTCTCATTACCATATTCAAATGAAATAAATTTAAAGTCACTCGGCTCTTTAGGTGATTAATCCTGACCAAGCATCTTTTGCCCTTTGTTGACTGAATAATATTAATATACAGTAAGCAGATGATTCATATTCAACTCACGCTCAGAGGTCCTAGCTAGAACCAGTGCCACCGAGGGTCAGGCTGCTCTGGTCAGCTTCCCCATTCATCTATGGATTATTCTTTTACAAGCAGGCCGAGCACAGCGAGACTGATTCACGCCCAGCTGAGACAATTGTCTTCCTTGCCCAGCCTCTTGTGAGAATGTTTCCCCATCCCCTCCACATGTCCAATGCTTCCTTTTGTAACCATGCAGGCAGTCATTTTTGTGTGCTTTCTCTAAGCCAGCTGAAGTGTGCTAATGATTTCACATATATTACTGGGCTCAGCCCTCCTGATATCTGTGAATGAGATATCATTATCTCCATTTTACAGATGAGGAAACAGACATAGTGAGGTTAAAAAACTTGACTGTGGACAAAGAGCTAATATTTACTGCCTGGATTTGAATCCACATCTGTCTGGTTCTTATCCACTGTATCAAATTCCAACTTGTCTTACACAAAAATAAATTAAATCCCATCCAGATTCTGCTTTTTTCTAGTTCAAATTAGGAAGAAAATATACTGGGCTAACTTAGAAAGCATAACATTACCATTTTGATCACTAATAATATTTGACACCTACTGGGAATGTACTGAGCACTAAATTTTTTATTTACATAATTCTATTTGAAGTGTCTATTCTGAACTTCTAATGCATATATTTATTGATTTGTTATTTGTAGTACCTGGAGAAAAAAACAAACCCAGGAGCTCCTGAATGCCAGGCTTAATACTCAGTCTCATTTCCAGTCCTGTGTGTTTAAGATAATGAAATATTTTATATGTTCAAAATTATATACCCATGTGTACATCTTTACAAACTTACATGATTCTTTATATTCTTAGCACATCCACCTCTGCTCACAAAGCATTTGCTGTTAAGACCCGGCTTGTCTACCCCTTTCCTTCTGGCCATTCTGAAAATATTTCCTTCTAGGGTGTGATTCTCCAAGTCACTCTTCTCTCTTCTCATTAGAAGCCTCTTTTCTTTAGAACTCAGTTGCCCTCGATCTCTAAAGTGGTGTTTCATGGGGCAAGAGAGATAGCTCAATGGTTAGGAGCATTTGTTACTCTTCCAGAAGACCAGGGTTCAATTCCCAGCATCTACATGAACAGTTCACAGCTGTCTGTAGCTCCTGTTCTAAGAGAGCCAATACCCCACACATAGACATACAGGGAAAACACCAATGAAATATAAATACAGATAATTTTTTTAAAAAAAGAAATGTTTTGTGTTGTGCCAATCTTTTCTGTAACATTTGCCAAGCTTTGGTTTGTCTTCAATAGACTGTTTTCTCCCATGCTGTTGGGAGTTGTTACAGATGTATTAGATGGGGCTATAATCATATGTGATTTTTTCCCCTCTTTATTAGATATTTTCTTCATTTACATTTCACATGTTATCCAGAAATTTTCCCTTACCCTCCCGCATCCCCGCCCTGCTCCCCTACCCACCCCCTCCCACTTAATGGCCCTGGTGTTCCCCGGTACTGGGGCATATAGAGTCTGTATGACCAAGGGGCCTCTCCTCCCAATGATGGCCAACTAGGCCATCTTCTTNTTAGCCATTCTTACTGGTGTGAGGTGGAATCTCAGGGTTGTTTTGATTTGCATTTCCCTGATGATTAAGGATGTTGAACATTTTTTCAGGTGCTTCTCAGCCATTCGGTATTCCTCAGTTGAGAATTCTTTGTTTAACTCTGTGCCCCACTTTTTAATGGGGATATTTGATTTTCTGGTGTCCACCTTCTTGAGTTCTCATATGTGATTTTTAATTGTAACATTAACTCCCGTTTCGACCACCCGTGCTGAATTGCCTAAGCTGTATGTCATGTGGTATCAATTCTCTCTACCTGTGAAAGGAAACCAAAGCTATTTGGTACATAATGGCAGGAATATGTAAAACTCCTTTAGTTATGAGTGACTTTAGGGACTGTTTGCAGATTATCTTTGACATAGATAGAAAAACTGAGCATCAGTTTGTGACAAATTTGGAAGCAAAACCTGCTGGCTGTTTCTTCTCTACCCAACTGGTAACTAGTCAAGTTGTTAGGTAAAACCTTCTTCCCGTATTTTCTTATTAAATTTCCAACTATAAACTTGTCAGAACCATGACCATTTGCACCTAATGACAATACTGTAAAATAAACAAGGAGGATGGAGTCACAGGAAGAGAGCTGAAGCAACCTGTTTGAGAATACTGCTATTAACTGATATTGCATGAACTGATTCGGGGGGTCCACTAATGTGCGTCTCCTGCTAGTTCAGAACTCATGGTGTCAACTTGACACAAATTAGTCATTTTGGAAGAAGGAACCTTAATTTAAGAGATGTACCTAACAGATTGCCCCGTGAAAAAGCCTGTTGCTCTCAACAATCTAAAGTATATGGGGTTGTTGAAATGGGAGAGCACAGCTCACAATGGATGGCCCCACCGCTGGGCTGTGATCCTGGGAGCTGTAACAAAGCAGGCTATGTGAGTGATGAGGAACAAGCCAGTAACTGCAGTAACTGCCTTCATGTCCTTCCCAGCAGCTCCTGCTTTGAATTCTACCTTACCTTCCTTTGACAACGTGGAAGGATAAGAGAAACCAACTATTCCTCCTCAAGTTTCTTTTGGTCATGTGTGATGTTTATTGCAACAATTGAAACCCTAGCCAAGACAGTCCTCACCCACCAATTCAACTAAAAAAAAATAGAGTATCATACTTGATTTAATGCATAATTTATTGCATGTTACCATGTGCAGTGTCTGTACATTGTTTGTGCATTTATAATTATCCTCTGAATATAGTAAAATGTCATTTTGGAACCAGTGAGATGACCCAGTTAATAATGGTATTTGCTGTCAAACCTGGTGACCTGAGTTCATTCAATGGAGCCTACACAGTGAAAGGAAAAAGCTACCTGTCCTGGGTTGTCCTCTGACTTTCACATGCACACTGTGGTAAAAGTGTACACACACACACACACACACACACACACACACGCACATGCACACACACATGCACACACACACACACATGCACACACACACACACACATGCACACACACACACACACACACACATGCACACACACACACACACACACACATGCACACACACAGAGACACTAAATAAATGTAAAAAAAAAACCTTAAGAAGTAAATATTAAAAACCTAGAGTGCTATTTCAGATCATGTAGTCAAATGTATACCCCTGTAGTAATTTTTCAACATAATAAGCAGTATACATTTTGAAGTTTTCTGAATTATTTAGTACTAAGTGTTATGCTCTGGGCAGGTTGTATGGACACATGAGATGAAATCCACATTTCTCAGTTTCAACAACTTTATCCATAGAGTCAGGCCATCAGTGGGATTCCTCAGCTATTAAAGAGAAAGCCTGTTGTATACAGGTATACATGTATACAGGTATAGTAATGAGTTCAAGACAGCTTCTAAGAGTTCCATTCATCTTGTACACACTCCAAATTATTCACTCAAACCCTGACATAGGTGCTACCCTGAGAGGATTTAGCAGGTTTAATTAGGGTCCTTAGTTAACTGATTTTAAGTTACAAACATTATTCTGGATAGTGATTCAAAGCCATAGCAAGCCCCCTTGAAATAGAAAAAACAGATTATGGTAAATTGCCTGCAAAAGGGCTCACTTGGCAAGTTTGGGATGTGGAATCTAGTAGCTAAGCATGCTCTCTGCTCAGAGCCGATAAGAAAATGGCAGAACAGACTTGCACTTCCCATACAAACTAAATTCTGTCACCAACCAATGAGCCTAGAGGATGACCCCAAGGTAAGAAAAAGAACCAGTCTTTGGGTGTAAAGTAAAGGAAGAGGAGGAGGAGGAGGAGGAGGAGGAGGGGGAGGGGAAGGATTGGAATTCCACATGGTTTTCTTGACATTCAATATTACCAAAAGTTTGTAAAAAAGGAAAGAAAAAGAAATCAAGCAGACTTAATTTTGATACTATCAAGTATACCACATTTTGGGAATGCTATCCTTTAAGTAAAATTATATAAATCATATCCATAGGGAATTTTTATTCAGGATTTCCTTTCCAAATGAAATATGTTTTAAGAGCCAGTTACAAATATTACTAGCAGGCCTATGAGATGGCTTAGTGGTTAAGAATACATACTTATGCTTTCAGAGGACCTGAGTTCTATTTCCAGCACCCGAATTTGGCAGCTCACAAGTGCTTATGACTATACCTCTAAGCAGTACTTCTATTCTCTGTGGGCATTCACATGCATGTACATATGCCCCCGATGCACACACTTATACAGATGGAGAAATGTGTTATCAATATTATGGCTTACGATGTGTTAATTATTTATTATTAGACTTACAAGTAAATGTGAGCTTTCTACCTGATGTCCAAAATTATAGAAATAACAATGGATAAACTAGCTACTTCTGTTATATCTATATTTTTATTTTATACAAGTACAATTTTTGAGGTCTGTACCCAACAGTCCTCCTAAACTATTATATGCATTCTGTGATGCCTATCTTTGTCTCAAGTCATTCAGTATTTTAATGTGTTTTAAGTCATTCAACATTTTATTGAAATTTTATTTACAAATAATGTTAAAATTAAAATAAAGATACACAATTATATTAAAATCACTATATCAGATAAACAATCCATAATAACTTTTTCATGGTACTTAAACTCCTATTTTTTATTAAAACTCCTCCTAAATACATGGAATAAATGTATGATTTTTAAAACTCTTAAAATTTTCAGTGTATTTTGATATGCCATAATTATTTCTATAACTTATTACACAGACTTACAGCAGATTTTTAGTGACAGTTTTTCACTGAAAGTTTTACAACTAATTTATACTTTTATACATTTTAATTTTGCAATCTGTTATCTGGTTGGGAGATTTCACACATACATACACACACACACACACACACACAGCTTTACAAGTTGACAATATGTGTTAAATGTGAAAATAATTCCTACAGACAAAGCAAATATTAGGAAATATTAAGTAAATAGTTAGACATTGCATAGTCAATGGTGAGTAAATTTTCATAGGCACCCCTTTTTTAAAAGTCAATATTTAAAAACATTTGCCTATACTCTAATATTTGCATAACAAATTTCACATTTGGGTTTGAGTATATCCTTAAACTACAATACCTCTAGGCAACGAATGTCTAAGAAAATCGTGATTAGATTAAAAGGCAATCTGATGTGGCTTCCCAAACAACATTCTTCATGTTGGTCATGCCTAAGACAAATTAGTAACCAGGAGCTACATTATTCATACTACTCTACCTCTGTAAAGTGAAAACTTGTGCTGACACTAATTCAATGCATTTACTGTTAGCCTATTAAGTCACAGAAACTGGGGAGGCCCTGAAGAAAACAGAGCAACATTTGCAGAATACAGTTACAACCTGGTGGAGAATGCCTATTGATTTTCCTCTCTAACAAGACAACTGGTTTGTGTGTGTGTGTGTGTGTGTGTGTGTGTGTGTGTGTGTGTTATTGATGAACAAATAGAAATAGAGCTTCTGTAATTCCCCCAAAATCTATCCGGCCTTTTATGGATCCAGAATTGTGGTTTACACTTTCTGACTTCATGTCTACATTTTTCTAACAGACCTGCCATGCATCACGTAAATACTCTGCTATTTCTTAATAAGCTATGAAAACTGTGCATTTGTTATTCGACTAATTGTGCGCTTGTACTTTTCTGTGGGTTTCCAATATAAATTATGTGGAAACCTTGGAAACACTTAAGGGATACTGATTTCTACTCATTTATCTTAATAAAAGTAGAACTCAGGGAATGAGGCATTCCAGGGTGCAGTCTAGACAAGGAGTAATTTATTAAAAGAAAAATAAAAGCAGAGAAAAGCACCTTGGGAAGAAGCCATATTTTCTAGTTCTATACATAACCATAATGTTTTCAGTGAAGAAATTGTTTGCCATTTTCCCAGTTCCTCCTAAATCTTAGTATCAGCTACTTATACCTTTGTTTGATTTCCACTTAGGAAAAATCATGAATATGTTCAAGTCTTTGGGTCCAGAAAGATTTGAGGGTGGCGGTGGGATATCTCTTTTACGTTCATTTTATTTGTTTTTCCTTGTATATTACCTAGTTTAAACTCAAGGGAATGCTGAATGAAAATCACTTCAGAAAATAGTATATGGAATTTTCCTTTCCAGTTCCAAAAGCATTCTCAGAAGAAACATGGTTTATTCTTGAGGATGCCTGTAACATATGGTCAGTTTAATGAGAATTCCAGTGTTCTGAAGACACATGTCTTAGAATTGGAGTAGAAGACCATTTGCTTTGGTATATGAGTTATGATTTCCTTCACTTTGGGATGCGATTGCCTGATGGTAATTTTGCAAGTTTCAGCTTTCCAAGAATGAGAGACTCTTTGTACTGGCCACGCTGGCTAAAGATTGTGCTTGAACACAAATAATTAGAAAATTCACTTATTTGTGTGCTGGGAGGATGGCTCCGTTGACCTAATGCTGGCTGCACACACGTAAGATGTGAGTTCACATCCCCAGCACATATGCTAAAAGCTGGGTGAAGAAATGAGCCTCTAATTTCAGTGCTGAGGAGACAGAGACAAGGGAATGCTAGAGGCTTGCCGGTGAGCCAATACAGAGAAATTGAGGGTCTCCAGGTTCAGTGAAAGATCCTGCAGTCAATGAAGTCAATTGACCTTTCAGCTCCACACACATGCACACACAGAGAAATGCATACACAGAGAGAGATACAACATACACATAAATAAACAGGCATTTATTTAACAGAGACAATAGTCTTCAAAATCACAGGAAAATGATAATCTGTTAATAGATGACTGACTGTAGAACATTGTAAGTAGCACACTTCAATGCAGTGCATGTTACTCAAAAGCAAATGAGTAAAATCAGGTGAAAATTGATAAATCCTACCTAGTGAATGCATGGAGGTTTACTAGTTTACTGTCTGTCTTCCTATATTTTTAAAACTATAATTGAAAATGAAGGAGAGGGAGATATTGGATTTGCTGTTATTATTTTATCTTTGAAGAGTAAATAGTAGGGGGATTGTTCTATCAAACAAATAAAACTAGATTTTCATAGTAACAATATCAACTTGGTATGGTAAATTTATAAATGGATTGTGACTATGAGTATTAATTGTAAATTTTAATAAAATAATAAACTAAGCAAAAATTTAGAAACATAGTAAATGCTACAACTGGCAGGTAGTTGGGTAGTAACTCAATTCATTGTCTGGCTCCTGGGTAGATATCTTTGTTTCAGAATTTAAATTGTGCTTGTGAGTTTGCACCATGAAGACAAGAACACAAGAGCACAGGAGGTGGATATGCATTTTATCATCATGATCAGCAGCTGCTTTAAGCACTTGTCTCTTTTCTTCTGAAGGCAAAGGGGGATTCTGCATTTGCACTGCCTTTAAAGCATCTGAGGATGATAAGAACCAAGAGGGCATCCTCAACAAAGAATACTGGAAAGGAAATTCCAACTATGCCCCACCTGGTGAGTGACATGTCATGTCCTATTACTTAGTTGTCTGGTGGGAAGGACTTACCTTGAGCATGTTTACAAGCCCTCACTTCACATCCTCATCACAGGAACCCTTCCCCCACTTAGCTGCCCAGCTGCAGACGTGCCGAGCATAAGATTCTAAGCTGACAACAAAAAATGACTTCGTTCTTTTTTTACTTCATATTTTCAGCACTATGTCTTCCCAATAGAGTAGGATATTCTAGTTTAGATCAATAATTCTCTATAAGCAATTTTCTTTGTGCACAATTCATATATTTGTGGCTAAAATACCACCCCAGACACATATTCAAGAATATTATTTAAGATTATAAAAGTAACTCATACTTGTTAATATATTTTAAAATATACAAATGCATAAAGAAACTGAAAATTACCTATAATCTTATTGACTTGCTCTCTAGCAATACAATAGTTCACATGTATTCTCATTGCCTTTTTGCCTACATGAATATGTTTAGAAACAAGGAAATGCATAAAGAACTTAAAAGGATCCGATGATCTTATTGATTTACTCACTAGTGACACAGTAGTTTATACATATTTTTATAGTTATTACTAATATGAATATTATAAATATTTAATTGGAAATTCATAAGGTCGATGGAGGTATATGGAAGACAGCAATGATTTTCACTAGCGATCCTAAACATACAGTGCTTTTCGTTTTCCTCCAGAAAATTCTGCAAGGCTAAAGGTATACAACATGGTTAGTGTAAACTTTGTGCAGTAACTGTGTCTGACACTGGGAAAAATAACGAATTGATTTCAGTGCTTACTGCATATCAGAAAGAGTGGCAAATGTTTTGTAAACACTTTCTCATTTATATTTAGTACTCCTAGAAAAATAAAGGTTTTTTTTTTTTTTTTTTGCTTCTTTGTCCATAAAATCTGGAAAAGATGGCATAGTTTCAAATTTTTATAACCAAGAAAGATGGCTTATGTCTAGAAATAGTTAAATTCATTGTCAAAATCGTATAGCTGCTGCTGTCCCCTGGAGCTGCCCACTGCTAGCTATGGTTAACTGAACCATACTCCTCATCCTTGCTGTCAACTGCGGGCCCTTGGGCTGCATCTCCTTTGAGCTGTTTGTACACACAGTTTCAAAAACAGCAGGAAGCTTTTATACTCAGACCACAAAAATGAAAGAATTTGGCTATGGGTTTCCCTGATTCCTCAAAGTATTGTAAAATATAAGCCTAGGCATTTGGGAGGCTGAGGCAGAAGGGTCACAAGTTCAAGGCTAGCCTGAGATAAATAACATGGTCCTATGTACATCCCCCTCCAAAAAAAAAAAAAAAAAGTAAGAATCTTCCCCAAAGAATTCCAGGATCTTTTTGTGCCAGGATTGGGACTTTGATACCATAATAACACTAGCAACATGCTCTCTCCATCCAGAGGGAGGATGAGGAAACTTCTGAAAATATAAAGGTTCCAGCATCTTGTCCAGAGAAAATGCTAAGCCACCGGTAACTCAGTCTTTCATCAGTGATGTCAAGACAGAATGGCTGTATGGGAGACACTCCGCCTTTTTCGTGAAAAGCAACACTTGTGATAGAAGCCATGGAGCACTTTGTGCTTAGGAATGGACAAACCAGCAAGGAGGGTACCATAGCGAGCACAGCCGACTTGAATGTAACGGATTAATTTGTCTAAGTTGCAAGACCATCTCTTGTAGCTTGGGACTATGATCCTTCATGCCACCTGCTTTTAACACCCTATAACTCTTGTGCTCTCTTCTTCTTCCAGTCTCATATGCTCCTTATGCCTAGTTATATTGTAAAGATAAGTTTACGATTATATAATAAAAACTCTGCAAAAAATAAACAAAAAAGTCTACTGTTGACTAAATGCAAGCTATGTGGCCGTCTCTTTCACCCTTGGTTTTGAGCATGCACCCACAGCCATGATGAGTGTTAAGTTTTATATCCTGTTGCTTTTACTTTTCTTATAAGAACACAGTACACTTTGTTTTTACATAGAATGCATTCTGTGTTTCCTTAAGGAGATTGTATGGTGCTTACCACAGCTGACTACTAAAGCGTTCTTGCCTTCTGCTGATCTATGGGTAATAGAAGATGCCTCCGGAAGACATTTCTCTGAAGTTATAATCGGATATGCTCTGACTTTTATCACATGTCATCCCAATGCAAAGTGGCATGGGATTTACTGCAGTTACAGAAAATGCAAATTTGATATGGTATGACAAGTTTAAAGCTCTCTTCAGCTGCTGGTATTAGAGAAGTAGTTCACTGTTTTGAGGGTGATTTTGAGTAACTACTTTCTTGGGCACTGTAAGTTAAAGTGCCTGCAGACATAGTGCTTTTCTTGTGTGTGGTCATCATATTAATCTTCTTACTGTAAAGATATATGATACAAATGTCATATGCTCCTGAGGCAAACACAGCTTAATGCCATGTGTTCCAGAGGCTAGTACATCTAAGTGATAGGACATTTCTTTGAGTCCTTGTCTCAAAGTTAACTTCCACCCAAGAACGAGGCAGGCACTTAGAGTTCTGTTGTTGTCTGACACCTGACTTTTCCTCATCCTGATTGTGATTTCCCTGATCTTATGAGGGAGCCTTACCTGAGAATGATGTTTAAAAGAGCAACCAGCCAGTAGAATGTCTGAGTTCCAGCTGGAAGTGATAGCTTTGAAAAGTGCTTCATTTTTTCCTGCTAGTTATAAAAGGTAGAATGATTATATATATATATATATATATATATATATATATATATATATATATATATATATATATATATATATACATATACATATACATATATATATATATATAATCATAATGGGTGATGTCAATGCATATGAGATTTTTAGCATGACGTATTACTCAGAATCTGAAACCTTCAATAAACTTGTGGGATGAGAGACCCAGACATGTAGGAGAGAGACAAAATCAGTGAAAAATGACACGTACCTAAGGCCACGTGCTTGCTGAACTGAGGTCGGCTCAGCCATCCTTCTTTCAGTCGTTTAGATAATACAGTGCTTTGCTTGAGCACATGTGTGTATACATAGTGGTTGACTTTGAAATGTAATGTTTGGTTAACAAATGTTATTACTGGGTGTGCACATTACATTATGAAGAGTAATGACAGAACAGAACTATAAAAGGAGAGTGTTGCCAGGCGGTGGTGGTGACACATACCTTTAGTCCCAGAACTCAGGAGGCAGAGGAAGGCAGACCTCTGAGTTCAAGATCAGCCTGGTCTACAAAATGAGTTCCAGGACAGCCAGGACTACATGTTTGGAGAAAGAAGAGGGTTCAAAGGGTGCACATACAACAGCACAATCTTCTGTGCATGCCTAGGAGCAACGGAGGTGAACGCTTGCACGGGTGCATCTATATCGGAATGTAGCCCCTGTCAAAGAAAACTGGATACAATTTGCACATAACTTGCTACAAGTTAGGACTTCATCCAAGCCTAAGCATTGCTCACAAACTTTTGTTTACAAAAAGAAATAAAGATAGCAGACTTGCAGAGAGTCTATTAATGCTAAGATGAACGCATTGCCAGAAATGTTTTTAATACGGAGCCTAGCACTGTAAATTGCTAGTAGATTCTTCAGAACTCTATGACTACCTGCCTTGTCTCTATTTATTTCCCTTCAGTAAAACTGTGTTCCACAGAATAGGGGGCCTACAAGAGTGCACAGAGCAAGGTTTTAGAAGCTGAAGGCATGAAGAGTCATAGAAATGTCACAAGGGAACAAGGTACTCTTGGTCAATCAGTAACCAAGCAGATGCCAAAAAGATTCGGGTGCTCAGAGGATGGTTTAAGAAATAATGCATTATTTTCAGAGTGCACAGGGTATTTAGCAAATATCCTTTCTATTCCCTTGTGTATAGATAGGTATGCTTACATTAACACATCTCTGCTTGCTTTTAATTCAAGTCAACTTTCATTCCTGATCCTGTAAGACTGCCAGACTCTAGCTTGCCATCTAGGCTCCTTAGTATCATAGTCCCTAGAGTTCTAGTCCACTCTGAAGCTGGCAGTGCAGATGCCCTTGAAGATCACTTGTGTCCACAAAGACTCCCACTACATACCCACAAACCCTGAGTTCGCCTATACGAAACAGTCACAGGAGCCCATGAATGTCCCTTGATTCCGTTGTCATCTTTTAAAAAGGGACTCGTGGATCATCTACTCCATACCCTATACATGTGCTACACAAAACATACACAAAGGTAAGCTAAAGAAAAGAAACTTCTGCCTCTTTGGGGCTTGGGAAGGTGGATGGAAATGAGTTCAGAGAGTAAAGGTAGGTATGTAGCATAGTGCAGCTAATGTTGACCCTAGAGGGAAGGCTTCAGGCATGGTGCAGACAGGCCCCATGTATTTGTATAACTGTTCTTCTAGGATTCCTTGAAGAGTAGGGAGGCACTTGGTTAGTGTCAGTTGAGTAAACAATGCACTTCTGAGAGGGACCCAATTAAATCAGGGTACTGTTCCTTCTTGGCTTAGTCTGTGTGTACAGGTACAGAGCGAACGCTATGGTTGTTGGTTTCTATTTCACTTAGCAAGACCTAGGTCAGAGCCTATGGGTGGATGTGCAGGAAAGGCTATAAGCACATATCCCACAAGCCTCTCAGTATAGGGAACATGGAATACAAAGTCTTTGCTTGGGTTTGTTTGTTTGTTGTTGTTTTGTTTTGTTTTAAGAGGTAAATCTAGGCTTGCGTTTTACCTAAGTATGGAATTCTTAGAGGTGAATGTTGGCTTCAGTCACTATATGAGGTATAAGTCTGTAGTTGGTTTGATGGACAAGATATTATCGAGAACACTTTGCAAGATAAGATCTGGGAATGTATTCTTGTCTGTGATTCAATGTAATTGTGTCTGAGGCGAATTGAAGTTGGGTAAAAAGCAAAGTCTGGCTGGGATNACCTAAGTATGGAATTCTTAGAGGTGAATGTTGGCTTCAGTCACTATATGAGGTATAAGTCTGTAGTTGGTTTGATGGACAAGATATTATCGAGAACACTTTGCAAGATAAGATCTGGGAATGTATTCTTGTCTGTGATTCAATGTAATTGTGTCTGAGGCGAATTGAAGTTGGGTAAAAAGCAAAGTCTGGCTGGGATGGCATAGGTGAGTTAAGTGCGGGTTTGGTGAGATAATTACACAATTACTTTTATAATTGCCAGCGAAGTAAGAGGATTTCCTCTCTCCCCGGCACGTGCATGTATGTAGGCATATTGGTGCACGAGCGCGTGCGTGTGTGATTGTGTGTGTGTGTGTGTGTGTGTGTGTGTGTGTTGAAGGTTTAGATGTAACACAATTCAGGAATTTGTTATGTGAAGGTGAAGGTTCTTGAGGCAGATTCTGGAATCGGGTGTAATCTTGAGATTGGATGAGGCAGTATAGGCTGTGGTTAGGGCCAGGCGTCTGTGGTAAGTTTGAGTAGTTAACTTTCAGATACAAACATCTTGGGCAATTTGCTTTGTGTCCACAAGAGGATCAAAAAGTAAAGTGTGTGTTTGTGTGTGTGTGTGTGTGTGTGTGTGTGCCAGGAGTTCACATAGACACACAGAGTTTGTGTGCCCGTGTGCCCAAGTTTTCAGTTTAATTATTTCTAAGACAATCTGAATTGTATCTAAGTATGAATCAAGTGCCCAGAGCTGGCGTGACCAGTGAGCGTGTGTCTGAAAGTGAGCGCGCGACAAGTTTGGATTTGGACCTGGGACGGGAGCTGAGGCTGCAGTAGGGCAGGGGGTGACCGAGGAGTTGCGGCTGGAGCGGGCGGGCGGTCCCGGTCCAGGGGGCGATCGGAGCCTGGGCTGCGGCTCACTAGCTTGGCTGGTGGGTGACAGGCAGGAACCGGAGCAGCACTGCCGCCTCTGGCGCGAAGGCTCTGGCGCCTCCTCCCGCCCCATCACAGTGGCTCTGTGCGCGCTGCCGGCCGCTGCTCTCTCCAGCCTCTGAAGAAGAAAGCCCCTGAGCCGCTGTCGCTTGAACCATGGCTTCGGGCCGAAGGGGTTGGGACAGCTCCCACGAGGACGACCTGCCTGTGTACTTGGCCCGTCCGGGCACCACAGATCAGGTCCCACGGCAGAAGTACGGTGGCATGTTCTGCAACGTGGAGGGCGCCTTCGAGAGCAAGACGTTGGATTTTGATGCCCTGAGTGTGGGACAGCGAGGCGCCAAGACTCCCCGGAGCAGCCAGGGCAGCGGCCGCGGCGCGGGGAACCGGCCCGGGATGGAAGGGGACTCGCGCAGGGGCCCGGGCCGGGAGGAGAGCAGGGAGCCCGCGCTGGAGTCCCCCAAGCCTGCTGGGGTGGAGATCCGGAGCGCCACCGGCAAGGAGGTCTTGCAGAACCTCGGTCCCAAGGACAAGGTAAGGGAGCCCTGGGTCTTTTTCCCACTGGCCCTGGCCCCCTTCTCAGACTCAGCCGCCATGGCCTGGGTACAACTTTCTTACTCATACTTTACAAGGAGATGGGCGACTGGGCTGAGAAAAAGGGCACCCTCCAAGGACCCAAGTTTTCACGTGTCCCCAATTGTAGCATCTTCCAGTGTGCACTTCAAGGGTCTCAGGTCTGGGTCTTGATCCCAGTCACCCACCTGCATCCTGGCTGGTTAGTTCTGGGTGGGTGTGTCAACCCTGGTCTGCGAAGGCTTAGCGATTCCCAGACTTCCTTTACTTCTGATGAACCAACAGAACAATTGTCTTGGTTCCAGATTAAAATTTAATCCAGGTCACCAGGCCAGAGGGCATACTGATGCTAAGAAAATGGGGTGACTCTCTGACTCTTCTGAAACTTTTGGATGTGGGGGGCCACTAAACATCTGAATCTCCGTTCCTCACTTCTGTCGTAGCATGACACTTCACATCTGTGTTTATTAAGAGTATATTTGTGTACATAGCTTGGCACGAGCCTGGGTCTCAAGGGATGCAGCTGTCTCTAAAAAAAAATTACATATTTGAAAATAGACAGGGGCACTAAAAGTGCATATTAAACTAGCACGAGCTGCCAGCTCCCCCCCACCCCCCACCCCCGCTGCTCTTACATGTGTCAAAGCTAATTTCTTCTGTGTGTGTTTTAGAGAAACTCACGCCGTACTGAACTGCCTGGGCGTACTACGAAAATTTATGTGTTTATCTCATAAAAAGTCAGAGGCATGGTTTAGAAAATTCAGGGTCGGTGCAGATATGGAGGAGTCAACGTTCAAATCGTAGGATTTGAGTTGGGGAACAGTAGTAACCAGATGACCTCACCCTGGTCTAGGCAATGTCTGCATACTCCACCCCCCCCCCCCGTGTATTATTCCTCACTAATGCCATCATGAATAATATCCTGCAATGGAAATGTCTGCTTCACCGTGATTACGGTTAATACTCATCCTGCTTTGAGCTGTTTTTCCATTAAAATGCAATGAGGTAGTTAAAGGACAGCTTATCTCTCCCTGGCTTGATTTTTGACAGTTTTTTTTTTTTTTAAACAAACTTTTAAGTACTGTTCCTAACCAGGGAAAACCTGAAGCTAGTTCTGTGTGGAGCGATCCATTGTAAGACAATGTCAGCATGCCTCAGAATTACCCATCTGCTTCCTGATCTTCATCATTTCTTCCTCTGAGTATGAGACTCCTGTAGGCCCAGCCCACTAGCCCTTTTAGGAAATACTTCTGGTATACAAGAAAGGTTTTGGCAAACTTCTTCAGCAAAAGAATAGCCCTCTACAGAAAGCTAATTGCTTCTCTACACGTCTAACTTCATGACTCTTAAAATGTTCCTTTCCTGGCGTAAGGGGGAAAGGAGGGACTGGGAAAGGCCAGACACAATTGCTGTGAGTCAGTTCCCGTTGCTGGAACACCCCTGATGTAAGCCAGATAATATGCTTGCTTTGCAAGATTGAAGCATGGTAACTAGAGAAAGGGAAAATGGTCTTCCTTTAAACCCAGCAATTCTCTCGTTTTTGTTCCCTTTCACAAACTCTATACTTTTTGGCTCTTAATTGAAAAATAATAATACGACTTAGACATCAGAAGGGTTGTTAGAGCTACATGGGTTTTTAAGTTCAGGCTTGCTGTCTGCTTCTTGCAGGCTGTGTTATTATCTCTAATTTTCTTTAATCACACCGTTTAACACACACACACACACACACACACACACACACAGGGGTTATCTAGTTCTGTACTTATGGTTATTGCCTTGTGGCTATGGACTGTGTGTTTGGGTTTATCTCTGGGCCTGGGATGCCTGGTGCATGGGAGGTGTTTAAGACATGTTTGATATTAAAATTCCTTCTTTAAAACATCTGTTTTGCTAGGCTGGTGTAAAATGACATCTGCACTGGTCTAAATATCTGCTGTCTACTACTCAATACCTCATGAAGCAAGTTCTGGACATTTTAGATCAGAAAGCTAACAAACTTGCCTACCTATATAGTATCTGCAGTTTATTCTTAGAAAAAAACAAGCATTTCTTTATTCAGAGACATTTAAAAGATTTTAAGTATATGGGTTTGGCTCTCATGTCTGTCTACAAATGAAATTGGGTAGGGGCATGGTAAGAAGTCCTAAGCCTCCATGATTTAACAAAACAATAACAACCACTTTTTGGCACCGGCCTGTTGTCTCCGAGGGTCACAGGGGAAGTTCCGTTCATCATTGTCCTTTAGAGATCATTTCCACACATCAGCAATGGGAGCAGTCTAAGTAGCAAGTTGCACACAGACACAGGAACCTTCTGAGGAAGATGGGAGCTCACATTTCATTTGTTAAAGCAATCACATGACTTTAGAGGAACTAGAGGAATACATGCTTACCACTATCCTGTACGGCTGGCAATGACTTCTAAGCAACTCTAGTATCTTCCAGAAACTAGGGATGGACTATTGGAGGACGGTTGACATCACCTCTTCACCAAATATATAAATGAAGCCTGTAACCAAGACTCCTTGGCCTCTAGGTTTCCCATCTGCAAGATGATAATAACACTGACTACTTTGTTTATAGTTAGAACTTAGCATGTATTATTATACTATTCAACTTCATTTACTTTTATATGTTTGTAGGCAATCTCTGTGTGTGTTCATACACACACACACACACACATGCACGCAAGCATGCATGTGCTCTGTCTGCTTCTGTCTCTTTCTCTGCCTCTGAAGACTTTCTCTGGGGTCCTGTTGTATAGCTCAGGGTAGGAAGGAACTCATTGTGATGCCCTTCTTGCCTCTGCCTACCAAGTGCTTGAATATGAGTAGTTTATTAGTCTCCTTATCCTTCGCTTCCTTGCCCTCCTCCTTTAGGTGCATTCCAGTGTTGTGACTTCTTTCTCAGGCTATGCTGTACTGTATACATTTTCTTCTGAAAAGACGGTGCCTTGGCTTAAGAGCTGAATCTGGAGCTCCAGATGGGATGCAGCCACAGCAAAGTGCATTAGGCTGCTTAATTTTCTGGATTTACATGCAGCATATGCTTGTGTTGTACAAGATTACAGCTAGTGATTAATTATCTGTGTCTTATTGTCTCCATTGTAAGCTCCTTGCTAACCAAGCTATCAGAAACTCTTTCTCATAAGCCCCTCTGATGCTGAAATGGCCCATTTCATGATGGTTCAGGTGGATTAAAAAAAACACTTTAGAATCTTATTTTCTTCCTTGTAGGTTTTCCATTATCTTAGCTCTCTCCTCTAATTGATCAATACTTTACAAGCTGTATTTTATGACACAACACTACTAGCTTCGTGCCATCTGTAGATATGATATCAAGTAGCAACTTTTAAGCACGTTCTTATATAATGTTATGTGTTTACTTTTCCAAGAAATGATTGCATATATCAGGAAATTGAAACAGACACCAAATAATCCTGATCACACGGGTGATAAGTAGAGAGAAGCAGAACCCAAACCCTTGACTTTTCTGATCAGAGCTTTATATAGACAACGGGTAGCATTATTATTTCAATCTCACCAGCCTAAGCATCAGGCTAGCTCCTGACATGTCAAGATAAAACCAAGCAAGAGCAGATCCTCCATCAACAACAACAACAAAAACCCCTCTATCCTGGCACTTGCTCCTCACTCAGGGAAGCTTTGAGATGAGTGGCTCAACCCATGAGCACAGTTGGTGCAAGATCCTTATCTGATCCACGCCCATCTAAACCTATTAAAAGATTATTGAAAAGTATGCTGATAAAAAAAAAAACAGATACATTTTATATCTGACATGCTAATTACCGCACTCTTCTTAAGGGAATGAGTATATGTAGCAAATTATGAATAGGTTCATTAACAAGTGTTTAGCAGAATAAAAATGTAAACAAATCTTTCTGCATTATACAGGGAATGCCTAACTTTTAGTTTTGGCCATCACTACAAGCCAGTTTTGTGATTCTACAGCCAGGTGCAAATGGTTATCTTAATAACATGCTTAAATTTTTCTCATGATAGATAACTCACACTGCCAAAGTCTTCCAAAATTGACTAATACCCATAAAATGACACTAAGTGCATAGGAAAGCAATTTAAGGTTAAAAGTGTGTGTCTTAATAATTCCTTAAGCTGTTCTTTTCACCCAAAGTGTAATGTTCAAAGCAACAAGAAAATTACCGAGAGAAGCAGAGTTATGACACTGAGTCTGCAAGAACAAATGATATCTCAAAGGCTTTGTCATCCAGGAAAATAAAGCCATGGCATTTTGATCCCATGGTTTTGCTAGTGACTCAGTTCCAGGGACTCATTGCTACTTCCCTGGATTCCATGCGAGGCTCTTCTGTGCAAGATGTTTTCCCTATAAAGTCAGTCATGGCTCTTCAGGTAGAAGGGAGAATTTGAACAGGGTAAGACGTGAACCCTTAACTTTGTCGTCCTGCTTTTTTTTGTTTGTTTGTTTGTTTGTTTGTTTTTCAAGACAGGGTTTCTCTGTATAGCCCTGGGTGTCCTGGAACTCACTTTGTAGACCAGGCTGGCCTCTAACTCAGAAATTTGCCTGCCTCTGCTTCCCGAGTGCTGGGATTAAAGGCGTGTGCCACCATGCCCGGCTAGTTGTCCTGCTTTTTAAGTGCCTTTCCTTGCCCTGCACAAAAAGATGGCTTCTGGAAATAGAAGCCCAGACTTACAGAGGTCTCTTGCTGTCGGAGCCCAAGCTCAGCAGTGCAAATGATTTATATGGAAGTACTCTAGCAAAGAAGAGGGTAGATGTTGCCTAGGGAAAAGTGATCTTGCTATCCCAACTGAGACGATAAGCTTGATTCCTGTGTTCCTGGACCCAAAACAGAAGTATTTGAAAATTCTTGGCCTGCTGGTTAATTTAGACAGTGGGTTTTGAGGAACATGCAAAACATGTCTTCTAAGTAATGCTGCAATTGGCAGAGTCCCCTCAAACTAATGCTCCCTGGAAACCTGGTTTTGCTAACTGCTCTGGTATAAGATGGCTGGGCTGCTGTCTGTTAGGATCTCCATCAGCGACTCCTGTAGCTGATACTGGTCATGATTTATTTCTGCTGGGCATCACTCTTTAGAAATGCCTCCGTGAGATGAGACAAAACTTATCAGGAGTAGCTGGCTGAGAGGAGTATGAGCTGAACCTCCACTTCTGCTTGGCTGGATTAAACTTTCTCGAATAACTTCTAGGAAAATAGTGTTAAGATATATCTCTGTTCTCTGTGTGTCCTCGTGCTATTTTGAAAGACACTTCACCTTCCTCAGAGAACCATAAAAAGATGTAGGGAGAGCAAACAAAACCAGAAACATTATTAGCTGTCTCAGCTTCCAGCCCCAACCAATTTACTAGCTGTAGCTTTGCCAACTCTCTGAGCCAAAGTTACCTCCTTCCTAAAATGAGCGGGCCGGTCCAGATGGTTACTATGGTAATGGTACAGAAACTTTTCTGATTCTGAAGAAAGGTCTTATCTAAAATATTTGTACATGATTGATATTCTGTAGACCTGTGCACACAAATATTTATATATACAAATAGATGTACATAAACACATTACATGCAAAATACCATATTTGTAGAGTATGAGAACCTAAAACTGCAAGCGAGAATGTGAACTATGGGTGTTGAGTGCAGCAGAGAGGACTCAATGGGTAAAGTGCTTGCTGTGCATATATGAGAACCTGAGTTTGGAATGCAGTACACATATCAATCCAGGTGTGGTGGCATGTGCCTGTAACTCCAGCACTGGGACACAGACACAAGGACATTCTAGGGAAAACCTAGCAAGCCAGCTATTCAAAACAGTGAGCCCAGGTTCAAAGAGAGATGTTGACTCAAAATAATAAGGTAGTAAGGACTTAAAGAAGATATCTCAAAGTCAAGCCCTGGTCTCCACCGTTGCAACACACACACACACACACACACACACACACACACACACACACGCACGCACACACACACATGCGCACGCACACACACACACCATAGGAGGAAGAGAGAAAGAAAAGAAATATCATAAAGATACAAATATATTTATTTATTCACAGTTGATTTAATCCCAGCTATGTAGGTACACAATGGAAAAAAAAAACCAAAGATGGATTATGCTATATACTGTCATATATGTACAGTTCCTGTAATTTTGGAAGCTCAGGCAGGGGACTTGATTGAGGAGTATGTGACCCACTTAAATATCTAAGTTCAAAAAACAAACAAACGAAGGAAGGGAAGAGAAAAAATATAAATTGGGTAAACAGTTAAAAAATACTTTTTAAAAGCATAATCTTCCAGAGAAACTCCATGAACACAGTAGTAGTGTTTTGGGCTCACTTTTTTTTTTTTTTTGCAACACACACACACACACACACACACACACACTGCACACATTCCAAACTAAATGGGAAGATGCACTATTTCTGTGATCAGGTTCCTTTTCCCCATTCTCCAGTGTCTAAACGTGATTGCCCACACCTCAGTCTGTAACACACCCCCCCCACCTTCTGTGCAATGGCTGTTAGGAAGTAAGGCCTTTAGGAGATCTGGCTCCTCAGAGCAGAGCTCTGTGAATGAGCAGGATTCACTGTCTTCATGAAAAAGATCCTGAGAGCTGTTTTGGCCTTTCCATCACGTGACAATGCAGGAAGGTTCCATCTGTAAGCCAGAAAGCTTGCCTTTGCCAGACAGGGAATCTGCCTTGATGCTCCACTTATGTATAAGAAAAAAGTTCTGTTATTTACATGCCACATAATTATAGTGTTGTGTTATAGTAGAGGGATGTGACTAAGCTACTCAGAAATAAAGAAAATCAAAGAAATGGCAGAAACAACAAAACCCTAACAAATGCTTAAAGCAAAGATAGGTGGGAACACAGAATTTTAATGTGTTTCTGTCCCCAAGTACACACAACAGTCTTTGCTAGCATTACCACACAGCCGAGTGTTATGTTTCCAATAACTGATAGTTATCCTAACACATCATTAAAACCTAAAGGCCTACAGTTCACAGTAGGATTTACTCTTAGTATTGTATATTCAGACAAACTGACAAACACTTCTCTACTATTCTAGCATCTTACAGAAAAGTTTCATTGCCCTCAATATTCCTCTGTGCTGTACCTACAGTCCCATGATCTCTTACAGCCACCAATCAGTGTATGGTTCAGTCTTTGCCTTCCGAGGACTTCAGATACAGGCCAGCTCCAACTCCCTGGGAAAAATAGCTCTAGGACTACCTGGGTACTGACATCTATGGGTTTTCCAGTCCCTTAAGTCTGCTCTTCCTATTCACTGGTAGGAGACTAATGGATTCATGAAGCTGGTATAATTAGAATAATACATTATTTATCCTTTCTGTATAAGCTGTTTTATTTTTCAGTGAATTTATATAAATGTTAGTTTCCTCCATATCTCTTCATGCTTGATAACTCATTTCTTTTTAGTACTGAATAATATTCTCTTGTTTGGCCATATCAGAGGTTATTTGTTTCACCACTGAAAGAAGTTAGAGTAGCTACAAAGTTTGAAAATTACATATGTTAGCAGATTTTATAAGTACAAACATTTCTCATTCATTTGGGTAAATACCAAGGACTACAATTGATTAATCATTTGGCAAGTTTATGTTTGGGCCTGTGTCAATTTGCATGCTGTCCAGAGGTGGATAAGAGTTCCTGTTCCTCAGAAAATTGCAATAGCTTTTACAATTATTAGTCTTCTACTTCTAATAAGTGTAATGGCATTTTGTCACTTTTAACGTTCAATTCTCCAATGACATCAGAAGTACATGAAACATTGTTTCTTCAACGTCCATGTTTGTAGCTCTTTTGGGGAACTCTGTTAAGGTATTTGGTCCAAGTTTTAATCACATTGTTTGTTTTCTTATTGTTGATTTTAATAATTCTTTATGCCTTCAATAATAATCTATCAGATGTATCTTTTGGAAATATTTTCTCCCATTGACTTTTTTTCTTCCTTTGATATCATTCAGAGTGCAAAGTTCTTAATGCCAATGGATCTCATATTACCAAGTTAGGTCTTTCATGGCTTGCAAATTTGGTATTGTTTCTAAAGCACCATCTAGTTCCGAAGGTCTTCTTTGGTTTCTCTTGTGTTAACTTGGAGATTTAGACTTTTTCATTTCACATTCATTAATGCTGTTTGAAATGAATTTATATAAATCAAATAAAGATTATATATATATTTCACATGGATGTTCTGTTGTTTAAGTACCAGTTATTGAAAAGACACTTTGCTTCTTTGTAATGTCTTTTCCTCTTTGGAATGATCAATTGACTATGTGTTAATCTATTTCTAGGCTACTGATTGAGATCCATTGGTCCACATATTTACTCTTCTGTCAATACCACACTGTCTTGATAACTGTAGTTTTGTACTGTGTTTGAAAGCTCTATAGTATCAATATCTTTAATTTTATTCTTATCATTCAGCATTGTGTTGGTTATTCTGGATCTTTTGCATTTCCATATAAACTTTACAGTAATTTTAACAATATCCACAAAATAATTGTCAGAAATTTAGACATGTATTGAATCTGCAGTTATAAGGTACTGATAATTTAACCACATTGAGTCTTTATATCTATGAAGATGTATTATTTTTCCATTCATTTATCTCTTATATCATATCTTTTATTAGCTTTCATCCTATACATCTTATATACATTTTGTTTGATTTACAATATTTTATTTAGGAGTGCTATTGTAAATAATAGTGTTTTATTCAAGCCCACCTATTCAATGATGCTATATAAGAAAGCAATTGACTTTTGTACATAAATCTTGACTTCTGTATTCTTTATATAATCACTAGTCCTAGGAAGACTTTTTGAGCATCTATTATTTTTAGTTTCTATATAAATGATTGTTATTTGTAGAAAAATATGGATTATTTCTAGGGGAATGATTTTTCTGAATAGTGCTGCCTGTAGCTTATCTTTACAAATAAGACTTTCAGACTTCCTATAACAAAATCAATATTGTGCTTTGAGATCATTTATTAGTATGTACTCATTCTGCTTACATATTTTATACCCAGCTATTTAAGATTAATTTGCCTTTAAGTAAATCAATGTTATCAATCTTACTATACTTTGGATGCAATGTAATTTGCTCCTACAATTTAAGCTGTGTGCATACCTGTGATTTTCCATGTTCCCCATTTCTTCATGGCCCACTCATGTCTTTGACTCATAAAGATGTATGTTTGTGTAAGACGTGGTTACTAGACCTAAGGAGCAAGGCACTGAAAGCAATATATCTCCAAATGTTGAAAGCCACATGTGGGTATGGACTGAAAATATTTAGTTATGTGTGCTCTGTGCTGAGTCAATATAGTTATCAAATTTTCTCCTTTCAGGAAACTCCTGCAAAAGATGAAGACAAAAGTTCATTACTCTTTGGTAAATGACACCAAGGATTAGTTTCTTATTTTATTGGGGTACCACATCAGTTTCTTTCTTCCCAATCTGTGTACCTGCATTTCCTTGTCTAATTTTATTGTCTAGATATTCCACTATATTGGTTAATATGACTGGTGAGAGGGTATATTCTTCTATATAACATGCCTTGTTCTTGAGCTTAATAGAAAGGTTTTGTTTTCCTTCCCATTAAGTGTGATGTTAGCTGTAGCTTTGTTTGTTTGTTTGTTTTGTACACAAGTCTTTATCAAGTTGAGGCTGTTCTTCCTCTTTAGTGATTTTCCAGGCTTTTTTTAATATCATGAATGGTAGTAGATTTAGTAAATTGCTTTTCATGCACTCATCCATATAATTATGTGAATTTTTTCTTGTATACATTGTTATAATTACATATTACATTGACTGAATTTCAAATGTGTTAAAGATGCCTTGCACATTTGATGTAAATCTCGATTGTGGTTCAAAATTATTATTTATATTTATTATTGGATTTGATTCACTAATTATTGTTGAGGATTTTCAATTATATCTACAAAAATATTAGATGGCAGTTTTCTTTTTCTTTTTTTTAATAGTCTATGCCTCTGGCTTTAGTATTACAATAACGTTGCTCATAATGAATGAGTTAGGAAACATGTTTTTATTTTTGGTTGTGCAGGATTGATAATTTCTTCTCTAAATGTTTGGAAAATGCATCAGTGGACCCATCTAGTCTTTGCATTTTGGGTCTGAGGTTATTAGTTATTAACACAATTTGTTTAATAGATACAGGTCTACCTTTTAGAATTTCTATTTCTTCTTGTATGAGTTTGAAGAATGTGCTTTTCAGGGAACCAGTCCCTTTCATCAAAACTATCAAAGTTGTTGTTCACAATACCTGTTTATTAATCTTTCAATACTCATGAGATCTCTAATGATGTCTGCTGCTTTCTGTATATCTTTATACTCCTCTGGTATAGAGTCAGCAAAGCATCAGAGTTGAATGGAAAGCAATATATGAAACTGGTATAAGATTAGTATTAAAAATGACATACCTATGAAATCAATAGGGAAAAAGAATTTCATCATATCTAGAAGTATGTCACAGTATCTAAAGCAGAAGGGAGAATTACAGAGTCTCTGAGATCCAGAGAAGAAGCTGAAAGCTAGAGCAAAGATGAAAAGAAGTGAAAAAGGAGCTTACAGGTGTCATTCTGTATTCCAGCTGCCTGGAGAGCATTGCCATTGGCCTTGGTCGTTTTCTGGTGCATTTTATTGATTGAAAGCATCTACTAAGGGGAGATATTACTCAAAGGATGGTGCCAGAAATGGGACTTAATCCAAGTTCGTAGGACCCAGGGTCCCACATGCTGTTATTGTAAATGATCTCTAATGAAAGCAGAGCCATTTGGTTTATTTCCAAGAAACTAAAGTATCCTAATGTGAAAACATGCCATGCTTGTACTCGGTTAGAAGTGGGCTTAGGAGGGGTTCTTTTCCTCTGGGTAATATTCCCACTTCCTAGCACTTAGAATGCCCTGAATAAAACCAATGAAATGGAAAGCTGTGTGATAAATGGATATGGCTAGAGAAGAAAAAGATAATTGATGAATGGCAATATAACATCAGTTTGTTAGTGATGAAGTTTTCTTCTATATACTACTCAGGGGGGAGTTATAAAGTGGTACACTATAAAATATTTTCAGTAAGATTTCAGGACAAGGACTGGGAGTGGAGAGTTTGAATTGGATAAGAGGGTTTTAAATGAAGGTAGTGCATCCAATATGCCTGCTATCTGCTAAGACTTAGTAAACAAAAGATGCCTCTCATTTGTGTGGAAGTCTGTGAACTTTCCCCATAAAAACCAGATAGTGAGTATTCAAGTATATATAAGCTGTACTTGATCAACTATTCGATTGTGTTTAACAAAAATATTCATAGACAAGAAGTTCACACACACACACACACACACACACACACACACACAAACTATATGTCAATGTTGCTTTATTCACAAAGAGTGGTTTCTAGTTTATCTATCTGCTATATTTCTCTTGATTATAAGAAACAAGTTACAGATCTCTCCCCGCACCCCCTTGTGTGTGTATGTGTGTGTGTGTGTGTGTGTGTGTGTGTGTGTGTGTGTTTCTCATGCATGCACAAAGAGCAAAGCAAACCCTAACAAATTTTCAAAGAAAAGATTCAGACCTCTGAGGTAAACACTGCAACTGAGCAAGGAAATCTGAAAAGCACTTGTTCATCTTTCAGATGCCTGAGATTGGAGGAGGAAATTTAAAAAATAAATCTGTACCTCAAATTGAAGAGGGAAAATGTAAGACATTCAGAGAATGCAGATTTATGAAGTGAAACTAAGTTTGTTGAGAAACAAAGACTGGAGAATGGGGGAGGTGAGGAAGACAATCTGTGGCTCACAGGGAAAGAAACAAATAAAGGAAGCCTAGGTGATTAGGATGGACAAAGCTTCACCAGCCGTGCTAGAAAAGGGAGAGGTGGGAAGGCTATAAATATCTGCGGCTGCATGGAGAGGAGGATCATGGGAAGAAACTCTCTTGGAGTCGTGAACACAACATGATATCATGAAGTGGTTGGAGACAAGGGTTGGCTCACTCACATCTAAGGCACGTCAACTGAGTTAGTAAGTGGAGTTTCGGGAGCTGAAGTAACAGCTTACTCCAGACTTTATAAGGGAGGGCCTCCTTGGGAAAGCGAGATACTTAGCCTTTAGAAAAGATGTACCTACTCTTTGGCAAATTTGTCCTAGATCAGAAATTCAGCTGGAGATGAGACTGACCCCTGAAGATATTCAGTGTGAATAGATGGCTCTCACTTTTCCTTTGGCCTGTTCATGGACCCATCAGACTTCACTGAGCATGTGTTCTTTGGTCCTGCATGGGTCATTCACCAGTCTACAAGGTTCTTCAAGAAACTTTATAGTTGATGGTGCATTCATACAGGAAGGCTCAGAGGAGCCCCGGGTCCTCTTCAGGACACAAGATGGACAAGGCAGAAGCAATTTTAAAATTCAGTCTAAAAGTTCAGCTCTGTTTTCTCATTTTACATATAGATAAAAATCACAATAGGGGAATAAGGATGAAAATAAAAACAGGTGCTTATTATATGAGAACATGTATTTTCATTGTGACAAAATACCTTTTATGGAAGCATATAAGAGTGTACAATCGGGGCTGGTGAAATGGCACTATGGGTAAGAGCACCCGACTGCTCTTCTGAAGGTCCTGAGTTCAAATCCCAGCAACCACATGGTGGCTCACAACCATCCTTAACGAGATCTGACGCCCTCTTCTGGAGTGTCTGAAGACAGCTACAGTGTAATTACATATAATAAATAAAATAAATCTTAAAAAAAAAAGAGTGTACAATCATGACAAATAGTTCTAGAAGTTTCTAATTATTCCAAAAGAAGGCTTCTACATTCACTCTTCCTTCCAGCTTCCAACAGCAACTACAATCCTTTCTCTTGCTATGAATTTAATTATCCTGGATATTTTGCATTAATGGTTTGTATGATATGTATGCTTTTTTTCTTTCTTTCATTAATGTACTATTTTCACAATTAGTCTATGTTCTGTGATAAATCCGTATCTATTTTGGAAGGGGGTTGGATAATGTCTTTCCCTAGGGGTACGGCAGAGATTATTTATCCACTGTGGACACTGGGCTCTTTCCACATATTACTTGTTGGGAATTGCCCTGTTTCAGGTACTTTGTAAAGTTCTGTTTATTTATTAATTCAATTTAGTTGTATCCATGTGCAGTCTCAGAGGGAACCATACTTATCCCACTTCATGTATGAAGGAAGAGACATCAGGTCAATGTCTCCCTTGTGATAGTGTATCAGTTTATACAACTAATAGGAATTACCTAATGACCTACATTTCCTTCTTTATGAAAAAAAAAATGTTCTCTTTGCAGACTCCCCCAGCTTATTCTGCAGTGAGACACATCATGTGCTACTGGTTGCCTTCTGAAAGGTTCAAACCAGTCACATATGATGTGTTTATAAAAAGATAAAGAGATATAAGAATATGTTCTATGGGAATGTGGTGAGGTATGGGGGAAGGGGGTGCCTCAGTAGGCCCATGCCAAGGCATCCCTTCCTCCTGAGGGTCCAGCAACATGACAGTATAGTATAGAATAGAGTTTATTCAGGGCATGGGGAGGGGAGTTAGAAGGGTAGTAGAGACAGAGAAAGGCAGAGAGGGAGAGAGTAGAGAAGTAGAGGACCGCCATGGCTATGAATATATAGAGAGAGGGGGAAGGGAAGAAGGAAGGGAAGAGCCCAAGAAAGCAAGAAAGAAGCAAGCAGGAAGCAAGAGTAAGAGAGGAGGAGGCAAGCAGACCCTTTTATAGTGGGCCAGGCCTACCTGACTGTTGCCAGGTAACTGTGGGGTGGAGTTTAGACAGAATGCTAACAATATATATTTGGTGCATTTGGTATACATTAGTTTAGAAAAATCCCTCTGTTGAATAATGGAAAGAATCAGAGAAGACCTGGAGATTGTGTTTGATTAAGTCACTATGTATTTTAGTAATAAATATGCAGCATAATGGAAAATATTCAGTAACAGATTTATGAATAAAATAGGAGACACCACAACCCACACTATGCAGCCGTGGCAGATGACAGTGCAGAACAGAGTGGTGACGTGATAAAGCACTTCGCCTTGTCCCCTCTCCCAGTCTTCAGAAGAAGGCACTGCCAGCTCCTTAAGTAGGAAAACAGAAATTTAGAGACAATTAATAATCCTCATGGGACTCAAAGCTAAAATCCAACCTACACCTCTAAACTAAACACAGCTGCATTTTTAACAAACCAAGTAGAACATAACACAAACTTATCAGTGATATATTTCTGAGTAGAAAGATAGTGGGCTACTGTTTTTGCTTCTATTTCTTCCTTGTCCATATTCTCTACAATGCCTTTGGTTACACTTCCAATTGAATAGAAGCAGTGCAGGGCTAAGGAGATGGCTCCAAGAGTAAAGCCCTTGCTCTGAAAGCCTGAGAGCCTGAGTTTCAATACTCGTGCCTGAGCACTTCCATAAAGCTGGGTGTGATCACACCTACCTATGACCCCAGCACTGAGGTGGAAAGTGGAGGAAGGAGGCTCACAGAGGCTTACTGCCCGTCAGCAAAGCTCTGGGTACAGCAAGAGACCCTGTCTCAAAGTAATATGATGGCATGTGTCCAAAGACACACAAGCGTATGCACATGCCCACACTCATGCATGTACACACACACACACACACACACACACAGAGAGAGAGAGAGAGAGAGAGAGAGAGAGAGAGAGAGAGAGACTGAGACAGACCAAAGTAGTATCATTAAGTTAATTAATTTAGATTAAAAGGCAATAAACTTCTTTTAGAAAGAAAAAGAACCACAGGGACTGGAGAGATAGCTCAGTGGTTAAGAACACTGCCTGCTCTTCTAGTGGACCAGGGTTCAATTCCCAGCATGTACCTATAGGGGCTCACAACCATCTGTGACTCTAGTTCCAGAGGATATGATGCCCTCTTCTGGCATTTTTAAGGCATTGAGTGCATGTGGTGCACCGACACATTCGGGCAAACATTAATGCACATAAAATAGAAATAAATAAATCATATGAATACAAGAAAGGATGTTAAACCTCTCAGGGGCCACAGTAAGATAGAGGGATCTAAAAATCACATGCCAGACACAGAGGTGAGGAAGAGTGAAAGAGTCTGTACACAGAGATGCAGTCCGTAGTTTGTCTCCTGATCATATCCACATTTGAGAGCTATAAATGGGTGCTGGCCATTCTTCCTCCCTAAACAAGCATTTCCACTTTGTAGTTTGTCCTGCTAATTTTAGAAGATAGTTAACAAACCATGACCAATCATGGGCAGTTATAGTCCGGTCCTGGGTGACACTGGAAAAGTGAGACATTTGGTTATTCAAACGATATAGCTCAATCCTCTTGACACACACCCAGAAGTCCTCAGCTGTTATTCGGGTTATTGCAGTGAGCACTGGCCTGAGGCCTGCTTCTGTCTGTACTGTGGAGCCTCACAGAGGCCTTGAGAAATAAGCCTCCCCTGCAGTGTTTATACAAAAACAATATTAGCTTGTTATTGTTGCTGTTGATAGGAACAACTTCATGAAAACTATTCATTGTCTCCAAGGACTTGGTTGATGTTTGATTCCAAATTTATTTCCCCTTTCAAGTCACATCTCCTTGTTTAATCAGCAGTGATGTGACTCCACAAGAGCTGTAATAGTGTCATCATTTCCATAGAAACCGTCTGCAAAGCTACAAACAGAGGCTTCCACCCTCCCTGCAGGCTGAGGTAGGAAGGCCAGATGGGTTATAAGGAAAAAGGCTCTAAGTGAGCCATAAATCACTTGGTGGGGGAAGAGATGGTGGGAGAGGAAATCACTTTAGGAGAAGAATTGTGTTTGGTGCAGCCGTAGCCACAGGGAGAAATCCCCCAACGAAGTGGCTAATGGTGTGGGCAGCTCTCCAAGGCTAATGTCTGGAATAGGTTACTCGCTGGACCCCTGTACTAAGGAAGCTACAGACAAAAGATTCTTCCTCTGTGGGCTGCTGATCTCACAGTCCACCGGCCACAGGGAAGAGAGCCTTAATGTCCTGGTCAGCCTGGTGTGTATAAAGATAGAGAGTCTGGTGTAAGAGCTCGAATCTGTCTGGACCGACACCTTTCACATGATTGTCTCATCACACCTGCATAGTATCCCTGAGGGCAAGGTGTTCTTATTCCTGTTTTACAGGTGAGGAGACTAGGCGGTTCTCCCTCCCTCTTCTTTAGATCTCCCTGCCCTTTTGACTTGTTTTTAGGGCCTCTTTCTCACACCCTCAAAGCTGGGTGAGGATCACCTGTGTCTGTTCTTGGGTGCATCTCATTAATAATGATTATACTGTAATGTAATATAATATGAATAGTAGCCAACTCTTCCCATTGGCCCATTGGCCGGGAGGGGAAACTCGGAGTGTATCATCTTCAGCACCCAACTAGCACCAAGTTATGAATGACTCAATGGTCCTCCATGTATTCTTCTGATCAAGGGATAAATAAGAAATTCCCAGTTAACGTATTAAATTGATTGTCTTTGTAGTTTTATCTGTGAGGGTTAAGGAAGTGTCTATTCTGCTCAGGCCTTCAAGAAATATTTGAAATGGAAAAGTGAATGAATCAGCCAGCATATTACCTGCTGTTATCAGTTCGTGACATCAAGCTTTTCTAGTTATAGACATATTACCTTGGCTGGTAGGAGTTCATTGTCATGTCTGGCCAGGCAATGCTAAGCTCACGCCTTCCTTTCCTTAGCTTCATATTGTTTACTTTTAGAGGGGCAACCCAGCATATAACTATCGTCACTTGTAACTGACAGTCATCCCAGCCAGATGCAGAGAACACCTGTACGTCAGACATCCAGGAGATCAGGGGAGATATGCTTGTATTATTCCCTGGATAAGCTTGGCTGAATACTTTCATCTTCATTTCTCCCTTTGAAAAAATAATTGGTTGAGTTCAGCATGGAATTACTACAGATGCACACCTCTCAGTGTTTAGATGGGGTCTTAGGATATTATCATGGCTGATCTCAAATTCATAGACTGAACTGATCCTCCTGCCTCGGTCTCCTGGTTACCTGTGACTGCAAGTACACATTATCTTGCCCAGATCATTCCATCTCTTTAGAAGAGTCATTAGAGGTAGTCTATACCATAATCTCAATGATTGTGAAGCTACCTTGATGGAGAAGCTCCCTGCTGCCTCTTTCACACACTCTACCACTGCCCCTAATCCTTGCTCTTTGAGGAAATTCACTGGGAAACATGGACCCCAGCACATATATCTCGGTATGTTCTCATTTTGTCTAAAAGAACAAATTATATTTAAGTCATTGGTTTAAGGCTCAAGAGTTTTGTAGACACTGGAACTGAGCCCTACAGCCCATTGAGCAGCCTGAACTGATGGTGTGCACAGCCTTTTCTAATAGACAGGCATCCTGTCAGAGAGGAATGACTTAGAATCCAAGGTCTTGATGTCTCATCATTGAATCTACAATCATCTGGTCCCCAAACCATACCTTTGAGTAAGTCGTTCTCTTTGCTGGCCAGCTTCTAAATGTATATATTAGGGAAGATATTATTTTGTGATTGGATTTTGTAACATCTCTGATGGTAGCTACTGTTTCCTATATTTAGTAAACTGCTGGTAAATTGTGCTGGTAAAAAGTGTCCTTGCATGCTCTTGCTGGTTGACTTGAAAATGAAAGGACTTGACATCCCTTACTTCTTATGGTTTTATTTTTCATGAATAGACTCATGAGGCCTGAGGAGACATTTTTCCAGATAAGATATTCAGTCTTATTTCCATTTAGTGTAAAAGTGGTGAATTCCCACCTAGTGATCTTTTTCTGTAGCAGACCTATTATGTATGTGTTCATCTATGATGGGACTTCTGTGAGACTTGGGAGTCATGTACAACCAATGTCAACCATGGGAAGTGTTGGCTAATACTTTTGTCTTGAATGAGAAAGTTCTGTGTCCATAACCATGAGTCTCCTGTCTTCTGTGAAATGATAAGAGACTATCTTTTAAGCTATAAGTTGTAAAATAACTTAAAACTCTACAAAGTTCCCAACATGTATATTAATTAACTTATTGTAATACTCTAAGGGACCATATTTTGGAGATTAAGAAAATAAGTCTTGGCATGATTCAGTAGCTTGCCTAACTTTATGTGGCTATTCCGTAGCAAACTAAGACCAACCTTGTTCTGTCTGAAAAGTTGCATCCATACCTATAATATATTTACTCTCTAAATATTAAAATTACTGTCAAAGAAGGATACACATGTTACTATTTTAGTAAAATTATAGACACTGATTCATTTCAGCAACTGTGTATAGGCCATGGTCCTTGCTTCTTGTAGCAAAAATGTCTATCTCAACTCTCATGGAAAAAAATCTAAATTTAATAGTGACCCTGATGGCCACTGGCTATACGGCATTGAACAAGAAGTTTCATATATCTGTGTCAGTCTGTGTTCAGTCAAAAAGAAAAAAAAAGACTCAGGAGCTTTAGTGAGAGGGGCTTCAACTCAGATGGCTGATATCACATATCAGCACAGGTACAGCCAGAGGAAGCAGCGGCCATTCACATTTGAGTGAGCAAAGAGGTAAAACTACCCTTGTGAAATGAAGGCTCAAGTTTCTGAGAAGGCAGCGCCACCCAGCTGCCTATGGGCCACCTGAATGGGTCTGAGAAAAACTAGGAGAGAATCCAGAAGCCATTGTAGATGTAGACTACAGTGTTTATACAAGGCTGATGATACCAGGACAGAGAAACCAAGGATCCGGCTTCTCTTTCTTTGGCCTGTGAATCTACACTTTTGCCCTATTAGATATAGAAGCTAATAATAAAGTGGCTGGTTAATGATCTGGAGTCATACAGTGGCAAAGCTTGAGCCTAATACAAATGATGAAAGGAGTATGGGCTTGGAGCTGAGTGACAGGCACAGAGCATCACAGTCACTAGCTATCACTGGTTCCATATCTGTAAACAGTGGATAATGCCTACTCCATCAGACTCTCCTAGAAGAGCCTATGAAATGATCACTCCATTTCTTGAGATTGGTTTCAAGTGCTCACTAAAGGCAGGCCTTTGAGTTTCTCCCTATGCTGTTTGCCTTCTGTATGATCCACTGCTTCTGCTCATTTCCCAGTGGGACTCGGGTGTCAGGGTTGCTGAGGGATTATCATACCATCTGGGAAGCTGTCCTTTCTAAGCCCCATGTGTTGAGCAGGCTTGGGCCTCAGCATTTGCCCTGAGTCAAGATGAGAACCTTCTCCCCAGAGAGATTTAATTAGTTGCTTGTCAGAACAGTGCCGATGGATGAAATGCCTGTCTTAGATCGGATCTCTGGTTACTCTGATGTGGGATTCTTGGTTTATTTCGATTGTCTTTCTGCTTCCTCTTCTCAAAATAAAGCCCCCCACCTTTCTTTTCTCTCATCTCCTTCTGTCCTCCAACAAGATAAAATACCCATCATGGAGTTAGCAAGATTCATTCTCCCAGGCAACTGCTTTGAGCTCTGGTACTCTGTGGAACACCTCCCCAGGATAGACAACTATGTGAGTCAGGACCGGTTATCAGCAGCAGCGTGAAGTATATGGATGTAAATTGTAAAGCAGGCATAGCCATTGTAGGCTTCAAGTCTCAGCTCAATATTTAGTAGCTTTTTCATCTCCAGGATCCCCATTTTTGTTTTCAATAAAATGACTATGCTAGTTATACAATATAGAAAAAGAAAAGAAAATATTTTTAACCTTGTACACTAAGCATGCCTCTTTCAAATCTCCAGGAAGTGACTGGAATCATTGCTCTTTCGACACACCATTTTTTTTTCATTTCAAATGACTATTAGCTCAGGATAAAATTTAATAATTTATGTATATCACAGATATTTACTGCTAGAAACAATTGATGAAGAAAAATTAACATACTTCAAACCCAACTTCATAAAAATAACATTTCTGCCTTTAAAGTACTGAAGGAAAGGCTGGCCATCAACCCAATGTGGTAGATATTATCACAGCAGTGTGCAGGGGGCACCCAGAGGCCCACTGGCAGACAGATGCAGACTTAAACCAGAACTTTGGGAATAGAGAAGGAGGTCACTCATGACCTCATTGCCCATGTGAGATAGCCTTGCATAATATGGGTGTGATCTATGGTGGTAGGGATGCATGCTATAGGGAACATAGTTTACAGGGTTCCAAGAAGAGATCAGTAAAAGATAAAGTATGGTATGCCCAGGAACCTGAAGGTGCAAGCTAATGAAAGGGCAAAGCCAAAAGTCAGCTAGAGCCATATTTTCAGAACCTTATAGAGCACGTGCAAAACCTTTTAGATGCTCTTCATGGCCTTCCTTCCAAAGGAGTCCCCTGGTTCCCACACCACACCTCATTTATTCAGTGACATTTGTCTGAACAATAATTAAGTGTCTCCCCTCTTCCTGAGCCACTCCTGATTTTGCTGGCAGATACAACACACCCAGTCTATAAACCACACTTTCTAGTGTCTCTTACGGATACAACAGTGCATAGCTCAATATCAACATTCCAGCAAGCATTAGTGTATACTGGCTGGAGAATAGGTGAAATTAAACTGTAGATGCATGTGAAGGTTCGTGAACCCCTTCCAATAGCCCAGGGAATATAAAGATAATTTGAAACTCTGAGAGATCTAGAGGCATGCAGTCTTCTGCAGTGAAGAGCCTAGAATAAATCATTCATTGGAAAGTTATTTTTTTTACAAGAATAATAGTGAAAGGAAAGAACTCAGAAGACTAGGATGCAAGAGATACAAGTTCAGGTCCTAGCTTAAAAGGCCTAATTGTCATCCTGGATAGGATGTTAACTATCAAACAGGACAGTCCTGTGAAAAAATAGAAACAAGGCCTCTTCCACGGAGAAACTGTGATCATTCAATAAACTACAGCAGTGACAGTAGATGACATGCATTGCTTCCTGTATGCCCAGCAGTTTTAGACATTTCGTATCATTTCCCTTACAACATAAACTTTTATAGTAACCTAGTAGCGCTCCTATTTATAGATGAAGAAAATGAAATGGAAAGATTAACTTTTTCTGGGTCATAAAACCTCTAGACTACATTTTAATTAGGATTGAGCTCATCACATGGAAAACAGTTTGATACAAAGTAAAGTACATGGATATGCATAGAAGATCTGAAAAACCATTTACATTTACATGTTACTTTTAAAGTAAATAGTATACCCTAATTGTCGACCTTGCGCTGCATAATGCTTGGTGTTTCTTTAAGATGGCATTGGTTGTCTGTCAAAGCCTCACATGGTTTGAACATCATTGTTCCTTACACACAGTTCCTTATCCCTCTCTGAGCACCTTTAATATCATGCTTTTCTTTGAAGTTCTACAATGTTAGTAAAGGGTTAGGTGTTTCGCTCTTTCTTCTCTGAATCCAACACATCTGAGGATTCAGGAAGTGTCGTGGGCTTACATGATCTCAGAAACCCTCTGCATTCCTCTTGGAAATCCTTTGAGTTTCTGACAGATGGCCTCTCTAGTGTCCACATCCTTCCTCCATTCCTGTGTCTGTCGTGGAGAGTCTTAATAACTAGTCATATTTCCATTTCAGCTTACAAATCCCCTCTTCAGATGCATATAACTATCTGTTTCATGCTTTTAAAACAAGATGCCCTTGTTTGATGTGGGAGGGTCTCTGTGGGCATTATTGCCCCTGGGCTGGTGGTCCTGGGAACTGTAAGAAAGCAGGCTAAGTGAGCCATGAGGAGCAAGCAAGTCAGTAGCACTCCTCCACGACCTCTGCATCAGCTGCTGTCTCCAGATTCCTGTGGTGTCTGAGCTCCTGCTCTGAGTTCCCTCAGGTATAAACTGTAATGTGAAAGTGTGAACAAAACCACCCTGTTCCTCCCTAGGAAATGGTGTTAATCACAACAATAGAAAACATAGCTAAGGCATTCTCTGATCCTTATGTATAAAGGCTGCACTGTAGATATATCAAACGGGGTTGAACATCGCTTCTCTGCATATTGACCAGTTGTGAGCTATAATTGTCTCAATCTCCTGACAAACAAACAAACAAACAAACAAACAAAAAGAGAAAGAGGAAGAGAAGAGAAGAGAAGAGAAGAGAAGAGAAGAGAAGAGAAGAGAAGAGAAGAGAAGAGAAGAGAAGAGAAGAGAAAGCTGCTTTGATGGTGGGTGAGAGCTATACTTATCTGTGTGCTTGAGCATATACTTAAAAATTATACCGACTTAGGAAAGTGGCAGTTGTAAGTGATCCTCTAGCAACTATGGGTAGTTGGCTAGTTTACAGTACCAGACATAATCCTCTCCTATTGAGTGAGCCTTAATCCAATTAGATACCATCACCACTAAGTTGTAAGTTTCTCTTCCACTGTTGGAGATAGCTTGTGGGACTGGTCACTGCTGTCTACAGAGTTTACAGCTAGGTAGGCCTATTGCTTGCTTTTCTCCCTTGTTACCTTTTATAAAAATCCATATATGAATTACACATGTGGAGAGCAAAAGGGTAAGTCACATTACCATGAGGAGTGATAATGGTCCCCTCAAAAGCCATAGCCTAGCAAGCAAAAATCCTGTGCCAAGGAGAAACCTCTCTTGGAGTAATTGTCAATATAAGCTATTGTTGTTATCTTTGATTGCCTTAAGAACTTGGAGGTGATACTCTTGTTGCTGAAGACCCTACATACCACACACCACACACCATGTGTACTTTAGACACTTTGGACACATCACATCATATACACTTTAGGACTTGGAAAAATCAAGCTGAAATTGACCTGAAAATCCCTTCCCTGAGGACTGGCTCTCAGTTCCTGAAGATACATGGAGAGTTCATCACTTTAAGTACACTGACTTTATCAGCACCTGTGTTTTGTTTTATAAAGTTTTAAGGAACTTGAGTATTAAATATACCTGATAAATCTTGTGAACTCACATTACATGGATTGATTTTTTTTTTTTTCTGAAAAATCCTAATGATCCCTGGTCCTTTGTTTTGCATTGTGGTAGATAACCCAGTGGTTTCAGCCATTGTCCTGTCAACTGTTTTTTGTTTGTTTGTTTGTTTGTTTTTGTTATTGTTTTCGAGACAGGGTTTCTCTGTATAGCCCTGGCTGTCTGAAACTCACTTTGTAGACCAGGCTGGCCTCGAACTTAGAAATCTGCCTGCCTCTGCCTTCCAAGCGCTAGGATTAAAGGCGTGCGCCACCACTGCCCGGCTTTGTCCACTGTTAATATTAATGTTTTATTTTAGAAATTCCTGGAGATAAAAATAACACCTGAATTTGTGTGAGGTTTTGTCCCATGTTATCCATTATGAAGGGACTTCCCCCATAACATTCTATCAAGGACATGGACCAAGTTATAAAAAAAAAAACTTCATTTATGACTTCTATCTAGCTTATTTTTTTTTCTCCTCCCAGAGACCAAGTTTACAGGGAAGGCTCTGTTCCATCTCTCCTGGTTTGGTATGAACAAAAGGACCAAATCTTTCTACTCAACTCATCAGGATTAACATCAATTATTTTATACTCACAATAATTTGTCCTCCAATTGAACCCTGGATAACTGAAATTCTATGTAAATTATAACAAAACTGGTTTGTTTCTTTTTTTATCACTAGATGATTGAGGAAATAATTAGCAAATTATACAAATTATAGAGTAATTTGTATACTTTATTTAATTTTGAATTTAAAATGTAATTTATGGCCACCTATCTCGTAATCAATTCTAACTGCAACTCCACCACTAGTCTGTTGTATACTAAATAAAGCAAATAAAATCAATGTACCTCAATTTTCTCCTTTGAGAAATGGCCCTAATAATATTATTAGCTGGAGTCTTTGGAAAATTTAATAAGTTGTTACATGTAAAGAATTTAGACAAGTTCTTAGATTTATGTACTGAATAATTTTTTCACTATTATTACTTTTGAATAGTAATAACTTTATTACTTATAAATAGTTATCTGTAGAATGGTAAAGTCATTTCTTCATTTTTGAGGAAATGTGCATTGCTGTGACTTTGTGATAATTTTTATAACAGGAATAAATTAACTTCTCTAGGTTTTTTCTGCAGTAATTCCCTCTGTAGAACATGTTACAATGCTGTCAAGAGTTTAAGCCACCTCTCTTAGTTTGATAATATGTTAAGATATGTTACTTTCTCCTTTTGTTATTTTAATACTCTCATTCATTCTTGGAGACTATGACAGGTTTGCTCGTTTTGACTAGATATGCTCCTTACAACCTTTCTCCACCTCCTCTTAGATCCTTTCCAACAAAGTCCCCTGGCAATTTCATTTCCTGTTTTAATTTTAAACGCACAAAATCTAAGTAGAGTTGTTTATATCACTGGGATGTTCACCAGAAAATGGGCATCCAACCAGGGGCCACACTCCTGAGGTAAAATGATACCTCCTCTCCTAGTAGCCACCAACTGTCAATAGCTTGCCAGTCTGTGTACCCTCCTCTATCCAGGCTGAACAATTTACTAACTTGATCTGCAGGAGACCACAAGTGCCAGAGCTTCTGAGTGCTATGGCCCTGTCATGTGAAGAAGACATTTGTTTTACCCTGTTCTTTGAAAATTCTGGATTTATGAAGACTTCCTACCAACTTTAAATCATAGTCCCAGAGCCTTGCACTGGAAAGGCATATATTGGTGTTCCTTTAGGACTGAGCACACTCCATAGACAAATTTTCTCTGCATTTCAAATACTGATAGATTTCCTTTAATTTTGATTAGTTTTGAGTCTCTGTCTTAACAATGTCATTTACTGTTAAAGAAGTTTCTCTGGTAATGGCTGAGAGCTATACTAATCCATATGTACTTAAAAGGCATGTTGATACTATATCCACTTTGTGAAATAATAATTCTAGGTTCTCTCTTAGTGCCTATGACCTTTCTAGTCATGGGTTCCTGGCCATGGTTACAAGAGAACTAGAGCAGGCATTAAAGTCAATTAAATGATGGTTAGTTAAACATGTAACTTTCCTGGCACTAAGGAATAGGATTGCTTTTATAATTTTTTAGTTATACAGGTTTTCCTACCTTTAATATGATGCCTTTGATGATGATGATGATGATGATGATGATGATGATAATGATGATGTGTGTGTGTGTGTGTGTGTGTGTGTGTGTGTGTATAGTATGGATTTGTGTGTATGGCAGTCTACAATTTCATTTATTAACTTATATAATACAATTTCCATTCAATTATATAATGTGCTTGGAGCCAGTCCCCTCACACCCATCTATCATTCCCTCCTTCCCTCCCCAGTTCCATCACTTCTCTTTGTTCCCCTTCTCTTCGCTCCTGTTTTCAAGTCATTTTTAACCCAGGATTCCATGCATCTAGAGAACCTAGAATCAACAAATGAGAGGAAAGTCACAATATTTGTCTTTCTGACACTGACTTAGTCCAGATAATATGATTATCTTCAGTTGCATTTATTTTCCTACAAATACCACAATTTCATTTATATTCATGGCTGAAAAACTCCATTGTGAATATAAAACCATTCTTTATCCATTGCTGAGTTGGTGAACATACAAGTCAGTTCGGTAATTTAGCTAATGTGAAGAATGCTGCAATAAACACTGATGTGTGGTGTCTCTGAGTATGCTCACATGAAGTTTGGGGAGGGGGAAGGGGGAAGGGGAGGGGGAGGGGAGGGGGAGAGGGGAATACCCAGAAGTGATGGATCTGAGTTACCTGATAGTTCTACTTGTAGTTTTGTGGCCAACTTCTGAATTCATTTTCATTTTAAGCAGTTTGATTATTTTGAAGATGTTAACTCACACAGTAGCAACCAATGTAAAATTATTTTGATAAATGGATAATTTTTATTACTGTTTATTATTGTATTGTGTCTGATTACCAGAATTTAATCATCCAACTACTTAATGAACATTTCCGGTGTTTCACTACTATGAATGGATTTGCCATGGACATTTTTTCTGTGAAATTTATTTTTTAAACAAATTTAACTTTTTAGTTTCCCTGGAACAAAATACCTAAGAATATTTTTATAATTTCAATCCAACTACCATTGTAAGAGGCATTGTAATTTTCATATATATATATATATATATATATATATATATATATATATATATATACATACATATATGTATATGTATATGTATATGAACACACACATATATATAATTTCATAAATATATATATAATTTCCTTTTAATTACTTAATCTATGAAAATAAAGAATCTTTTGGGTGTTGAGATATTCTACACTTTTATCACAGTATTTGTTACAAAATTCTGTGAGGATATGTTAATACCCAGTAAACTAAGGAATTTAAATAGGTGGGTTATATGATTATGTAATTTTAGCTCAATAAAGATGTTGTTTTAAAAGGTTATTACAAGGAAATATCTAATTGTATTACAAAATATATTTCATTCCTTTAGAAAATTAGCAATGTATTAAGAATTTTATCATGTGACACGCATTCTCTACAAGGCTTTTTATACATCAATGTATGTATCTATGCATCCATTATATGTAATTCAGTCATCATAAACACTGTCGCACTGGGTCACAACATATATTATTAACCACGATGATGTTTCAGCACCGAACTACTTGAATTCATATCCCAACTCATCACTCAGTAGCTTGTCACTTAATCAATGAAGACGTCCAGATCTCATTCTGTAAATAAGAATGCTGTGATTGCCCTGATGCATGAGGGTTCATGAAATAATGCCTGTGAAGCACATAGAACACTGTGTAATGCCATTAGCATTATTACATTTATGAAGACACTTTCCTTTTAGCAGTGCATAATTGAATGGTAATAGTGTTATGAGACAGTGAGCCATGAGTATGAACAGAAGATGACAGCTTTGCACTGCATGCATGAAGAGCAAGAGAAGCAGCTGATCCTTAAAGGTTCTGACTACACAGAGATACTGCTTTACTGCACATACATTTAAACATTTCCTCCATACAAAGTCACATGGTAAGTCTGTTATTTATCCTCATCTTATAAAAGAAGAAAAAATCTCAGGTGAGTTAGGAAAACTTCCCAGTTTCAAGGAGCAAGTATTTGATGTAACTAAGATTTTAAAAAAATTAGATCTTTCTGCCCTCCAGAGTCCACAGTTTTCCTCTTCCATACATAAAATGAATTGATATGAGACTCATTTTAAATACTGTAATTAACATGACATTAAGTTTTTAAAACTTTTCTTCCCTCTTTATTTGGGAAATAGACATTAACACTTCAACTATTTTGTTTAGAGTATAATATGCAATAAAAAGGAATGTCAGCCCCTACATCTGTCACACACATGCCAGTGGCAGGCAGCACATGGGACATGAAGGAAGAAAGGATTGTGAGTTCAGTATTATTCTTAGTTACATAGCAAATCTATGAGTGGCTGGCACAGAGAGAGGGGGGGTGGAGGGAGGGAGAGAGAGAGAGAGAGAGAGAGAGAGAGAGAGAGAGAGAGAGAGAGGATGGGGGAGATCCCTAAAGTCATGGCAAAAGGAGCCCAAGGATTTGCAAATATTTAGAAGTTGAATCACAGTTTGCAAATAGGTAAGTTCACAGTGGGAAAAATGATTTTTCAGTGTCCAGAAAGGAGCAAAGACATAATTTTTAGATATTAAATGAGTATTCCATGCCAAACTCAATTCAAACATAAACAGAATAAAGAGACTTCCAAATGAAGAATCAGAAGGGAGAATTAACTACAATGATATGACACCATGCAACAATGTCTGAAGTTTCTTCACCTTTGAATTCATCTTTGTGTTCTTTCTTTTTCTTCTTCAAATTCTCTCTCTTTAGAAACTGCCAAGTTTTGTAATGGAAGTGAAAGGGGGCTCTAAGAGCAGCCAATTTATTGAGAAGGATAACAAAGGAAAAGTTGTTTCCTTTGTAGTGAACCTCAAAGCTATGCATCCCACCCCTCAGGTTCATGGAAAAACTTGGCTACAAGTCTCTTCTGGAAGGAAAACTCAAGGATTTGGAAGCTTTTTTGGAAAATTAGATGTTTCTGATCCTGGAGTCATGTAGGAGGCAGAATCACACTGCTCGCTCGGTCTTACTGGTGACTGACATTATGAATGAAGAGCTCTGGACGACAGCCCACGAGATTATTCTCAGAGCTCTAAGTGCCCTGCTTCATGTGTTGGCATGCAGTGATTTATCTTAGTTTATTTTATTGTGAGCAATAAAAACATGGTCTGTTTCCCATTTGGTTAAAAGGAAAAAGTCTTGGGTTTTACCAGGGGCTTCTCTCAACCATGAGAAGTGACCTTAAAATTGGCTGAGATGCTCCGTGAGAAGGACAAACTATAATCTGCAAGTTCCGGGAGGATGCTGCCGAGGCCAGCTTCAGATGTGTCTCATTTTGCATTGCTAGTAATGGCTTGGAAAGAAGCCATAGACCTATTAGGGTAATTATATCCACAGATGAAGGTAACTAAGATGGTGTGATAGACACCGATAGGAAAGAGAGAGCAGAGCAAGCTAAGGAGGTAAGAAATGTTGTCAGGAAATGAACAAATGAGACCGGCTTGGAAAGCTGGAGACAAGCATCTAAAGAAATACATGATTTGAAAACCAGAAGGGTGTGTTCTCTCTGTCTCTCTGTCGCTCGGTCTCTTCTTTCTTTCCTTCTTTCCTCAATTCTTTCTTTTGTCTTTTTCGTTCTTTTACTTTTCTTTCTTTCCTTCTATTTTTCTTTTATTGAAAAGTGTTTGTTTTTTCCATACAATATATTCTGATTATGTTTCCCTTCCCTTGACTCCTCCGAGTTTTTTTCCTACCTCCCCTCCCATCTGGATCCACACCCTTTCTGTCTCTAGTTAGAAAACAAGCAAGCATCTAAAGAATCATAATTTTTAAAACAAGATTAAAAAAAAAACAAATCAGAACATGACAAAACAAACAAACAAATTTTGCAGATTAAAAATGAGTGTGAAAGTGTCTTTGAATTCTGACAATAACATCATAGTATTTTGATGTCTTGTCTGTGTGTGTGTGTGTGTGTGTGTGTGTGTGTGTGTGTGTGTGTGTGTGTATGTATGTATTGCTCACAAGGTTATAATGCCTTCATTTTCTCTGGTAAATGTATGTTGGTCAGTAAGGGTAAGTGCCTGACAGCCATGCCTATGCAATGGCTCTTTATTCCTGCTCCCTATGAGATTACCCATTAACTGACCAGAAGACAACCAATCACATTCCTTGCAGTTGTGAATTAGATCCAGGAGATGCTCATTTTATTTTTTCAGAGTGTGACTGGATTGAAGAAATACAGAATTGTCAGATGTAGAGGAGAAGGAGAGAAGGATTGTAGATAATAAAGGCACAAGAGCAGAAAGCATGATGAGGGAGCCTCCAACAGTGAAGGACAGACTGAGTCTGACAGATACTGAGTTCTGAGTCTGACAGATACTGAGTTCTACTTGGTTGCTACCCATGGTTCAGTCCTTCCCTATGGCCTGCTCGCTTTCTTTCTTTCTTTCTTTCTTTCTTTCTTTCTTTCTTTCTTTCTTTCTTTCTTTCTTTCTTTCTTTCATTTTTCTTCAATTGTTACTTTAAACGTTTTATAACAAGGTGTTGTTATGAGGACAACAGATTAATTAACCCACATCCTGTTACTACACAAGAAAGTCCATACAATATATTTTTCAGATCTACAGACACGGCTCAGTGCATAGGTCTTCTTGCTGCAGAAGAATGAGGGGGCCTGAGTTTAGACTCCCAGGACCTATATTAAAAGTTGTGTCATCATGAACACTCTCATAACCCCAGTGCTGTGCTGTGGAGGATAGAAGACAGGAGGATCCTAGGACACTCTCATAACCCCAGTGCTGTGTGGTGGAGGATAGAAGACAGGAGGCTCCTAGGACACTCTCATAACCTCAGTGCTGTGGGTGGAGGATAGAAGACAGGAGGCTCCTAGGACACTCTCATAACCCCAGTGCTGTGCGGTGGAGGATAGAAGACAGGAGGATCCTAGGAGCTTGTTTTTTCCAGACCTCTCTGGGTTCAATGAGAGATCTTGTCTCAAAGGAATAAGGCAAAGTGATATAACAGGACACTGATATCCTCTTCTAGCATTCACATATATGTATCCCATATATATACACAGAGACACATACAAACCAAAAACTTTCCCGAGTCAGAAATCAACTAAGTTACATATGTATGTATTTAAGTTTATGTATGTTTATATGTGTTCATTCTTGCACAAAAGCACTATGAATTTATACTTATTCGAAGCTATTATTTACCAAATATCACACTGGTGAAAACATTAGTATATTCTATTCTATAGTGCATACAGTGACTAGGCTGATGTATAAACAGACCACTAACACCCAAGAAGTCCAAAGAAGATGCTTATAAAAAATATATGACAACAATATACCTTACAGTTGTAACACTGGAGGTCAACAGCAGCTCTGAAATCACCGGGGACACTATAGATAAGATGAGAAGCTTTTCAGAAGACATATGCTGAAGCTGAGACTTAAGGTTTATTTGGCTTTTCCAAGGTCAAAATTGGTGATAATCATTCCAGGGAGAGGCTGTGATTTGAGCAAGTACCTGAAGAAGAAGAGCAGGATGTGGAAGAGGAGCTTGAACTTCCTGTGGTTACTGAAAAACAGCACACATTTCAAGAGTGAAGGGAAAAGCTCAGAAATGACTGTAGGTCATACATAGAAACTCATACATCATATTAAGAATCTTGGACTTTACCCTGAGAGAGCTGACATACGAGTGAGTTAGGACGAGGTGTTTATGATGAGATCTTGTATAGTGATTTCCTCTGGGTTGATTCAGCCAAGTGAGGGCAGATGTCACCAGCTGAGTTTTTCCAGGAAGGAGATGCAAGGGAAAGTTCTGGAATTTATCATAGACTTGTTAGGTGCTCCAAGTTCTTTTGGAAGCAAACGGCATTACTAGAGGGTGCTTTAAAGTTGACATCAATGTTAGGAAATGAAAGAAAATAGATGAAGGCAGAATTATATAAGGGTAGAATGGAGCCTCAGCTGGTCCTGCAGGGGATTAAGGAAAGAGGAGAGCCTTGTAGCCAAAAGCTAGCACTTCATTCTTCAAGGAAGATCTGAGCACTGGACCATGAGGCTCACCAGGTTGGAATTAGGGTCCATGCATTCATTCCAGTGGGCACACTTCTTAGGTAGTTGCATGAATCAGCCTGAAGCTCAGGGCAGAAGGATGTTCTAAATATTATATTGTATCAGTGATGAAAGACTGTGTGGCCTTTGGGGGTTCTCATATCCTTTGAGGATCTAAATAAAAAGCAGAGACCTCTCTGTCTCCTAAATGGGGCTGTAATATATACTCATGGAATTTCTGGGTATTTGCTTTCTTCTATTTGAGATCACTCACTGAACAACATCATGCAATGCTTTCATTATTTAAACTAATTAGTTTCTGGAAGCATCCACAAGACGTCAGGACCTATCCTTTAATTTACCTACATTTTACAGCATTTATTCATCAAACCATGTTGTCATCATTTTACAGAAGAGTTTTATAAAAAGAGTATCTGGGTTCCTACCGCAGTCACTACAAGGCAAGGGTAGAAACTAAACAGTGATCTGTGTGATTAGCAGAGTTAAAGTTCATGTCTGAGCTCCATGGAGGGAACCATGTGTCCCCATAATGATGGCCCATAAAGGCAACAAATGGCTTCTTGCCAAGAAGGGAGGAACACAAAGAGGCTCTGTCCAGGGACTTTATTGAAACCATCCCATGGCATCTTTCAGTAATGTAGTGTGTTGCTGGGAAAGATTATTTTTGGCATTAGACAGACAGATTCAGAGTCTGGACTGAAGGCTGAACCACAGGGTGCTAGACTGAAAGTAGTCGAGCAGCCATATAGGAGCTTACTACCTGCTTCTGGTGGTAGGTCATTGACTACCTCAGTCATGTTTTCAGTTTCATTGGTGGTGTCATAGAAAAGAGAAAGAATCTACATTATGCTAATTGGCTATTTTCTTTCTTTTGTCCATCAGGCTTCTCTCTCTCTCTCTCTCTCTCTCTCTCTCTCTCTCTCTCTCTCTCTCTCTCTCTCTCGGCAGGAGAGGCGTTTGTGGGCTTCATACATGTTTGTGTGTAGATGTGTGTGAATGCACATGTATACATGTGTATGGAGGCCGGGACATCAGATATCTCCCTCTATTTCTCCTCACGTTATTTATTGAGATGGAGTCTCTCACTGAACCCAGAACTTCTCAGTTCAGTTAGATTGCCTGGCCAGTGAGCTCCGGGGATCTGCTTGTCTCCACCTCTCCAGCCCTGGTGTTACAGCTATGCATTGCTGCACCCAGCTTTCTCCCCAGCCCTGGTGTTACAGCTATGCATTGCTGCACCCAGCTTTCTTACTAGCTACAGAACTTAGTTAACAAATTCTGGTAAAGGAGTCATTAGAGAGTTAGGAAGTTAAGTTGACTTTCTATGGCAAGAAGAATTTTTTCTTTATCTGAGGAGGACTTTTAGTAACAAGCATTCTGATTATCTAGTTTCTTCTTGAAAACTAAGACAGTTAAAAAGTGTTTATGTAGCTTGACCTATTTAAAATCAAAACAAAACAACAAAACAACACTTTCAATGGTACAGAAAGTTGTCTGAAATCAGAGATGTGTAATGAGGAACTCAGCTTTATAGTAGCAAAATAATAAGTATAGCTTCAACTTAAATGGTATCGTAAATGTACAGATACTCACTGACTTTCCAATTCTCTCTCTAAACAAAGGGAAGCTGCCAGTCGGTCTAGAGCACAGTCATCATGAAATTGTGTGACAGTATTTTATTTTAAAAGAAATATTACATCTATATCTGTGTCTGAGTGTGTATCTGTAACACGTGAGTGTGGGTGCCCAGACATGACAGAAACAGGTATTGGATCCCCTGGAGCAAAGTATTACAGGTGGTTGTGACCCACAGTGTGGATGCTAGCACCCAAATTCTCTGCAAAAGCAGCAAGTGCTGAGCCATTGATCCAGTCTCGAATTTGTGTGTGTGTGTGTGTGTGTGTGTGTGTGTGTGTTTGTGTTTTGAGGGGGTGGGGTGCGTAGGAAGGCAACTTAGCAACTTGGAGGGATCTGTTCCTTCCATCTTGTGGATCCTGGGGCTGGAATTCAGGTCATCAGGCTTAGTAGCAAGCAACCTTTTCTTTGAAGCCATCTCACCAGCCCTGTAGCAGTGCTTTTTTTCTTCAAAAATGATCATACAAGTGATCCGCAAAGCATTTGCTTAGGAAAAGAATGTAAAGTCATGAAGTGGACTTTAATTTTAATGAACGCCGAGTTAAAGTTATGCAGCTGTTATAAAAATCAGAGCTGCATAAAGAGAAACTCAGCTTGATAGTAGCAAAATATTAAGTATGGATTCAAGTTAAATTTTAGCATAAATGTATAGGCACTCATTGGCTTCTTAATTCTCTTTCTAAACCAGCAGTGGTGCTGGTTAAAAACCCTCGATGTGGCAGAGTAATCACCCTACAGATGACCGTCTTTCATGCATCACTTTCTGTGATGCTGGGAGTACCCCTGCCTCTGTGTGAACATCAGTGTTACTCCAAAATTCACCTGTGCAATCCCTGTGCTCCATGTGATAGCAGACAGAGCTGGAGCCTTAGAGAAAATTATTAAACTATGAGGGTTCTACCGTAAGACATTTGGTTAGTGTCATGTTAAAAGAGGTTGAAGGGAGCTAGTGGCCCCCTGCCTTTTCCACGCTGGAAGGATAACAGGAAAAGGATCTTACCAATAAGACTGGGAGATAATGATTACTTTGGACATTTGGCCTTTAAAAACATGAGAAAATCCTGTGGCTCATAAATTACCCAATATAAGATATTTTGTAACAGCAGCTGGAATAAACCGAGATAATCCCCATGAAAGTCTGAAGCAAGTCAATTGTTCCTATTGTCAAACAATTGCTTCTATTGTTCACAGGCCCTGGGGGTGGTTTAGAGATCATTGTAAAGTTTTTGCAGATATCAGATAGCAGAAATCCAGCCTGGTTACTTTTAACAATATATAGTAACGCTCTGTACTTCCAACACAGAATGTCCGTATCTAAGTGTGCATGTGGCTGTGAAGACAGATTAAGATTTGCCTGGCCCTAGGAAAGGCAGGGGTCTATTTTTATTCATTCACTATTGCTGAGGCATTCACGTCCATTCTCTTAGGTATAGCTTCTATATTAGTTATTCTTCTGCTGTGGAAACAAACAAACAAATAAACAAACAAACACACTGACCAAGGGAATTTATAGAAATTAAAGGTTTATTTGGCTTACTACTCCAAAGAGACAAGAGTCTGTCTCTGTGTGGAGACATGGCTACACGCGGGCATGGTGGCAGGAGCAGGAGGCTGAGAGATCACATTTCAACCCCAAACACAAAGCAGAAGTAGCAAACTCAAATGGGGCAGGGTTATGAATTCTCAAAGCCACCCATACCCTCCTCAACAATATGCTTTCTACAGCAAAGATACACCTCCTAAGCCTCCGCAAACAGTACCACCAACTGGGGACCAAGAAATCAAAAATCTAAGCCTAGAGGGCCATTTCTCATTCAAGCCACCATTCCTCTCTGAAATAACTAACATTATACGTTCTCTGCTCCTTTTAAATGCACAACAGTATTTCAACGCCTCATGCTTACATCAGCATACCCAGCCAGCTATTTCACCCATTTTACAGATGAGACAAGTAGGCTTATAAGACTTTTCAGGTTGTTGACTCCGATGGCAAAATGTTGAAAACAATTTAAAACATGTCCTGGGTTTTGCCTCTTGTGTCCATATCGTTAAGTAAAAAGTAGTGAGTAGATCTTTAAAGCTGCTGAAGTGCTCTGCTCGGGAGCCTGTGATTATTTGATGTTGGGTATCCTGGATACAGATAAAGTCTCCATGGGGATCAGAAAATGGAGGTAACTAACTCAGTAATGAAGTAATTGTTTATTAATAAAACATGTATGCATGCACAAGAGAGGCCTGATTTTCCGTCCATGCTCCCTAGAAATTTTCTCAGCATCACCTGTCTGAGGAGTAGCTCTTTCCTCCCTTCTGCTTCCCCATCAGAGGCTGACAGGGCTTTTAGCGATAGAGCATTTACTGTAGCGGAGTACAGGAAATGAGAGAGAAAACACAGAGCCTAAGTTCCTTCCTGGAGACAGATTAGAAATCTGGAGGCGAGAACTGGAGTTGCAGGCAGTCCTGTGCTTTGCCGGGCCTGCTATTCTGAGTCTCTATTCAGGAGTAACACTCGTGGCCTTCATCCAGGAGTGCACTGTTGTGTGTACTAAGGGTGGAGGGACCTGAATCCATTCACTGGATTTCCATTCACTCTCTTGAATTCATTCAATGGAGCATGGCAGCAGCTCCTGCACATCTTCCGAAATAGGCTGTTAAAAGACAGCATACTTAAGAGATTCCGTCTTGTGATTTAGGGCTCCCATGTGTAGAGTGTGGTGTCCCGAGGAGGAGGCATCACTATGCAGACAACTTGCTTCTCTCCTACGTTTAAAGGAGCATTTGCAATAGAACAATATGGGGTCTAAAAATGGTCTGATGCCAGAAAGTCAAATGACTGCAAACCAGGCAGGTGGTGTAAAGAAATGGAAGCCAGAGCTTTGTAAAGGAACCCCAGCATCAGAAATTCCAGTTAATTGAAGATATGTTACACCAGATGGGAGGGAGGGTTGGCACATAGTGTGTGGGTGCTAATTTATCAGTGAGATCAAAGTTGCCACGCTTCTACATTTTTTAGATCTCTAAATAGTCCAGGAGTAGTATGACATACATCTTTTCTCAGTACTTGGAGGCTGAAGCAGGATGATTGCTAAGTTTGGGACTAGCCTGGACTTCATAGAGAGGTCATACACCAAAGAAAACAAAAATTCAAAATCGGTAAGAAATATAAATCTGAATATAAAATGTATAAATTTCAAAATACTGCTAAATAAAAAAAATGTGTCATTCCTTTCAAACATCTGATGTCGATCTGCTGTGGAGTTGGTTAGAATTTTCTAGGAAGCAGATTCTGAAGCCTGTATTCAAGAAGTTGATTAGGGGTCTTCCTGGACTCACTCTGTGGAAGGTCAGAGGAAGGAAGGGCAGAGCGACTGGGCAGAGGGACAAGTTCAGCCATAATGCATCTTAACTGAAAACTTCCTCTGAAGAGACAGTCACGCCTTAAACTGGAATAGCGTGGAGGAGCCGTTCCTACTGTGCTTACATTAGTAGGTCCTTGGAATAGGCTGCCCTTGGTGAGCAATTCTTAAATGACTTACACAGGCCACTTTCCAGAAGGAGTTGACAGCTGAGGGGGAAGAACTTCCTCTGGTAGGATGTTTCTCTCTGAAAGATCTAGAAGGAGTGTCAGTGCCTGTTATAGATAAGAGGGAAGGCAAATTCTTTACTGTGTGAGCTGTTCCCCCAGCCTCCAATACTTAAATTTACTTTGTCTAAATTCTGAAAGAAACTACTTCAGGTTCTAGATGTCTCCTCTCTGGAGGGTCTCATGCCCTCCCTCCACAGCTGGGCATAGGCTACGATGATGCCCAGTGTTGTCTTCTACCAACCAATCCAGATTCTTCTCTCCCTTAGCTGGATCAGGCCTCTCACCGGATGTCAGGAATCAGATGCTTTGAGAAGTTAGAGCCCTGCTTGTCCATAGTGCCATCAAAGTTGGGCGACTTGTCATCACCCTGTCCCCAGGGTATAGCAGAAATCAGAAATGTTCCCTCTTTCTGAAATGTTCCCTTTTCCTGAAAGGGTCCTACTATGATGTTGGCTTTCCCTCTTCCTGAAAGGGTCCTACTATGATGTTGGCTTTCTTCCTTTCTTTCTTTCTTTCTTTCTTTCTTTCTTTCTTTCTTTCTTTCTTTCTTTCTCTCTCTCTCTCTCTCTCTCTCTCTCTCTCTCTCTCTCTCTGGCACAAAACACAGGTACAGATTTCAACTTATAGTACAGTAGTACCCTTGCTCTGCCCCCTGGTGGAAATATCCTTTGGTAAAAAGACACTAATAGCCTAGAATTGCGAAAGTAGCAAGTATACATCTCCCACTTGGGTTCTGGGAGTGAAGGTAACCAAAGCCTTCCTTCTGCTTTGGTTCTTAAAACTGTTTGTCGGCATCCTTATGGATCCAACATCACTTAAAGACATTAGTATCAAGTGTGAATTGTTTCTCAGAAGTTATTGCTATCTCTTTCCTATACATTATTTCAGAATAATGTAGTCAGAATAATGTAGTCCTGTGGTATTGGACACAACACATGACCATGAGGCCTTTCTTGCAAGTGATTTGCTATTATCCATATTCTTTTTTATGATGTGATATTATGTGGAATTTCATGCCAGTACATAAGTCATTCCTGAGATCCTCATGTAGTGGCGTTTGTGACACCCTAGGAACAGGAAAGCCAAGTCCATACTAAAAACAGTTTATTTCCATAGAGAGAAATCACTGAATCTTCAGTTGCATTCAACTTGCAACCAAGTAGCTGTTTGTGTCTTTGCCAGATGGTAGCATATTTGGGACCCAACCAGTATTGTTCTCTGTTGTTGGCAATGTGACCATTGATTGCAACAGTGGCTGGGTTAGTATTGATGAGTGGGTGCTGGTTATATGCAGAATCTCTAGCCCTGTCACTGTGTCTGCTCCACTGATGTTCCTATTCTAGCACTGATGTGACTAATGAGTCTGGCTAATGTCAAGTGACAATCACTTTGTCTACCTTACTGTTTAGTGCCTCTTTCTGAATGGATGTTCTCTGGAAGAAAACAACATCCAACATATAATAGACCTTCACTCCTGGTACCCATCCAGATAGGCATACCCATATGCTTATAGTAAATGCTGTTCCTTACTCTTTGATTTTTCTTTCTAGGTTCCAGTCAACACTGATCAGGTATATATATATATATATATATATATATATATATATATATATATATATATATATATATGTTTTTTCTTAAGGTACTTTCCCTCTATTTAGAGTAGATGATGAGCTGCACAGTCTGAAACTATGGGAAGGTATCTCCTCATTGTTACCTTTTAGGCAACCCCTAAATAGGGCTATCAAATGTCTATTTTCATTTTCATCATTTTCATTTATATATATATATATATATATATATATATATATATATATATATATATATATATATGTGTGTGTGTGTGTGTGTGTGTGTGTGTGTGTGTGTGTGTGTGTATATATATATATATATATATATACATATCTCAAACCCATGTGTTTTCTTCCTCCACTTTCTCATTGTAAGAAACACTAGGGCCTGCAGACAGAAAGGTGCTTAAGAACAGTGGATGGCATAAGAAAGAATGACCTGTTCATTTAGCTGACTTGTGCCTTTCAGCTCTCCTCATGCCCAGTGGATATCCTTCCATTGGTAATGAATTGCTGATGGGGTTAAATGGTTGTTTGATGCCTCTGCTCTCATGGAACCTAGTTCATGATGGGCTTCTGGCTGCCTGGTCTGTTGTCTCTGCTAAAGTTTCTGTCTCTACCAGTGTCTAATACCATCCAAGGATCTAAGTTTCAATGAAGGTAGTTTTCTTGTGTTCCAGAGTCAGAAGCATATAAATTATCCTTCTCCTACCAGAATGTGTAGAGCCTCCAAGTGGCATCTCCTACCATCCTGATACTATAGGAGTCATTAGGTCTCATTGCCACAGTAGCAGGCTGTCTTCGCATTGCAGCTCGATCATGCTGTGGAGCCTGTTATTATTCTAGACACACCATTCAAAGGAGAAATGTTTTTGAATGAGTGGGTTTTTAATAATTTTTAGGAATGAAATATGTAGTCTCTAAAACTTGTGGAGGTTTACCAGGCTTAAAAAAAAAAAAAAGACAATGTTGCTCAATTTGGTGATCCATCCTCTACTCTGGAGATACTGGGTGGAGAAGCTTTGGAAACTACCTCCCTGTCTCTAGAGTTCACATCCCTCGCCAAAGCCACCAATGTACTTGTAGATTATTACTCAGTGAGTTAGATTTGTATTATGTCATCAATAAATTGTACCATTTAGATGCTCTAGTTGTGCAGTAGCCTGGATCTTTCATGCTGTGTTAGAGGAGAGGCACGGTTAAGGTAATCTGAGTACAAGAGTGTGTAAAGTGCTTTTGATTGCTCTTTCCAATAGAAAAATCCCCATTTGCTAGAGCAATGGCTCTGCATGCATGACAATGTGCTGTAGACAAACTCCATCATAATGCAAATAACCCCACCCCTCCTCCCTCATCTCTCTTCAACTCTCCTCTTCCATGACCACCTCTAGTAGACTGTGTGGATGGCAGAGCAAGTACAGGCAACAAGACAGTTTCCATAGCAACCTCTTCAGATTTATCTAGCTGCCTGTCTCTGTGATAGTGTACTCCAGTGACTGGGGAAGAGCCATCTGCTTCCTAACTTAGGACAAGCCTTCCACATGAACACTAGGTGTCACCTGTGCTGTCTGCTCAAGAACTTTATGAAGCTTTCTTATTTCTTTATTGTCTCCTTATTGATGCTGACATTTGAATTATAAATGCATTCTTCTTTGCTGAACTCTCATCTGCTTGATGTGCTAGCTTCCCCTCCATTTCTGTCTCTCTGCTTACTGTAAGTCCTTTGAAATACTTAAGCTGAGCAATGGTGGTGCACGCCTTTAATCCCAGCACTTGGGAGGCAGAGGCAGGCGAATTTCTGAGTTGAGGCCAGCCTGGTCTACAGAGTGAATTCCAGGGCTATACAGAGAAACCCTGTCTCAAAAAATCAAAGTAAGTACATATATATATATATATATATATATATATATATATATATATATATATATATATAGAGAGAGAGAGAGAGAGAGAGAGAGAGAGAGAGAGAGAAAGAAAGAAAGAAAGAAAGAAAGAAAGAAAGAAAGAAAGAAAAAAGAAAGAAAGAAAGAAAAAGGAAATAGTTGTCTATATTAGATATCTGCATATTCTACCTTCATTTTCTCCTGAAAGGACTCTAGGGAGATTTTATCCAAAACAACAGAAATCCTGCTGTGACACATAGAGGTATCCAGTAAATATTGTGTCAATACTTCTTAAGGAATGCTGGGAATTAGACCCAGAGCTGTGCACATTTTAGGCTGGTACTTTACCAGTAAATTAACCAAAGTAATCCTTCAATAACTAAATAAATCATTACCTATAACACACACACACACACACACACACACAGATGTGTACATGCACACACATACTGCCCCACGTAACACCGTAAGGTGACTAGGAAAATGCTCATGTTGGAGTTGTTGTGATCAAAGTAGTACTCTGGTCAACTTCAGTGTAATCTTAGAAGTGTCTTCTCCCAGTGAGAAGTTCATTTTCTATTTCCCATGACTTAGCTTCCCTCTAAAAGTGAGCACATCTGTTTTCCATGCCATGGAAAACACCACACCCTGACAGTGTCTTCACTCTCTCACGCACACTTATTGCTTCACCTCCTCGAGCACCATTGCTTTAAAAGACACCTTAGATTCTTTTTGTTTAAGATTTACTTATTTTATGTATGAGTGTTCTATCTACATGTACACCTGCATACCAGAAGAGGATATCAGATCCCATTATAGATGGTTGTGAGCCACCATGTGGTTGCTAGGAATTGAACTCAGGACCTCTGGAACAAAAGACAGTGCTCTTAACCACTGAGCCATCTCTGTTAATCCTCCTTTTCAGCCTTTACTTGGACATTTAATCGCATTAATAAATGCTCACAGACACATTTCTGACTTTTCTCTCTATTCTCATTCTTTCCACCAGTTTCCAGTGCTAATTTCATCTGTTTGATTGGACTAGACATGAAGGAAAGTTTGCCTTGCTTTGCCTACTAAGGTTCACAGGACTAAACTGACAGGCTAATTGGAAAAGAGACACGTTCATTTATGATGTGCACAGAGGCAGTTGTGATACAATTATGCACCAGCTCTGTGTGATTCAGATAGTTGTGTACCCTGATTCCACAGAAAAGGCAGATAATAGGGACTGCAGACCAATTTTAGGTGACTAGTAAATAATTTTAGGAGAATTAAATGGGTTTGGAGAGAACATAATGGCTAAGGACAAAGACGGTATGATGTGCAGAGTAGATGGTGGATGTATATTGGGACTGAAATAGGCATGTTTGCAACAAGGACATCCAGGCAAAGTGACAGACTTCAGCGTTTTTTTCCTAGCCTAAGAGTTTCATCTTCGATTAATAAAGTTTCAGTTAGGAGAATGAGGCAATTCTCTCTCCCTCAGTAGAACTATCTGGCTAGGCAGACGGGGAACTTTGCAGAACGTTTTCCAAGTCTTGCCAACAGGAAAGAAGCAAATGAGGGCCTCTGGAGATAGGGCCTGAAATATCTTAGCCAATCAAAGCGTTCATCATTGGGACCTAGTTTTCTGAACCCCAACAGCATCCTCACCTTCATTGACTTGTTCAAGTGGAAAAAAAAAACATTAAGTGTAATCCTTTCTCATAATGTGGTCACATCTACCAGCAAGTATTGATGATTTTACTGTAAAAGGCCCCCAATATGAGACTGTGCTTCTCTGATCCTCTGTCATCTAGGTAGAAGCTAGCAGCAGCATCTCACAGAGCCTCTGGTGACCCCGATATGGAAACTTCTCTCCAAACTCTCAGTGAATTTAAATGACTTCCTTTTCTACTTCCTAATGTCACCCATCCTAGATGTGCCGGACACCATTCTAAATATTATATAAATATTATATTCTTGACTCACTTCCTTAGAATGCAAGCTTCATGAAAAAAGGGATTTTTATCTGGTTTGTTTCAATTTTTGTATTCCTCTTCCCTTGGAATCATGACTGAAATTCATTAAATATTGGTTGAATTATATGATAAGTCATCACAAAACCCCTTCACTGTGAGACAGGTAATACAATCTTCAATTTAAGGAAAAGGAAAATGTCTTAGTAATGGCTCTATTGCTATGAGGAAGCACCATGATTAAAGGCAACTCTTATAAAAGAAAGCATTTAATTGAATGAAGACTTATAGTTTCAGAAGGTTAGCCATTATCATCATGGTGAGGAGCATGGGGGCCATAGTGTTTGAGAAATATCTAAGAGCTGTATATCTTTTCCACAGCCAGCAGGCAAAGAGAGACACTGCACCTGGCATGGGATTTTGAAACCTCAGAGCTCACTCTCAGTGACACAGCTCCTCCAACATGGCTGAACCTGCTAATCCTTCCCAAACTGTTCCACTAACTGTACATCAAGCATCAAATATATGAGTTGATGGGAGGCATTTTTATTCAAACCACCATGGGAATCAAGGTTCAAGAAGTAGAAGTGGACGGGTGAAGATCATAGAAACGAGAAATCAGCACACTGTCCAGTGGCCCAATCTCCTTGTACGTCCAAGTCCAGGTCTTAAGCAATACAACCTTCAGGACCCCGGCCCATGCTTTTTTCTTGATAGAACAGATGATGGCTTGACATAGAGAGAAGCATCATAGTCTGGGTGGATTCAAAAGCAAAACCTGACCACATTTGCTAAAAGATTGACATGAAGGGTTGAGACTTGACTGACAGAGAGGAGGCAAGGATGAAGACAAACCTTCAGTCTGAGCAAGGAGACTAGAGTAGCCATTGACTAAAGTTTCGGGGTGTGGCAGGTTTGGAACCAAAATTCAGTTTTCTTGGGACTTACACCAAGTCTCTATTTCTATGTGTCCAAGTGTCTCTGTCTCACAGTTTCCTGAGATACTCAAAAGCCAAATCCTGCTGAGTATCCAAGGAAAAGCATTCTGAATCCTTCTGTGGAAAACATCACACTAGTTCCACTGCTGTCTTGGCCAGACACAGCGGCAGCCTGAATTGATGGGTGTCTTGCTTTTCATACTCCTGGAATAGCCAAGGAAGCCTTTTTTCCTTCAGATTCATCCCGAAGGCTTTATTTTAAGAAAGAAGAAGATGATTGAAGGGGTAGCATAGCAGAAGAATTGTTTGTTGTATGGTTCTGTTGAGGGCGGCAGTTTGCGTCAATTAGTTGGCTATTATACATTCCTGGGCCTGAACTGTCAAGGCAGTCTAATCCCAGGAACACACCACAGTTCCTACTGAGCTTGGCCTCATATGTATCATCTTGACCTCAACAGGTTTAATCAACTCTCGTGATGTGAAACATCACGCATACATAGCACATGATCACCAAGTGGTTAAAAAAATAATAAGTGGCAGGAATCTAGTGAAGAATGTTCTTAATCTCAATAATAACATCCAAGGCCATAGTTCAGATGCAAGGAAGGCAAAGAAACCCAGGAAGTGAACAAAAATGAGAGAATGAAATAGGGAGGAGAATAAAGAAGAAGAGGAGAAGGAGAAGAAGGAGGAGGGGAAGTAGGAGAATGAGGAAAAGGAGGAGGAGAAAGAGGAGGAGAAGAAGGAGAAGGAGGAAGAGAAGGAGGAGGAAGAAGAGAAAGAGAAAGAGGAGGAGGAGGAAGAGGAGGAGGCAAGGAATAAGAACAGTAGTAGTAGGATTTAAGATTGTAAACATTCCGTATCCACCTTTGTTTTTCCTAAAAATGCTTGTCAAGATCTCTTCCAGTAAGAGCTAAGTTTGGGTTAGTAAAATCTAGGAGGGACAGAGACAGACACACACTCATGGGCACATGTGCACATGCACTCACACACACACACACACACACACACACACACACACACACACACACACACACACGGTGGGGAGGGGGCAGTTTTACAGCATGTAGTTAATTCCCTCTTTGCTCTAAATATAACCCTTCTCATTTGCATTTCAGTCCCAGAATGCTTTGTGATCTCACAACTCCTGTCTAGTAGCTTTAGCATCCATGTAAGAGCAAACCACATTTTGCGGGTGTTTCTTGATCTAGGCTTTTCTTTCTCTATCTTTTTAAATTCTTTCTTGTGTCTTGCAAAAGAATTCAAGGTGGTGACCTTTGCTTGGCACTCCTCCTCCTGGCCAGAAATAAACTGGAAATTGTTGCAACTTTTCCTTTGAAAACTGCACTCAGTCCAATTGCCGTGACTAACTGGAAGCCTTTGGATTAATTTACTAGGGAGGGAGTGTTTCAGGCGGTTAGTGTGCCCTTTGATTATGTGATCTCGCTACATCATTTCCGGGTGGTGAAAACAGAGGTTATGGCATTTGGAACCAACCCTCTTTCTGTAGGTGCCTTTTATAGCTGTCCTGTTGCAAGAAAATCTTCAATTTAATGACAAGATGTCAAGAAGTGTAGTTAGAGTGCCTGCCTATAGTAATGTCAATGTCAGATCCCTAACAGATTTGATCATACTTAATGACATGCACAGAATTCCTGTTTAGTGGAACATTTGGGCTGAGAATTGGAGTGAGGGTAGTTAATAAAAGAGACTTAAGATTTTCTTTCTTTTTTTTTTTGCATAGCAAAGAAAATTTGGGATATTATTTAAATTGTTTGGGATTATGTTTTTTAGGAGTCTGCCCCACCCCACTGCTGTTTAGACCCACCCACTCACAGTGGCCTCTCCAGTTTCTCTTGGCCTTTTCAAGTAGCTAAAGGACATTATGTGTCCCAGTGTTTCAAAAGCCACCTTTCGCCCTTGTAAATTGGGTCTTTCCACAATAAACTCGGGATTTCTCACTGCACTCCTAGTTGGTTTCACAAAGAAAGCAACATTGACAAAAGAGGTCCCACTCACAAATCCGTGACTGTCCAGAACAATGTGCAAGGTTCTACCTTCCCTACTACTGGGGTTTGCTCTGCCTCATGCCTACAGAGCAGCACAATGCCTTGACTTGCAAGAGTCAGACAGAGAATATTTTAAAATACAGAGTACGAGCAAGAAAGCCAAGACCCTCACACACACTCATTTCCGGAGTGAATTTACTTTGCATTGTTAAGAGCATATGTTCATGGACTAGGAGCACCAGACACCGAGTCAGACTGCATACAGTCCGACCACGTCTCTGCTCTCCCAGGGGCTGCGTCTGCTGTTTACAAATATCCTAAGAACAGCAGAGGCGCCGCCCAGTCTTTGCTTCTAACAAAGACGGCGGCGCCACGCTCGGTCCGTTAGTGGCGGAGGACTGCCGAGACCCAGAGGGGAGTCTACTGCCATTTCCTTTTTAAAAGCACAGTTCTGAAATGAGAGATTGGTGTAGGGATTGGTGGGAGACTTAGGTGTTCAGAGGGGCTTGGCCCCGAAGGCTAGGGAACCACTACCGCGGCTTCGCCGCTGGCTGCAGGATCCTTGTCCGGAAAAGTCCCTCGCGCCCTCTGGTGGTCGAGGAGCAGGCTGACTCCACGGAGCTGGCAATAGAGGGAGGGGTGGAGTGGGGTGGGGGGTTTAAAAAAAAAAAGAAAAAGTGGGTGAGGCAGATGCAAAGAAGAAAATCAATAGGGATAAGAGAGAAGAGGGAGGAGTCTCAGATCAGCCATTCCTGCCTTACGGGGTCCCAGCTGGCACCACAAAAGAAAAAAAAAAATAACAAAAAAGAAACCCCAAGCCGGGCGTGAACGCCAGTGGAGGAGGGTGCGAGTGGCGGGGGGCGGGTCGGGGCGAAGGGGGACCGGGGAGATTTACTATTGTCTCTGGCAGCCGCCGCGGGAGCCCGGGAGGGGGGCGGAGGCGAGAGGAGGCGGCAGCACCGGCCAGCGCACCATTCGCTCCACCTGATCTGGGGCGCTGTGCGCTGAGCCAGGCGCGCGAGCAGCGGCAGTAGCAGCGAGGCAGGCATCCCCTGCAGCCAGAATCGCCACCATGTCCTACCAGGGCAAGAAGAACATTCCGCGGATCACGGTGAGTCCGCCGGTGGCTCCTTGCCGGCCACTGGCCGGGTGGCTTGGATGCCATTGGCGTGCCCGGTCGGGTCCCCCGGGAAATAGGGACCCGGCGCGGTCCGGGTGTTGGAGTGCGGCGGTCAGTCGAGACGGCGCAGCAGGCGCCACACTGGTGCAGCGACCCTGGGGTTTGAAGAAATCAAAACAAAGAGGAAAACCTTAAACACTGACGCAGAGAACTTCGGGTTGTTTGTCCTTCTCCACCGCCGAGAGCGCGTGGCTCACGGGGCTCCGCGGAACCCAGCCTCGCCGGGGGCGGGGGTTTTCTCCTGCAGCTTGAGGTGTGCTTTTTGTTGGTGTATCTTTTATGTCTGGTAGGGTATGAGAGATGACACCTTTCTCCACTGGTAGTTGGCAGCCGGACCGCGCCCCTCTCCTTGCTCCGGTCTTATGGTTTTGATCCCAGAGCCTCCGAGAGGGCGCTATGGGTGCCTGGACTAAGGGCCCTGGGGGGATACCCTGCTTTCCCACACATAGGTTTGGGTGTGTCACATTAGAGACTCAATAGCTAACAGGCAATGAAAACGATTAAAACTTTATTTCCACCTTAATTGTATCCCTTTTTCATGCCATTCCTATTCCTCCTCCCAGAGAAAACTGAGTTTGCAGAGAACATTTTAGTTTGCAGATGCACACGGACGCATGCGGTGTCCAACTGCCATTGTGTGCTAGAGTGAACCGTTGCTCCAGGGGTACAACTAGGGTGGGGAAGTGCCTTTATCAGCTTCGGAAGGGATCTCTTCACCAGTTCCCAGCTAGGTGTTGTCCTGGACAAAATACCTCTCCCAGCCTGAGATTCCTCCCTGATGAGTTGCTTTAATGACCTGAATAGTGGGGACATCTGGCAGTCTAGCATAGCATTAAAACAAAAAAAGCAAAAGCCAATGGCTTTTGGTAGTTTAGCAGGAAGCAGTATGGTTGTATTAAGATGTGGTGTGTGTGTGTGTGTGTGTGTGTGTGTGTGTGTGTGTGTGTTAGAGGAATGGGTGGCTACTCCATCTTTGCAAGGGGAACAAAGGAAGTGATAACTGGCCTCTGGGAGGCTCTGCAGCTGCCCCAGGGCTGACTTCTACCTGCCACCTATTTAACTCTCAGGGGATCTGCCTAGATTTTGCCAGGGGTCTGAGTCTCACACTTTCTCCTCCTCCGTTTTGGAATGCCCCGTGCAACTGCAGTGAAGAACCTTCTTCATGCCCCGATGGCACTGCATTGTTAAGTGACTTATTCCTGTTGCAGCATCTCACCTTCAGCTGGCACCTGAGCCCCACTTCGCTTTGTGACAATCGCACCCCACCCCTACCAGCTGTCCACCTGATCCCCTGGGAAGAAACACTGCCCAGGGAGAAGAGTTGAGCTGGCTAGGGATCCTTTTGCCTAAGAGGCTTTGGGCTTAAAGGATGTCCTCCTGTGTCACTACCTGAGAACACTCACTCTCCATCCTTGAGAAAACAATGTGCGGCTTCAGCTGTATCAGGGTTTGCCTGGTGCCAGTTGTCTTTGCAAAGAGGTATCACCAGAAAGAGTCTAAACGAGATCTCAGCTTCATTTTTATATTGGTTTCTTTAATGAAGTGGTTAGGACCACATACATCTCTCCTGCTACTGCAGCTAGAGGTCTGTGGCAGGCCACTTATTTACACCTAATATGCAATCTTGCCAAATCTCCTTTGGGGGACAGTGAGAAAACCATCCCCTGCCCCTCCCAATTTTTTTTAAAGACTTCAGTCATTCTTCTTACAGATCCAGTCTGTGACAGGACATGACATTGAGGACCACACCCATTTTTTCCCTAGGAATCATTTAAGCCACCGTTAAGGAATGATAAAGACATTTAGGCAGCATAGCCTGCCTTAAGATACACAGAAACTGTGGCTGTGCCCTGCCCTGTTCTCAGGACTGGGCTTCTAAGGGGTTCCCTTTTGTCTCTGCTTGGATGCTTTCCCGTGGGGTACTTGGTTCATTTTCAGTGTGCCTCCCATTCTTTTCTCTGTGCATGGGCGTGGTGCTGCATGCAGCCCATGCTGGAAGCTGGAGCTGCAGCCATCTCCAGCAGCTGGAACAGGACTGGACAGTGGGTGTGAATGTCTTCAAGCCAGGCTGTCTGGCAGTCATTGTTAGAACAGGGCCGAAGACAAGGTGGACCTGGCAGGGGGCGGGGCTGAGCTAAGGGTGTAAGGAATCCATGTCTAGATTTTTCTCATGCTTTGTGTTTGCGTTTCTGTGAACAGGGGTTCTTTCTTAGAATAAAACATCTCTCCATGTTTGTACGGCTATGAGAGATGACTGTCTTCATACTACAAGTATTAAAATACCTTTCCTAGACATAGGTAAAAATATAAAAATTTGGACACAGCTCTACATAGATTGAAAATGTGATTAAAGATACAAAGCTAACATGTGTTCCCGACTCTTGATATTGGTTCATTTTTTAAAATACAAGCCTTCTACAATCCTAATTAAAAATCTTACCCTCTGTTTTTTCTTCTGTTAAGGCAGCCCCACCCAGAACCTCAAGTGTCACTATAGGCTGTAGACTGAAGGAGGCAGTCTTCCCCAGGCCCGACCAAGTTGTCTCTCTAGTCACCGCCTTTTGCAACCATTTTTGGTTGGGAATAGGGTTTCTGTTTTGCTTTTTGTTTGTGTTGCTTTTCTCCTTCCACTTGGTCCGGCTGTTCTTCTGAGGTGCGAACACTTCTACTCACAAGTGTGCATTTGTTTTTTGGGGGTAGAAGGGTCTGCTTCCTCAGGTGGATCTGGAAGGGACTCTCCTTGGGAGTCGTTCAGGCTTGGATCTTATTTTGCCTTGTCAGGGCAGCAAGTGAACCATCTTTTCCACCTGGACGCCAGCCCTTGATTCTCAGTGTCAGACAAGAGGCATTCTGGGTTACTCAACAGATTAGGCACAACCTTCTAGCTCCACTGTCTCAGTGTTAGGCTCATAATACCTAAGGAGTATCAGTTGGGTATTATGTCTACACAGTGCTGGGCACATAATACCTAAGGAGTATCAGTTGGGTATTATTTTGTCCCAAGATTGTGTAAACTGCTTGCTTTTCCCATGTAAGCCTAGAATCAATAAATCTGAGAGTATACGTATCCATATTTTAAAAGAAAAAAATCTCTTTTATCTATTATATTCAAATAAATATATAGCATTTGGAATGGTATCTACCATATCAATTTTGAAGATGCTTGGCTTTTTTCTTTTCTATGTTAACAGACAGTCCTTTTCTTTCTCTGATATAAGCTCCACTTGAACCTGACTACGGGATTGGGAAGACTCCTGACGTGTGGGTACCAGTGCTTCCTGTGCATTTTCTTATCTGAGCATTGACAGAAAACCACTTCATAGTTTAGAGCCTGGAAACCCGGGTACGCCAAGTCAGTACAGAGATAGGCAGTGAGAGCTGTGAGGGAAAGCTGGAAATCAAGCCAATGGCTTATCCAACTTCAAAGTCACTTTTGTGCAGCTGCTGCCTCCCAGGGGCACATAAAGAGCCCTAGAATTCATTCTCTCCTCTCCTTCACCCCCTCCTCCTCCTTCCTCCCTCCTGCTCCCTCTCTCTTTTCCCCTCTTTCTGCCTCCTCCCCCTCCCCGTGACTGACCACAGAGAGGTGGCTTTTCTTAATGACTAATGAACTTCTGTAAATAGTGTCTTGTAGATAACTACATCTCTGTTTTCTAGTTGTGTTGCCTGTGTGATCTTTGGACATTGCTGGGATCATAAGCTAAGAATACCAGCTGCCAGTTTTAATATGGAGCCTGAAGCCTGAGCTCTGAGCTCTTGTTAGAAAGGGGACCATTGTCAGGTTGTAGGTTCCATGGTAATTGCTTTATGAAAAGGGGTTGGGAGTATACAGTGAACTTGTGGAGTGCCTGTGGTCTTTGGGCTGGGGGATTAGACTTGACTTCGAGGAAGCAGTCAGTGCACTCTGCTCCTCCCCAAATGCATGCTCCTGTGTGTCCCTTGTGCTTCAGTATGTGTCACTTCATGGGAAGAAAGTATTAGGAGGTAAAGAATTAGAGTTTGGAGACCAAACGAAGGAGCCAGCCTATCCAAGTAAGGCACCATAGAAGGGAAACTCTCAAACACTTAGGAATGGGGAGCATTTGAGCTATCCGATTGTGGAAATGGTGATGCAGGTCATGCCTGGGGTATCTGTTTTGTTCCTTTATATTCTGAGCAGGTATGCCACAATTCCTAGCCAGGCTATTCTTTCTGAAGAATAAGCAAAATGCCTCAAGTCTAAGAAAGGCTTTGAGTACAAAGTACAATACCTTGGGGAATTCCAGAGAGATTTCTCAACAGAATTTGAAACTTACCTGGCTTCCACCAGCAGCCTGAAACAAACAAACAAATGCAAAAACCAAAACCAAAGCCTTTCCTTTTCATTCCTCTGAGCTGTTGGAAGGTTCAATAAACTTTGACCCCTGAAAGTGGTCTGTGAACACCCAGATGAGTTCAAGATAGTAAATATGATATAGTAATATTATAATCTTACTATTATAAGATCTCAATTACTTCCCAGGGCGAGCATTAATAAAGGAACATTTGGCAACTGTCTGGTAAAGAGATTTTCCTGGGAAACTTTGAAAATACGTTTTCAAACAGAAAAAAAAACTGAAAATGATGTTATACAATGTTGATGATTTTTCTTGCCATAGTCATGTGACAACAGTCTATAGAATTGTGCCTGTCATTTATTTCTGACAACTGGACAAGAGGCTACTAGATTGGCTTTCATCAGACCAAGAAACCTCCTAAATAGATTTATACACTACTATTTTCAATCCTAATCAGCTTCAATCTAGAGCAGCATAGGATCAATCCCCTTTCCAGCAGGTAGTTTACAACTCAACTTCTAGTGGATTTTTCTCTATCATTTCTTCCAAAGTTATAGAAATTAAATTAAAGTTGAAAAGGAACAAAACCCCCTTTGTGCCCTATGTAACACTCTTTTCTTTAGCTATTGACGTGTTTTATAGAACCATTTCTATCTGCTTATTACAGTTAAAAGCTGCAAAATGTTAACAAAACTAGGGATGTGTCCCTAGGGTACAAATGTGCCTGTTTGATCCAGCCACTGCTCTTAACCAGAAGGGAACAGAAGATGTAAAGCATCTTCAGCTGCTAGATGATGTGGACGGATGAACAGAGACCAACACCCCTACATCCAGTGGAGCCGCCATTTGTTCCATGCACACACAGTTTCACCTGTCCTCAATCTTCCCTCTGGCCAATGAGGAACAAGTGTAGTCAAAGACAGGAAAACAGCCTTCCGTGAAGTCCCTGTTTGATGAAATCAAATAGACACAAATTGTCTGTGTCAACCTATGAAGTAGACTTAACACCAAAGTAAAAGCTCATCTGCTGAAATAGGTTGAGCCCTTCCACCTTATTTTGAGACACGGTCCTTTCACGGAGTAGATATATGACTTCTCTCTTGAGGAATGTATCCTGTGAACTAGCAAGAGGGAGCTAAGCATGGTGGAGCTGTTAAAACAGTTCACTAAGTGAGTGACTGAGCACAAACTCCTAGAATGATCACATGCACCCCACTGAAAGCTGCATGGATTAGTTCATGTCATTCACTACAACTCAGTTACAGATCACTATTGATCATTCTAGGGAAGGGATCACAAAGATTACCTCATTTAACTGAAGACACATGGGTAAAATGAAAGGTCCTGGGGTTGTTCCACCAAGAGACAAGTTACCTAGGCAAGAAAGCAGTAGCTCCATGGGAGCATATGACTTGTCCCTTCCTGCTCCCCTCTAATCCTATAGACCCGGCAGCTCACACCTCAAATCTTTGCTGTGGGGGAGCAAGGCATGTTGGACTGGCCAAGTGCAGGAAGAACATAACTTCAGGAAGAACAGCTGGGTGTGTGCCCTTCAAACATGGTTCCTTCAGCTGTCTGAGTTTCCTTCTGGCTTTTGCCCAGGAGCATGTACCAGTACAGGATGGGAAAGCAGATGCGTTCTTCTTCTTCCTGCCTTGCTTAGCTGAGGGTCTGGGTCCCCAGGCCCCTTCTCACTCTCTGTCCCTGTCCTTTTCCAAGACAGAAGAAAAACCAAGCTCCAATTCCCTTTCAGCCACACAGACACACCCAGCACTCTAAGCCAGACGAGAGTGCCATAATAGAAAGGCCCAGAAGCCTATTGGAGATGTCTGCAATTCAAAGACACATTCCTCATGGCTTTCTTTATGTGTGCCTGTGCGCATGTCATAGAAATACTAGATAATAAGAGCTGAAGGACAAGTGAGAATGCTGTCACATGATGATAATACATCTTACACATCCTATAAAAGTACTTCAACTCTACACTGAGCTACTATAGCCACAGCCCAGGCTTTATTTGAAGAGAGGCATCCCTTAGAGAAGTAAAGAACCCCAATTGTAGCCACAGTGTAAGAGGCCCCTGGAAGGCAGTACTCTTGGGTCTGCCCTTGCTTCTCATTGACCTGAGACTTTAGGAAACCTCAGAATCTGCTCTGACAAATAGATCTTTGCACTCCCTGATCCCTGAGGTCCCTGCTAATGCAAATGACACTGGGAGCAAGCCTTTCCCTCTTCTGTTCCACATTCACATAGAAGAGTTATAAAAGCTCTTCTCTCCCATGAGGAAAGTGTGAGGGGTGCATGAGGGATGGCATCAGCTCAGCAGGACCAGCCAACATCTGTGTTGGATACAAAGGACTCTGGCTGCTTTTCACCCTTAAGATCTTTGCCTTTTTCTTACCTCGGGAGTAGACTTAGCTAATAGCCTATAGGAGAGGGCAGTGGAGTAATAATGAGGGATAGGCCCTTTTCTTTAAGCAGAGCTTTAGGTCAATGAAAACGAGCATTATTAAAGTGATGGCATGATTCATTTGCTGCCACTGCTGTGTCTCCTTCAGTGAAGGCTGCCATTGATAAAGGCACAAAGGCGACAATTGCTCCCCCCCCAATCTAGACTAGGCAAACAAACAAGCAAACAGAAAACAGCTCTGAGACTGTGCTCGCCAGAGCCTTTTTGGCTGCCGTACTGATATTTTAAATATGATGGCTGCTGTCCAATGGAAACAGCTCTCTTCTCAACAGCTTAGTAATACCATGGACTCTGTGTGAGGTTATCAGGGAGTGTCCGGCACCTAAATCTTTGATCAGCACATATTAGGTCCTCTGTTTAAGGAAAAGAAAAATCCACACGCAATGCTGAATGAATAGATACATTTAACATTGACCTGCAGCATTAACTTCGATGGGGAAGATGACCTGAAAGAATTTGCTTTTGCTCCTGTACACCAGCCTCCCTTTCACTGACACTTTTTGAGAATATTCATTCTTAAGACTTCAAGATAAGGTCCAATTGTAAGAAACTGCCATCAAGTCACTGAGCCAAGAAAAATGGGACATATTAACAGAACAAACAGGTTACTGTGGGACAGAGCCTGCTCTGGGCAAATAAATGTGCCAGAAAATCCTCTAGCATTTACACCTCTTTCTCCTCTGTCCATGTCCCCCCCAAATCTGTGTGCCCTTTCTGAGCATGTCTTAGGGGTCAACTTGGATACCTCTGGTTGTAAACAGAGACATCATTTCTCTTACTGTAAATGACTTAAGGAATTCATTCAGATCATTAACTTTTCTTTCAAATAAAGGAAATTGTCACCATGAATCTTTGAACTTGAATACAATATATATCTGAATGAATGTCTCTGTCTCCCTTTGTACATAAACCATGAACTCATTAGGGTTATTAGCAGCAATTAAGCCCACTGGCACATGCACAGCTAATTTTGTCTTTTGGGAATACTGGCTAGGAAGCAGCTCATTGCTCCCCCCGACCCCCATTAGATTTGGACATTCAGAAAGTTTTAAAGTTTTCTCATGTGTTTTCAAAGATTTTCAGTCTTGCCCTACGACAGTTGTCATCTTTCTTTGAGCTTATATTTGGAGTTATTCTTGGAGTTAGATTATTTAGTAAAGTTCATATAGTAGTTAACTCAGTTCACCACTGCAACTGAATGACAAGAAGAAGCAACTTGTTGGGAAAGGAAGGGTTTATCTTGGTTCAGAGTTGGATTCATAGTTTATGTTTTCAGGGAGGGATGGTGGCAGACAGGTCCAGGGCAGTTAGAGCCTGAAGCTAGGATGTTACACCTCCTCACATCCTGGCAGGACAGAAGGTGGAGAGGGAGAAATGCCAGCCTGGACCAGGATTTTTCATTTCCCCTGTTTTATTCACTCTGGACCCTAGCCCACAGGATGGTGCTGGCCACATCCAGCCCGGGCCTTCCCACCCCAGGCACACCTCTCCGGAAACACAAGCTGAGATGTACCTGTAGATGAATTTAAACCCAGAGAAGTTAGTAATTCAGATTAACCATCACACTTCCATCTTTGGTTTTTAGAGTACAGTCAGTTAGAGCACATTTAAAGGTGCTCAGGTCAGCATGAACCATGCAGTGGCAATGAGTCTCTGTTTTTGCTGTAACAAAATATCTTTAGAAGGCAACCTAAAAAGGCAAGTGTTTATTTTGGCTCACAGTTTGAGGGGATCTAGTCTGTCACGAAGGGGCAGCATTGCAGCAGGTGCCTTCCTGGTGATGGGAGAGATTCCTCACCTTCTCACATCCTAGTGAAGAGGAAGCTGAGGATGGGAGGGGACAGGACCACTTTTAAATCCCCCAAGGCTATCCAGTGACCCCACACATGAGCATATGAGGGACATTTCAAAACAGAATATTTTCGTCTTGATGGTAGTCATTGGATCGCTTTGCTCTACAGGAGAAGGAAAAGCATGGGAGGTCACTGTATCCGTGGACCTAGAACGCTGAAAATACTTGTATTAAGGACTACATACATGATGATGATGACTTTGTAATATAACCAGATGCAACAGAAACATTTTGATATTTTTCTGTTGTTGAATTACTTGTATTTCTTGACCATTAGCTATGTGAAGATTTTCACAGAAACATCTAATGCAGATAATATATAAAAAACATTAGTTTTCCAAGAAGATTTGGTATTTATTGTGTCTTATATTAAGCTACTTCATTCAGTATCTCACTTAATCCTGAAAAGAACTTGATTAGGTAGAGTCCCAGCAGAGATCTTTCTATTCCGTTGTTGGGAGAGAGAAAAAAAAAAAAAAAAGTAAAGATTAACCCTTTACTGTGCATGAGCCTCAAGCGACCAAGTTCAAATTTGAGTTATCTGACTCAGAACTCACATCCTTAACTCTTGTACAGCGCCACCTTATTTTCATACTGTCTTAGTCAGGGTTTTCATTGCTTCACAAAGCATCATGATCAAGAAGCAAGCTGGGAGGAAAGGGTTTATTCAGCTTACACTTCCACATTGCTGTTTATCACCAAGGGAAGTCAGGACTGGAACTCAAGCAGGTCAGGAAACAGGAGCTGATGCAGAGGCCATAGAGGGATGTTACTTACTGGTTTGCTTCCCCTGGCTTGCTCAGCTTGCTCTCTTATAGAATCCAAGATTACCAGCGCAGGGATGGCACCACCCACAATGGGCCCTCCCACCCTTGATCACTAATTGAGAAAATGCCTTACAGCTGGATCTCATGAAGGCATTTCCTCAAGGGAGGATCCTTTCTCTGTGATAATTCCAGCTTGTGTCAAGTTGACACACCAAACCAGTCAGTACACATACAACAGTTAGGAAAAATCTCCTATTTCTGGAGACACAAAATTTTGTCTCTTTCAAGTCCACACTGTATCTTCTCTTGTTTTCCAGGAGGCATAATTGGTATAGGAAATATGAAGAGCAGCTAATTGGTAGCCCTACCAAGCAAGGGGGGTTGTTCAGTAGTCACTGTTTTGTATTCAGAAGTTTTTCGCCCTTCACACTCAGAGCGCCAGTCCCAACCTGTCTTACATGAATAACTTGGCATGGAGGTGGGCCTTGGTCTCATCCCCAAGGCTACGTTGTAATGAAATAGAGAAAATACCAGTGAGAGGTTTTCCTTGACAATGGGAACTTCACTTTCTCACTGCGATCCTGTACTACACACTATTGTAGCCAAGGCTCTGGAGGTGTTTGGTTTTCTGTGACTGAAAATTTCATGTAATCAAAATATCCCTAGAGCGATCATTGAAAGCTCTTTACAGGTGAGGAAACAAAGACCCAATTGAATAATGTTTATCCCCCATTGCAGATTATTGAGTATTTAAACTTAAACTTATTTTTTCCATAAAAAAGTAGTTGTAGGAGAATTTATGAAAGGTATAAATAAAATAAAGGCAATAAACACAAGTGCAAATGAAATTAGCAAGAACTAGTCACTGAGAACCTTATTAGCATGTCCCATAAGGATTTTTTATGTGTTGTCATTTTTTAAATTAATTAATTAATTAGGGTTTTTTTGAGACAGGGTTTCTCTGTATAGCCCTGACTGTCCTGGGAGTCATTCTGTAGACCAGGCTAGCCTCAAACTCAGAAATCCATCTGTCTTTGCCTCCCAAGTGCTGGGATTAAAGGCGTGCACCACCACTGCCTGGCTTATGTGTCATTTATTAAAACAGCACCACATGTGGGTTCATGTTCTTTACTGTCCCCTTTGTCTTTCTACAATATAGTATTACAATTTTTAAAATATTTTTCCATAAAATTGTTTTTAACCTGTTCAGTGTACTATCCCATTGCTTAAAGAATCCAGTTAAATTAATCCACTTGGTTTTTTTGTTGTTATTGTTGTTGTTGTTTTTGTTTTTTAAGTTTGAATTGTCTCTAAGATCATTTTTAGTAACAAAAACTGAAATGGCATTCATTTTAGACTCGAGGTTCATATTTGAGATCAAATGGAAAGCTACCACGTGGGGAGAAGAATAATGTGTCTAGTCACTCAGCTCACAGGTCTTAGAACACTCGATCTGAATTTTAGTCTTGCCTGGAATCTCACTATTGCTGTCTTTACAACATAGTGCCATTTTTTTTTTCATGAAAAATAAAGTAAAAGTTCTTTTCTCTGTTTTCTTCCCCTCATTGGAGAATGAGCGCATTTGTTTCCCCATCAGGGCCATTTGCCTGCCCTTCTGCTTTCTTAAAGTGCTGCTATCTGTGGACATGCACAGTGTCCAGGAAGCTGAGGTTCCACAGCTGGAGAGAGAATTTGGCTGGCTTTGCCTCACCTCTCTCCTCACGGGCTTACCCTGGAAGCGTGGAAGCTGGTTTTTATTTTTCATTTTCTCTAGGCTTACGTTTCTTTCCTTTATTCTTTCCAGGAAATCTACATTTGAAATCATCCCCTCTTTCCCCCCAGAACTGATCTGTGCTCCAGATCTTCAGGAGATCATTCTGTGTTAAGGATGTTGATAATTCAGAAATGGGTTTCTGCTTTATCCAACAAGGCAGACTTAAATTATGGACTGATAGAGAGGGGAAACATCAAGCCATTTTAAGGCAATTGGATATAATGTTTTGCTTTTAGAGACTTAGTTCAGGGTTATTCCCAATGGAGATACATTTGGTGTTTCAGTCCCTCCCTGATCCTATCACAGATCCTTTTTGCCACAAGAATCCATAGGTCGGGTAAGTGCAGGAAGACAAACATCCTGTGATTCCAGCCCCTTTGTTTATATACTCAAAACACTTCGGGTAAGAGGTCATGCCTTTTGCCAAAGGTTTTACTTATTTTTTTTCCTTTAAGTGGCATTTCCCCTTGCTGGATTTGGGGAATTTTCTCACCTTTTTTTTTTAGGTAGGGGAGAGGAGAATGTTAGGAACTAAACTGTCAAAAGAAGCCATTCCAAGCCAGTCTCCACCCAATATGAGTAAAATAACATAAACATACATACACACCCCACCACCACAACTCTCGCCCCCACATGCATACACAGGCCAGAGGGAGGGACATTTATAGACCCTCCAAAGAAGAGAAGGTGGTGCAGGACTCAGCAGCTACAACTGCTGGCCCATAACCTCAGGCCTGCAGGCCCTCACAGGGCCACACAGGGTGAAGGTTAAAGTCAGAGAATGAGAACATTTGAACTCTTATCTGATGACAGGAATCATTATTTATAAGAAATTATATTCAGAGATAGAATGATATTCAAACCTCGTAGCATGCCTGGATATAGGTATTATCAGCCTGTCTTCATAGATGGCGACTGGAGGCCTGTAGTTGTGGTTGCTGATGGAAGGGGGCCTAAATTTACCTTCTTGTCTGACCTTAAGTCTTCACTTAATATGTTGTGCCCCTTTCCAGTGAAGATGCTCACCAGGATGTAAAGAACACTTAAAGAAGCAAACAACTCCAGAGCCTCAGTGAACTTGAAGCCGATTCTGAGATGAGACAAGTTTGGCTTCCAATTTTAATGTTAAAGTAAGGTGGGGGAATATCAGCAGACAATGTAGCTGGGTTTCTCTAGAGTTTAGACTTCCAAAAAAATGAGGGGATACATATCTATGTGTAATAAAGAAATTGCATCCATAGTGACAGATCCATGACCCTGAAGACATCTGACCCTCCAAAAGAGAATTAATTACCTTTGCTAAAGCAGCAAGCCAAATCCATACAGACCAACCATGAGGAGAAACCCTATTTTTCCACAACATAGTTTAGAATTATTTCAACTAGTCTGAAGATTTATGTTACTTGTATTGGAATAATAAGATGATGAACATGCAATTAATGAAAACCAAGAAGAAAGTAGAAAAGGGCCAGGCAGTGCTCCCTCTTGTCTGTGGCTGTGGAGTCTGCAAATAGATAGATGCTTGCTGAGATGTGTTCAGTTTGCTCCATCTGCCTGGTGGCTTGACTTCTGCAAGCTGTAGCTTTGCAATAAGATCTTCAAACCAGACGCTGGCTCCAGCCTAGTTCGAGGCCCTCATCTTACTGAAAGAAACCCTCCTCAGCATTCCATTGTGCTCATCCCTAAATTTATCCTTCATGGATAATCATGGCACCCCTTTAACATATAGACCAGGCCAAGTGACTGTCTCGGTGAAATGTCTTCTGTAGTACCACAGACAAAGCCCAGGCCCTGGTCCCAGAGGCTACATGTGCCCCTGCTGCCACTGGCTTCTGGTGGCTTGGCCTCCCATCCTGCTTGTCCTTGGTTGTGTGTTTGCCTCTAGCTTATGGTGTGTGTAATTGTCTCTTTTCTCAAAGTGAGCTTGGGATTTTTTTTCTAAGATCACACCGTTCATATCTTTCTTTACTGACACCTTTGTATATGTACCTTCTTGGAAAATAATCAAAAGTAGTTCTACTCTCTCACCTCCTCTGTCTCCTGTCTTCTAAAATTTCCTGGTCTCTGCTGAGGTTCTAACATGTGTCTAGAGCCTTGTTTGTTCCTTCCCTTTTCAATCATCATAGTGGAAGATTGTTTTTGTTTGCCATCATATCACTAGATATATTTGGCAAACATCAAACAAAGGAACAGGTACATGCATGAATAAAACATCACACTGTACCTTGCCTTTAAACTAATGTGCTCTCTCAGGTTAATTGGTTCAGGAACATCAAGGAAAAAAGATGATATATGAGGACAGACTGTGGGATCATTTAGAAGAGGGAACCAGCCAGAGACAGCCAACGAGCCTGGGGAGAGCAGTGTGTGTGGGGGAAGGGGGAAGAACAAATTAGGATAAAACATACTGAAGCATCTGTATAAAAATGCCATAAGGAAACACATTAGTAATGTTAAAAAAAGTTAATTGTAATAAGAAAAGGCCACTAGACTATCTTTTCAGTGATAACGGGACCATATCTACTGTATGTTTTGTGTTGTCAAAGCAAGGCCTCTTGGTCTACCCTTAGGAGTGAGATTAGGAAGGAAAGAGGAGCGCTAACAGATGTGTGTCTGAGATCATACTTGGCTATTGTTTTAGACACAATTTAATACACCTCCCAGTGTATATCTGCTGTGTATAGAACGTGGACAACTATAAAGTTAAATCTGAAGCATTTCTGGCGAGATGTACATCACAAGGGCTTACTGAAGAACAGTTCCAAAAGGTTGTTCTCCCACATGCTAGGAAAAGAGAATGTTAAGTAATGAGCTAGAAGAGGGAGCATAGCTTCATGGCTTTGTGGGTAAGGATGAAGTCAGCTTGTCTTTAAATGTGGGGGACATATGCCTGTAATGTTAGCAAAGCCTAGGCCAATAGAAAGCGATCTTTAATGCTCTGGTTTTTGCCACTTGTTCCTAGAGTCTGAGGAGTTTGTTGAAGATGAAGGAAGCTTTGTCACAAGTTCGGATTATTTTTAAGTGTGGCCTCCTTTGTATTTATTTCCAGAGTTCATCTCAGTCCAGGCCTTCCTTGCTCTCAAAGTATTTGTAATTTTCCCTGTCAATATAACTTGGGGAAGTTTGGGGCCAGTGAGTCAAAATTGCTGTTGTTTTAATAGGCCCCTTTCTGGTGAAAGCAAGGCTGTGGGTACATAGAGGTTTTTAAGCTAAATAGAAGACAGCGACTGGGGATTACTCAAGGTCATAATACATTTTGTGTCAAGAAAGGACCACAGAAAGCATGGCCTGTTATCCTACCCTAAGTTTCTTTGTAAGAGCTGTGCTATGTGCGCTTTGATTGGTGGTTCAGTCTCTGAGGACCCCCATAGACCCTGTTAGTTGACTCTGTTGCTCTTCCTATGGTATTCTTGACCTCTCCGGCTCCCTCAACCGTTCCCCGACTCTTCCACAAGACTCCCCCAGCTATTCCTAATGTTTGTCTGTGAGTCTCTGCATCTGTTTCCATCAGTGGCTGGGTGGAGTCTCTCAGAGGAGAGTTACGATAAACTGCTGTCTGCAAGCATAGCAGAGTATCACTAATAGTGTCAGGGCTTGGCTCTTGCCCATGGAATAGGTCTCAAGTTGGCTATTGGTTGGCCATTCCCTTAATCTCTGCTCCATCTTTATCCCTGCACATCTTGTAGGCAGGACAAATTTTGGGTTTCTCTTAGCTTTTCTCTACTTCAAGGAATTGGACTGTCTGTCAAGAAAAAAAAAAAAAGCAAATATCTGCTTTTATACTTCTTACCCAGTAAGTTATTCTACCAATAAAAGTGGACAACATACAAACACACACACACACACACACACACACACAGAGAGAGAGAGAGAGAAAGAGAGAGAGAGAGAGAGACAGAGAGAGATTGTTCTGTGGTCTTTACTATAAAATAGTTAAGGCTTATTTCTTCACTGAGCTGAAACAGACTTTTATTAAAAAAAAAAAAGTGAAAGGTCAAAAATGTTTTTCGAGAATAGAGGAAAGAGAGGCAGGTTGACAACAAAACCAATGAATTCATCCTGAGATGTAGGTTATCACTTTTAAAGGAACCGACATTTGTTGAATGTCTTCTGTACCTAGAATTTAAGATCACGGTGGTCTTTTGAGGACAACAATCATTTTCTTGAAGGCCTTCCTTCCTTCCTTCCTCTGTTAACCGTAACCCTGGCCCAGGCCCATGGCTTGGGTTCTTAGACTGCAAAGAGGATGAGGACACATTCTTTATATTCCTGTTCAGAAAAATCAAGTCTGGACATCCAAGTTACAGCAAGCATGAACCCATTTCTGGTCTTTGAAACTGTGCCTTTCTCCAAGACACTTATTTCCAGGGCCTGTCCCTGGTGGGAGCCGGGACACTACAAGCTGTGCCCTCTATAAAACATGTCCACCATGGGACAGTTTTAGGGAGTTGCATAAGTCAGTGGTTGCATGCTTTTAACCACAATTCCCAGGAAGTGCCCACCAACTTTTAAAGTATAATCTCAGACTTGGAAAAGGATCTCTGTGGCCTCTACAAATTGCTGGGTGCAATCGCCTGTCATTTGAAGGTGCCGCTCACATATTCTAAGGCCCAAGCCTGCATTTCACTTCTGGGAATTACAGTTTGGCTGGCTTTCAGATTTAGTGAAAAGGTTTCTTGTTTCTGAAAGGCAATGGGGTGAGAATTCACTAGGCTTTCCTGACACTGTAAAGATCCAGCCAAAGCCAGCTGTCTGTCAGAAATTATTAAAGAGGAGAATTGCCTCTTAACAAAGGAGTAGAGACCATTCATCCACACAGTAACAAAGACAAGACATCACTTGCTGGAGTCCCAAATTTCTAACAATCTGTCCTCACCATTTGTTGTTTTTCTATGGACTTAGGAATTTCCAGTGTGCTAGTAACTCAAGTCCATCCATTGATATCATTTCCCTAAATCCCAAGACCCCATTTGTGCTTCATGTCTCTTTGGTTGATCAATGCCTCAAAATTATTATTCTGTCTCATATCTCACTTTTATTACTCTCTTGCCCCTCTGCATTTATTGATGAGAATCTGATGTTGAATACATACCTCCCTTTCCTTCAGCTCTTTAGGAATCAAACTTTCCTTCATAATATACTAGGTACTTTTTAAATCTATGTTCTTCATGTCACATCAGCAATCAATTCAATCTTTATCCATTTTGTAATTTTCCATATAAAATTTCTTCAGAAAATTATAAAGTGCCTTGTATATTTTTGCAACTAAATAGTGCAAGTAGTTAGAAAGTTTTTTGTTCTTCATATTGCCTTCGGAATCCCATTCTACTACAAACAAGATAGCAATATGTTTATCCTACAAGATCTTCCTCCTGTCTACACAAAAAAACATGATACACAAATTGTGATCTCTAATCCTGGCTGTTAACTTGATTACATCTGGGACTAATTAAATTTCAAGAATTTGGCACACCTGTAAGGGATTTTTTTCTTGATTGAATTATTTGAGGAAGGAAGACCTACTATAAATCTGGATCATTTGAGGTTTGAAAACTCACCCCTAAATCTGGACTAATTTACATGTGTAGATATAATTATTCTGTGCATTTTGACAAAAATTGTATCCTATTTCTGGTCCAACTTTAGTGTGGTTATTTTGGATTTTTTTTTTCTCAAAACATAGATTTAACTTGTTTCGGCACACAAAATAAATAAATGTAAAAAATAATTTGGGGCCAGAGAAATGGCTCAGGGGATAAAAGTGCTTACTTGTATGCATGATGACCCGAGTTTGATCTCTTGGATATATAGTGGAAGGAGAGAACCAAGTCCCCAAAACTGCTCTCTCACCTTCACAATCATGCTGTCGAATGTATGTGTCACACACACACACACACACACACACACACACACACACACACACATACACACACACACACACACACACACGCACACACATCCCAAATGTAAAATAGCCTTGGAGATAGTGTAGAGCTCAGTGGTCAGTCACTTAACATAGCATGCTGAAGGCTCTTGCGATGTTCCCAGTAGTGGGAAAATAAAACAAATGGAATCAAATTAATAAAATCATACTTTATTCCTAGTAACCCATGCCATGGTTTTTATCATAGTTATTAAGTTGTGGCTCATTGTTGGATGTTCCTTGTTCTCTTGCTTCTCTCTTTACTCCTTTTCTGCACTGCTCCAAGCCCCGGGCTTTATGCCCTGCATTAATCATCTCCATTGCTTCTACACTCTCCTTCATTTCATTCATATGGTATCAGTAGGAGAGTTGAGGGAAAGGGACAGGGAAGTGAGCGTATTTTTCTTTCCTTGATTCCTTCCTGCGGGGCCTGATGTGGCTGACTGTATCCTGAGAAGGAGTATAGCTCTCTGCCACACAGCCCTCAACATATAGCAACCCTTTCCAGTTCTAGGAACCACTTCCCCCTCTATCAACTTCAAGGCTGAGTGGTTACAAGTTCTGAGTTCATGCTGTTGGAAGGCCCTGGATGTGCATGTCCAGCGAACTTCCTTAACCCAGGTCCACACTGTGTCAGACAATCCCATCATTAAGTGATGCTTAATAACTCAAGGTCAATGTTAACTTCTATTTCCTCCTCTTTCCAGAGAGCTAAGGCGACCTCTAGACTGTCCTTTTCGCCTCCTGCTGGCTGCTATTTTAATAGTACTTTCTTTATCTCCGGTATAATCATTCTGTCAACCTAATTCTTTTACATTTTTTCTTTCTTTTTTTATTAAATATTTTCTTAATTTACATTTCAAGTGCTATCCCGAAAGTTCCCTCTACCCCCCCCCCCCGCCCCCGCCCTGCTCCCCTACCCACCCATTCCCACTTCTTGGCCCTGGCGTTCCCCTTTTTACATTTTTTAAGTCTGGGATTAAACTTCATATATCTTTCTGAAAAAATGGTTTCTAGGAGTTTTCTATTATTCACAGAATAAAGCTTGAACTCCCTAAGTGTTTGCCTCCCATCTCTGGCCGCTGTTTGAATATTCTTGGTTTCAGGCATCCATAGCAGGTCCTCAGTTTCCTACTGGAATGCATTTCTTACATTGGAAACCAATTCTCCACTGACTCGCTAAGTGAGGTCAGACTGTGAGTTCACCCCATCAATTCATGGGGATGATGAAGGCACGTCAGTCAGCATTTTATTGAGGGTTTCTTGAACCAAGGTATATAAACTTATGACCATTTCAACACCTAACAAATTTCCAGTAAAAGTTGTAAATCACAGTAATCAATACTGTCATAAATTAGTAGTTTCTAGTCTGATCAGAAGTTGTTCTAACCACACCTGTGTGTTCAAGTCAGCAATCCAGGCTCATGTCAGACAGGGCCTGTGTGAGGTTTTTGATCACTGCAAAACAGAAGATATCTCTCTCCCCGTCTCCCCCTCTTTCCCTCTCTCTCCCTCTCTCCCTCTCTCCCTCTCTCTTCCTCTCTCCTTCTCTCCCTCCCTCCCTCTCCCTCCCTCCCTCCCTCCTTTCCTCCTTTCCTCATTCCCCTATCTCCCTCCCTCCCTTCTCCCATCTCCCTCTCTACCCCCACTGATACCACTGTTGATAGCAGTCCAGTTTCTGACTGGAGTCTCTCCCTTTGCAGAATGCACGATGTTGTTTACCGCCATAGAAACATCACCACAGAGTCCTACCACCACGCAAAGCCTCAGTGTGCTACTTTTACCCACTCAGCCCCCGGACACCCATCTGCTGGCACTCGTTTTTACTCTCTCTAGTCTTACCCTTTTTTGTTTATACTCTGCGTTTTTATTTGTGCTCCTGGATTACTTTAATTATTGTTTCATTTCTGCCTATATCTGACACGCTGGCTAATCGTCACGGAAGCCTTTGTTTGAGTACTGGGTTATTAAGCTTGTGTGTCCTCAGAATCAAGGCCAAGGATGGACTTTTGTGTTCATTTCCTGATGACATAAGCACAGTGCTGACAGGACATGGATTCTGCCCAATAGCAGCTCAGTCCCACTTCCTTAGAACACACACACACACACACACACACACACACACACACACGAGGGGGGGACACGGAGAGAGAGAGAGAGAGAGAGAGAGAGAGAAAGAGAGAGAGAGAAAGAAAGAAAGAAAGAACACACACGAGGGGGACAGAGAGAGAGAGAGAGAGAGAGAGAAAAGAAAGAGAGAGAGAGAGAAAGAGAGAGAGAGAGAGATCACCTATAGTACATGGGTGGGTTTGAAATTCTCTAGAACAGAAGCAATAGAATGTGCGTATGTTATAAAAGGGGTGGTATTAGAATGCTTTTACACAATAAAGGCTAGATCGTCCAATAGTGGCCATCTGTACTTGGTAATGGCTGAAACCCCCATAGATGCTCACAGTTCATGAAGCTGGATCCCTCAGCTGTTTAATCTCACCCAGAAGACCTAGAAGATTCCAAAAGAGCCTCTGCTCTTCAATCTGCATCGGAAGGATAAAGAATCTGGGTCTAACTGTGGCTTAGGATGTATTCACCATCAAGAAACAAAGTCCGGCAGGCAAGTGAGACTGATTCCTTTCTTGGCCATCCTTTATCTGGGTGGTCCAAGAGAATGTGCTTCCCGCTCTTCCCAGTGAAAGAGGCCCTTTTCCTTTTAGTTAAACTTTCAGTTGATCTTTTCTGGTAATCCTCAAAGATGTGTCTTTCAGTTGACTCTGGACCTTAGGAAGTTGACACTCAAAATGAATCATCACAAAAATCCGAGAGACAATACAAAATCCAGAGCAGATGCTACGAAGCCGGTCGTCAAAGCTCTGGGTTTTCTTGGGTCTTTCCTGGATGTCCCAGTGTTGTGCTCTGAGAGCAATGTGCCTTAGATGGTTTAGTATTGTTTACTTTATTGTTGTGCTAGCATCTTGAGTTGAGCTTTTGTCCTAGTTTACCTCTCTGGCTGTGGTACACACCATGACCCAAAGCATCTTGGGTGGAAAGAGTTTACTTGGCTTAGGCTCTCACCTCACAGTCTATGATTGAGGGAAGTCAGGGCAGGAACTGAAGCAGAAGCCATGGAGAAAAGCTGTTTATGACTTGTTTTCCCTTGAGGTTCAAGCTCAGCAATCTTTCTTGTACCTCCCAGCACCGCCAGCCCAGGCACGATATGCTGTGCACAATGAAGTGGACTCTCCTGCATCGATCATCAATCAATCAATCAATCAATCAAAAAGAAAAGTCCCACAGGCTTGCCTACAAGCCAATCTGATGGTGGTGGCATTTTCTCAACCACGGTCTTCCCTTCCCAGATGATAGATTGTGTCAAGTGGACAGTAAACTAACCAGCATGGCTTTCCTCAACATCCACATAATAAAAATGATAAAGTGGAAGTCATAGGACAGTATCTTCGGTCGTACTTACAAAGCCTCCACTTACAGGTCATCTTGTGCCCAGCTCTCCGTTTCACCATTAGTTCTCCTGCCCATGACATAAGCATTCTTATCTTTGCTCTGTAGATTATGAATGTGCATTTAAAGAGACATACTTCTCCTAGCCATCAGTCAGAAGAGCAGGGACAGATTAAATCCCTTGTCTAAAACCCACATGCCAATGTAGTGGCCGGGATGCAGATGCAGCCTGTGCTTCCCAGCTCCCTGAGTCCTGTGCAGCTCTGGAAAGTGCTGTTAGTGTGTGGGTCTGTCCAGAGAGCATTTTTTCCAGTTTCCACCAATCAAACACCCAGTGAAGCCTTTACCATATTCCTCCTTTCTGCCTTGAAATACCTTATTTTCTGAAAAACTATACTTATGCCCTATTCTGGTCCTTACCCTTGTCCTCTCAAGCAGACTGTAAGGTGATTCCCCCATAATTATTTTTCTCTCTCAAGAGCTGCATAATATCTGAGAAGTCTCTTCTGTTCTAGTTTGGGTCCTGCTCTTGTTAGCCCATGTTAACATATATTCTTATTGGTACATATTGGTTCTGTAAGCTTTATTAGACTGGCCTATATTTTAGTGCAACAACGCTATTTTTAAAGATTGTAATATATAATAATATATACTATACAATAATATATGATATATATGTGATCTATAAACATTTAATTATATATTTATTCAATATATAAATATATATAAATAAATGTTTTCATATGTAAAATATATATATATATATATATATATATATATATATATATATATATATTGCCAGGCAGTGGTGGTATATGCCTTTAAATTCAGCTTTTGGGAGTTAGAGACAGGCAGACTTTTGTGAGTTTGAGATCAGACTGGTTTATGTAGTGAGTTCTAGAACAACCAGGGCTATGTAAAGAGACCATGTCACAAAAAAACAAAAATTAATTAATTAAACCACATTTATTTATTCATGCATTTGTATGTGTTTATGGGGGGTATATTTATGAGGAAGGAGCATATACCAAGATGTGCAAAATAAATTTATAAGTTAATTTTAGAAAGCCCATTCTTCATCTGCCAAGTGGATTGAATGCAGGACGTCAGGCTTGGTGGCAGATTTTTACTAATGCGACCATTGTGCCAACTCCAGGCTTAGAATTCTTATTGTTGCATCATTTCCCTTTTAGATCAAGGGGAAAGTATGGCATTTGTCTCTTCCTAACACTCGCCATACACTTAACAACTTTTGAAGTGAAATAATCAACTGAGGTCATCCTCTTGAACACTCTTCAAGGCAGCTGATTACAGAGAGAACTGGAGTGTTTTAATTACATGTATCCCTAGGTTTACTATTTGGGGCTTAAAGGCATTATATAAGGATAACAGTAAGTATATAAAAGCAGAGATTCAACGAGGATATGTCAAGCATCATCAAGGAGGGGTGCAAATGACTACTCTGACCACTGCATATCCAGCTGACCTACAAGATTGGGAATTTCCTCTGCTCCTCCTGTCCTGGGCTAGCAAGCATCATTCCCTCCAGGTTTCTATACCCTCCTGCCCTGGGCTCACTAGCATCCTTCCCTCCAGGTTTCTATACCCTGCTGACCGTCCTCTTGAACTTATGCATGTCTAGACTCCCACTGAAGATTGACTGTTATCAAGGAGCTGAGATTAAAGGGCCATCTAGAGTTCATTCCCCTGTCCACTGTGACCTGGGACAGGCCCCATCACTCATCAAGCCCTTTGATAACTACATCTTTAAAATGGTTGACATGAAGTTCTGGCAAGAGAAGAATGCACGTGGCTGGCTTTGATGTTCAAGTCCCAGAGACAGCCACCACGACTTTGTTCATACCCCTGTCAGCTACTACCTTCTTCATCCATTTTCTTCTCTTCCCACTTTTATCCGTTCAGGGCCAAGCCCAAGATGACAAATAAAAGCAGTGCTTTCCATATATTGTGTGTACTCCACATAGTGAGGCTACGTTTTGAAAGGGGTCTCTCAAGTTCATGTGTGTCCAGCAAGCCTCTGTGGTCCTTTGTGTGTTTAAATGACAGGAAAGTGTGTTTGTGACCATTATCACTACCAGTGAAGGAGTTTGAAATAGGTTGTCCCGTCAAACTGGGCAATATCTCAGGGAAGGCTCAGAGCTAAGAACTTACAGTGCTCCTGATGGTTCACCTTCGTGTGGAGCTTTTTCTCTCTGTCTCAAAGTCCATTGACACCCTGGGCCCTAGAAACAGATCCATGTGCTGGGTGAAGAGTGGGGGCATGAGCCAGTTTCAAGTCCTCACCACCTACTCCCAGTCCCTGATGAAAGGGAGTAGATTCCTTATCTTTCATGAGGGCTGAGTTGCAGAGGAAGAATGACCTGGAAGGACCATGGGAACTTGCCCTGTGAGGGTAGGTTTAGAAGGAGATGCCTTGGCTGCCCTTGGTAAGAACACAGAGGAACTGCTGAGGGCAGGCTGGGGTCTAGAGACTCTGAAATCCCCTACATGGGAAGGTCTGTTGTATTTTGATTTAAAAAGTGTTTGTTCAACACTTTTTTTTTTAATGACAAGAACTTTTCAGTGTGAATGATAATATGAAGGATAATTACTCACATGCACTGGGAGTTTAGTGTTCAAGCAGAGGTTAGCACTTCACAGAGTTTCCCCCCAAATCCTTACCAGAATTACAAGAAAATGACATGATTTTCCTTATTTTATAGACAAAGTGCCAGAAACCCAGAGAGGTAGAATCACTTGTCCAATCCCAGGTAGTGTAAGCCTCTCGAAAGGAATCGTATTCAGAGGCTGGCTGAGCACTCTCAATGCTTACAGCCTCACTGGTACCTTTTTTTTGAATCCATTCCCACCCACCGTCCATGAATTAATAGAACTAACTTAGAGAACCAGGTTCTCTCTCTCTCTCTCTCTCTCTCTCTCTCTCCTGCTTAGGGGAAGAACATCAACAAGATTTCATCCATCTACTTTACCCAACCTGATCTATCCTTAAGGGTGAACGTGTTTTTAGGAAGTGAGATCTAATTGCCCAAATGGGAATTTATTTAAAATAACCACCTGTGCCTTCATCTACACGATAAAAGATTCATGATTGAATCTCAACAAAGGGACAGATTCTGTTTGGGATTTGAGTCCAGGTCACAAGAAATTTGATTTTGGAAAACTCATTTTTCTTCCTAAGTTTTCTTTTTCTCTTCTTGGAACTGTAGCTTTTTATTCTGAGCAACTGGGATGCCAGCAGAGTGTAGAAAACACAGAGTTAAGTACTGTTCTCTGGCTGACCTAATAACCAGAAGGAAGCTATTAGAAAGGCTCTGGCTTCAACTGGATATGTCTTCATTGCCTTAGACAGAGGCAGCACATGACGTTCTGTATATTAAAGGCTAGAGGAGAAAGCTGTCAAACAATAGGTCCATTAGTCTTGAGTTCCAGACTTGGCCCTTTCTTTCTCTACCCTACTTTGAACTATTCATCACTCCATTCATTCCTATCCTTAGCAACTTTAAAGCTTTTCTGTCACAAACTTAAAATTTTTAGTTTCTCTAATTTCTTTTTCTGTCACAAACTTAGAATTTTTAGTTTCTCTAATCATTACTAAACCCTAGTAAAAGAAAAAAACTTAAGACTTTTACCACTTTAAAAGCCCTTTCTACTCTGGAGCATAAATCAATTCCCTGATAAACTGCATTAACACCTTTGGGCCATAAGGGGCAGGTCTAATGCACTGATTTATAAGCAGAGGCGGAACGCTAATGGATTCCTAAAGTTACCTACCACAGAGAACTGGTCAGCAGTTTAAACACCACAAGACTCAAACTCCGCATCAAAGAAGAGAGTCCTGCCACAAAGAGCCTTTGACATAGATGTTAATATTTTTGGTCCAGTAGCTTTGGGTGAGGATCAGTGCTGTGCCAAACCAGGACCACTCCATGTGCTTGCACCTATAAGTGCCTTACTTATTGCTTAGAGTAAATCACCCCTGAGAGTAGCTCCCTATCTGGAAAAAAAGAACTTGAATATGTCTCTAACATATGGCATTTAGAAGGCTTTTAGTGGAATTAAAACACATATACTAGTAAAAGCATAAACAGGACTGATACTAGATGTATTATGGTATGTACTGAGATGCTCACACTCTCATGCTCTTTCTTTCATGCTCTCTCTCTCTCTCTCTCATGATCTCTCTCCCTCTCTCTTGTGCTTTCTCTGTCTCTTTCCTCTCTTTCCTGTCCTTTTTTCATTTCTGACACCAACCCTAGTAGATAAAATAGGTATTATTTATATACTCTGTGCTAATGAAAGAAAAGAAACAACAAACTAACAAAAAACTGAAAAAATTAGGCTCTGAGAGGGTAAGTTCTAAATCAAGGTCACACACCTGTGGGAGTATTGTTTTGTTTTGTTTTGTTTGTTTTTTTGTGTGGTTTTTTTTTTTTTTTTTTTGGTTCTCATAGTAGTAGTAGGAACACAACTAGATCCAAGCTGACCAACAGGCCGTCTGAGCTACTGCTGGGCTTCAAGACACTAAAGGAGCTTAGCTCATGGTGGCTAAGCAGGCTCAGCTGTTAATGTCAAACCCCATTTTGAGTCTAGATACTAAAGTAGTTACTTTTCTGTTTCTGTGATAAAACAGCATGGTCCAAAGCAGCTTATGGAAGAAACAGTTTATTTTGGCTTAGAATTCTGGAGGGAGAGTCCAAAATGGTGTGTCTGTGGGGGGGCGGGGCATGGCAGCAGGTGTCAGAACAAGAAGCTGAAAGATCATATCTGCAAAAGCAGACACAAAGCAGAGAGAGCAAAGTGGAAGTGGGCCAAGGCTATAAATTCTGAAAGCCCACGCCATGTGACATACTTCCTCCAAAGCTGGATCGAATCCTCAAACAGCAAACAGCCTCACCAGTAGGGAAACAGGTGTTCAAATTCCAGCGTCTCCAGTGGATAGTTTTCAGTCTACCATCATGAGTCCTGTTCAAATTATCCCAGAAAGCTCTGGAAATATCCCAATTCTTTGTTTATCCTTATATGACAAAGATTGGGCATTCTGAGCTAGACTGTGGTTGCTCAGCTGATTCAGTGCCAAGAAGAGTAAAATGCAAACCCACAACCCATATATTCTTTATTGGGAATAACAATCACAGATGCTGGGTTTGTTCCTACTGCTGGGCCTTGATTCTGTGTAGCTGTGAGGCTAGTCGGTGAATTCATAACAAACATTGTTCTGTGTGCAAAGGTGGTTAGTCTTACCTGGTTTGGGGTAACCGGTGGTTCCATTCTTTATACCCCTCTGATAGAGTTTCTTAGTATCAATCTCAACAGTTGCCTTTCAAATTCTTAGTGTCTAATAGTTTGCCTAGGCTTCTCTTCATAATGGAGCCCTTATACATGGGATCAAAGTGAGTCAAGTGGGTTGCTGTGAGGGAAATAGACAACAAGTTGAAGAATCCCCTGGGAACGTATATTTTTGTGACCTGTTGGTTCAACGTTTGATGTTTCTGCTCTGCATAATAGAAACAAGTAGGAGTATCAATAGCAACACTTATAAGCCATTGATCAGGGGCCCTGCTGCTCCCCCCACCCAAAAAAATCCTATACCAGGTTTAACCACTTATCTTTGGATTCTGTTTAGATTCTTCCTAATTAAGCCAGAAAGGGTTTATCTAATTACCATTTGAAGAGTGCCCAATGATGTGATCCCAATCGGGTTGATTCCTCTTGGGTCCACTACTGCTCTCCTTTCGAGGAACATCAAGGCTACCCAGAGAGCAATTACCCCTTTGCTGATTGTGGATGCTTGTCCAGGAAATTGGTTCAGGGCTTAGGATTTGTAAGTTATTCCTGTTTCATAATTTAGTTCAGGTAGAATGTGGCTTTTTTCCAAAAAAAAAAATGGCTTTCCACATAGGTGACCATGTGTAGTTAACCATGATGATTACTCCTTCAGGAAGCTGCTACAGGAAATGCTGCCCTCATTGACATCCGGAACTGGGCTTTTTTCCCCTTACAGTATTGCTCCGTGTCTTTGCTACAGGCTATAGGCTATGTTAGAGTCATGTGTAAAACTCATAAAATACAGCTTTGTAGATGAGGGCAGGAACGGGCCATGGATAATTTGCTCATGTGTGCAATAGTTTGGAAGCATAGACCTAGAGTCTTCTCATAATTTTGCAGTATTGTTAAAAGCTGAAATTATAAATTTTTAAAAATTTGTTTATTTTGAGACAATCTTACTATATTGCTCTAGCTAGTCTGGAAGCTGCTCTGTAGACTGAGATAGTCTTGAGTTCACAGAGATCTACCTGCCTCTTGTTTCCTGGCACTAGAATTAAAAGCACCACCACCCCTGGCTCAGGTTTTCTCTTTAAAGTCAAACAGTACAGTCAAGTCACATAATTTGTGAGGTAGATGCCTTTCTACCTCATTCTATCTACATTGATAAAATAGAATCCTTGTCTAGGTATCAGCTCTCTTTCCTGCATTTGATCAACCTATAACAGCTCTGGAGAATAAAGACTGAAAGATTAAATGACACATGTTCCCAACACGGACAGAGCTGTCTGTCTGATCAAGAGATAATAAACCAGCCTCTGGAGAAACATGAGAATTGTGCAGAATTAATTGAAGTAGAAGCTGGTAAAATTTGCTCTAGTGTCAGGCAAGTGCATTATTTAGGCTAATGGTGCGACAAAGAAGATGGTTTTTAGATGCCAGATGAACTTGGAAAAAGGCACTGAGGACATCTGCAAGGGCCACGGAATCCGATATATAACGCAAATCCCGTGTTTATAGACTTAGCACTAAGCTAAATTACTGGGAATGCAAGATCAGAGCAAGGGCAGACATGTTGAGAGATCCCAGAACAACAGAGGGTATAGATCGTGTGTGGTGGGGCCTCCTTTTCTACCTCCACGTAGCCTCTTTGCTACACATGTCGAGTTTTTCTAAATCCTTAATTAATCTGTGTGTTTGACAAATCTGCTCCCCTGGTGATAAGACATGATGAAACTTCTTATTCTCATGCAACACCTAGAAGCAGAAGTTAAGAGGTAATTTTCTGTATCCCACATGGGACCCTAGCGTCATCTCCCATTTTCTAGTCTTGATCACAACTTCCGGAAGTCATCCATCAATGGGACTTTCTTCTCTGAACCTCTCTCCTACTTGGAAGCTGTATTCTCCAACAGGGGACAGGAAGAGACATTAAATAAGGGTAGATTTAAATGGTTCTGACCTTAACCCTCGATACCCTACGCTCCATGCAGTGGAGACGAGTATCATCTTTGAACACTGAGATGTAAAACTGCATTTTCCACATTCCCTTGTTCCTTTGCTTATAACCATCCCATGTGTCTCAGTGTATTTTTATTCAAACTTAAACACTTAACAATCCAGTATGAGTAGCCACCCTGCCACCCTAACCTTATCTATTTCCACTCACTTCCTCAAACACGAAGTTTTTGCAGATTGACTTTCCTCAGCTTTTCAAAGAGACAAGTATTTCCTCTATCTTGAGGCCTCAATACATATTATCCCTTCTGCAAAAATTCTATATTGCCACCCCATGTAGACTTCTTTCCCCTTACTAGACCTTTCATAGTTTGTATCTGAACTAATCATACTTCCCTGTGGCCTATGACTTTGAATCCACATTGTTTTATATCAGCTCTTTATTACTAAACACCCTCCTTTATGTTCCATGAAGGCAGTGACCTCCTGAATCTTTTATGCAACTCCATGTTCCCCATCTATATAATAGTAATCAATTATTTGCTGAATCAGTGGTCAGATGGCTGGATGGACAGAGTGATGTATGGATGTATGGATGGATAGATAGACAGATGAATGTATGGATGAAGTGAAGGTCTGTAAGTTGAATTCTTCATCAAATCCAATCAAATGGTAGTCTTTATCCATGCCATAGCTCTGTTTAACCAGTCTTCTGGGAATATTTTTTTAGTTCATGGCTCATCAAAGGCACAGCTTATAACATTAAACTCATCTCCATTCATTCTGTGCAATCTGTGATTTCCAGTACTAGCATCAATTTATATTCCTCTGATATATAGAACATATATGTGTATTTTGTAACCAACTAAGAGCATATTTTTATTACTCCACATTGGATCACTCTCAAATTTCATCTAAGTTGCAGTTTTTTAATGAGTTTCTCTTTTTATGATTAAAGCAATAAGAAAGTTTATTCATTCATAGTCAAAGTATATCATATAATTGTATGAAAATGTTCTTATGAAACTTTTTTATTAGATATTTTCTTCATTTGCATTTCAAATGCTATCCCCAAAGCCCCCTATAGTCCCCCTGCCCTGCTCCCCAACCCACCCACTCTCTCTTCCTGGCCCTGGTATTCCCTTGAACTGAGGCATATGATCTTCGCAATAACAAGGGCCTCTCCTCCCACTGATGGCCAACTAGGTCATCCTCTGTTATGTATGCAACTAGAGGCACAGCTCTGGGGGGTACTGGTTAGTTCATATCGTTGTTCCTCCTATAGGGTTGCAGACCTCTTTAGCTCCTTGGGTACTTTCTCTAGCTCCTTCATTAGGGGCCCTGTCTTCCATCCAATAGATGACTGTGAGCATCCACTTCTATATTTTCCTGGCATTGGCATAGACTCGCAAGAGAGAGCTATGTCAGAGTACTGTCAGCAAAATCTTTCTGTCATATGCAATAGTGTCTGGGTTTGTATATGGGATGGATCCCCAGGTGGGGCAACTTTTTTAATACCGTGGATACTAAAAAAGAAAAAAATGCATAAAGAGGATTGAGAGATACTGACTATAATGAAGCAAATATAAATCATACTTTCTCCCCCCTCCCAAGTTGAATAAGTACAATAATTTTTGTCTTTTTTCCAACAATGGTTCTCTTACTCTTTACAACTTCATCAGCTAACAAAATTGTGATGTAACTAGCATGAGTGTTTCATTAAGACCATACAGGTAATATAAATATTCCTAAAGGCCTGGGACAATGACAGCTTTCAGATACAGGAAGTGAAACACTGGATTGGTTTGAATTAGAACTGGATCCCCATCAAATACAGCATATTCAAATGTGCAATGTACTGAGCAAACAGAAGTCGTTTACCAAGTGTGTTCCTCCTGATGACTCAAGGAGCGAGTTGGGAAGACCCTGGCAACATACCCTTCCTTGATGTCCTGTGATAGTGACTCATGTCTTCCTTCTTTTCCAGAGTGACCGTCTTCTAATCAAGGGAGGGAGAATCGTCAATGATGATCAGTCCTTTTATGCTGATATTTACATGGAGGATGGCTTAATAAAGTACGTACATGAAACCTTCTACTTCCTTTCTCATAAGGAAGAGGCTTCAGGTTCATAAAGTGAAAGCTCGGAATTTGGACAAAAGAGTAAATTCTGAGGACCCCTTTATGCAAATTGTGCTAAAGGGCATGCAACAGCTCATAGATGATTGGATGATGTGATCCCTGTCCTTAAGGATGTTGAGAAGTGTGCATGAGTGATAGCATACTGAAAATATCAAGGCATATGTAATATGTTCTAAGGTGAAATCAGGGTATTCATAGATTTTTTTTATCTATAAGGCTTTACATTAGAGAAAATACTTAAAAGTAAACTTGACAAAATGGTAAAGGCTTAAAAGAGCAGTTACAAATAGGGCATACATTTCGGGCCTATTTTCCAAATACATTCATCGGGAATCTACAGTTTCTCGGTGGAATAACTTGCTACTAAAGAAGCGTAGGCAGTTAATGTTTATGTATCAGGTTTTTAAATAGTGAATTTCAAAACAGGATTTGATCAACACGGTATTAAGTCATAAACAGAAAGCTACACCGTCATATTAATAAGATATTGTATATGTCTAGATTCAACCTATTAGCAAGGCTATTTGCTAATAGCAAAGCATTTGTATAAGGTGGTGGACACTTGTATGTCACATTTTACAGTGGGCATTGCATCCTCAAGTCGACATTCCTCAGTCCTTGGGAAATTATAGCCTTTTAAAAGACCAGAGGATCCAGCATTATCTGGTGATATCAATACCAAGAACCGAATAGCAGGCTAGATGGATTTTAGAGGGAGCAATTATTAATTACAACGGCTGATTTTTATTGATCCCTAATGTGCTTAATAGTATTTTGTGGGCTTGGCAGGGATTAACTTTTAATCTACACAGCTCTACTGGGGAATTATTCCTATTGAGAAATTATTACATTTTACAACCAAAAGAATTGGGGCATGATAAACTCAAATAATAAGTTGGCTGTTATTGGTAACTGGCAGAGCCAAGACTGTGAATCCTGGTAGCTTCTATCTGGAGCATACTTAACACAGGTTAGTCATGGCTGCCAGCAGAAAAATGATCACACAAGGAGATAGAAGCTGAGATGTTAGAGAGATAGCTGTAGTCTTACTTAGTGTGTTGGAGAAAAGTAGATGATGCATATCTGCTTCAGGTAGGATATTATACTAGTTATAAAAATGAGTAGAATACACACACACACACACACACACACACACACACACATATATATAAATGTATATACACACACACACACCACATGGGTCCATCAGTTCTTCATTCTCTTGGCTCTCAATTTCTCCTGGAGGAAAACCTAAGAAAAACAGAAACAGGACTGGGCAGTATCTGGACTAAAGTAGAATTATATTCAGAGGCTGCATTTTTTCCCCTCACAGTGTGTTTTGAATTGTGGTGGCCCTGGAATGGCCCCATGGTGATGGTGTGGAGCTGAACTCTTAGACATGTCAGGAGCACATTAGCTGTGAACCTACAGTTTGCTGGTCAGCAGTGGACTTTTTATTACCCCAAGAGAATTTGGGGGGGGGGCGCTATGTACAGAAGGGAAAGTATTCACACCACAAATAGTGAGGCACATGTGTGCCCAAGGTAGGAGATATTTAGCATTAGTATAAACTGAATCCTAGGTATACTATGGGGACAGACTTGGCAAGATGTCTAAATCAAAGCTAAATAATAATAATAATAATAAATAAATAATTAGGCAAGGTTGCAACCAGTGGCCTGCAAACATCCTTGTGGGGAATGGTTATCACATTCTTGTGAGTTGAACCTTTGAAACTCTCATTTATTTGCTCAACCAGTTTATCCCCTCACTCTTTCCTGGGATGTTCTGAAGCCTTCTGGGTCGCCATAATCACCCTTCTTTGTCTGGAGCCTCTATTGAAATACTGACCATACAAAAGCAGTGGGTGTGGGAGAGAACTGCATGTTTGACTCTCTCCTTGTGCATCTGCAACAAGGCATTATTAGCTGATCAGGGAATGGTGGAGTAAGAAAAAGAAACTTGAGGTGGGTGGTGACTCAAGCAGACGCCTTTGATTAGGGCACAGAGATCCTGCTTAGAAGATGACTAAGGCCCCGTATCTGTTGTTATACCAAGTCATTATCTTCTGTTGCACCTAACAGTCATTTATTTCACATTCCTTGTAGTTTTCTCCAGTGTCATCTCACACCATTAGAGAGAAAAAACAAAGTGAAAGAAATAATGAAAATAGTTATATAAAAATATGAGTCATGCACTGGCTCTAGACATTGGCAATCTTTAGATTTCAGCACAAAACCATAAGAGATAGTGCCATGCAGATGATGTTGTGTCAGTTGTTTTGTATACACAGCTATCTGTCTTTGCTTAGAGGCTGAAGGGCTTGCGACTTTGAAGACCCCTGTGTCTAAAACCCTTCCACCCTATGCTCGTCTTGAGGGTTGCTCCATTTAACTGCCCATTGTTCCACTGTCTCGCCAGGCAAATTGGAGACAATCTGATTGTCCCCGGAGGTGTGAAGACCATCGAGGCCAATGGGAAGATGGTGATCCCTGGAGGCATCGATGTCCATACCCACTTCCAGATGCCTTACAAGGGGATGACCACCGTGGACGATTTCTTCCAAGGGACAAAGGCTGCCTTAGCAGGCGGCACCACCATGATCAGTAAGTCGTCCCGTCCCGTGCTGTCCAGCCCTGTGAATTTGACAAAGGTGTCAAACACCTGCCCTCGGAAAATACGGAAACCAGACATACTTCTCTCAATTTGGCTCATGGAATCTACGTGTCCCTGGGTGTGGGAAAAGCAGGAAAACTGCCAACTTCCTGTAGTTATACAAAGGAGGTCCATGAACTTAATCATCCTGAAAACAACCAGAGAAAGATACGCCGGGAAGAACGATCACTGAGACTGACATCTTGGGAGATTAGTGGGTCTCTGTGGACTTAGTACTATTGAGTCTTTGCTATATTTTGACCAATTTGTATCTTTAAGATTAGGAAAGCTGTGAGCGGTTTCCTTTATTTTTCTTTTCTTTTGCTTCTGGTAACTACTAATTCCAGAGAAATTTGGGAAATTGCATGTTATTGGAGTACAGAACTCATAGTATTTCAGGAGCTCCTTCCTGTTCCAAGGAATCTCAGTGAATTGGGGACTGGCCCAGAGCTAGCCTCAAACTCAGACAGAGCACTGTTTACTTAACAGCTTATTCTTCTACCCACAGGCACAGAGCAGCCTGAGCCAGAATTACAGTCTGTCTTGACCTTCCTTTTGACTGAACCACTAGCAGGGTTCAACTTTAACAAGGCCATAAAAGGTGCAGTCCTGGGAGGCATGAGCCTTTTCCCCCAACTGATAAAAGGAAGGCAGCTGACTTCTCAGCAGCTTTCTGCCCAGGAAAGCCCTAGTGTCCTTGAAGACAGTAGTAATGGAGCTGGATGTATTATATTTTTCCGATCAGTGCACTCGGGCTCTGTTGACAGAGGAAATGCATGGTTCTTGCTTTGGTTTGGCTGGCTGCCATCCGGACCAGGAACTGGGCCTATTCTGCATGCGTGTAAAGTCTTGTCTACTTGGTCCTTCTCCATTAGCAAAGGAGCAGAGAGCCGATGAGAGGTTTAGGCGAAGAATAAAGCTAACAAGGAACCACAGATGCATTCTTGCCCTGCATTGATAACTTAGAAACGCTAGATGGGTGCAAAGAAAAGGATTCACATAACCCTACTTCGCTCCTGGAGTTTCTTACTACGGCGAGATAAGATCCAAGTTCACAGTAGGATCCTAGTATCTGGGCCATATTTAAAGCTATGATTTTTTTTTTTCACCAAGTGGTGGATCATGAATGCTGTTCCAGTCAGTCATCTGCTCACATTCTACCTCAGCTTTTAAAAGGGGTGTCTCTCGTCACTCTGTGAAAAGTATCTCTATGTTTTTTAACTAAACTTTGCAATTTTTTTCAACCTTGGTCACTTACAGTTTTTCATTTTTGTAAATGCATCGGCATACAGTCTAGATGCTAGATGCTGCTGACAGCTACACCTTACCTTCCTAGGCATAAGGCTTAGGCATGAGAATAAATAGAGTCTGGTCTGGAAAATGTCCAGATTTTTTGATATATATATTTTGATGTCAGTCTCCCAAAAGTTGAACCAATTTCACACTTTAACTCAGCTACCCACAGTGGCACGGGTGAAAATGGAGCTTTTGCTGAATCCCTACTATAACAACCACAATTATTTTTTTTTTAAAAAATACAAATATAATTTTACTTATTATCATTTCTCCTAAGTTAGGCGTGGTGTGTTTTTGTTTGTTTTGTTTGTTTTGAGATAGGATCTTGCTACGCAGGCTAGGCTGGTTTTGAGCTTTCAGTGAGCCACCCAGGTGTTGGGATCACTACCATGCCTCCATTACTGTTTTAACTTTTTTTTAAACGTATTCACTTTACATCCTGCTCTCTGCCCCCTTTCCTGGTCACCCCCCCCCACACACACAGTCCTTCAAATGGAGTGATAGGGACACCAACCCACTCAACAAACTTTAGACCCAACATTTATCCTATCTACAAGAAATGCAGGGACTGAGGATGGAGTAGAGACTGAGGGAAAGGCCAACCAATAACCAGCTCAACTTAAGACCATCCCATGGGCAAGCACCAATCTCCAAGACTATCAATGATACTCTGGTATGCTTAAGACAGGAGACTAACATGGCTGTCCTCTGAAAGGCTCCACCAGCAGCTGATTCAAACAGACTCAGACACACCCACAATTATTTAAAAATATGTATCACCCACGGTTGCAGAGAAAAGTGGGTTTGAATTCAGAGAAACCGATTCTTGTTAGCAAGTTCATGGGCTTTGGTTACTCATGACTGCTATCTAGAACTTCTTCTTCTATCCAGGGAAGAGAACGAAACTTAGGCCATTAATAGTGACTCAGAGCCAGGAGTCACAACATATAAATAGCAGGTACTCATGAGGAGTTAACACTTAGTACGTACCAGGTATCAGTGAAGCACTTTATATATGCATTTTTTCACTTCGTCATATGGAAAACTCAGATGGAAAATACTATCTCCATCTACTTAACACCCACTTTTAAGAAAAGAAAACTGAGGTTTCAGAAAGCTAGTCATTTGTTCCAAGTCTCAGAGTTGACTAAGCAGGAAGGAGCAGGAAAGGGGGCAGGGAGACCAAGCTGTTTCTGAGTCACCCATTTTGCCCTCTGTCTTTCAGTTGACCATGTGGTACCTGAACCTGAGTCTAGCCTGACAGAGGCCTATGAAAAATGGCGTGAGTGGGCCGACGGGAAGAGCTGCTGTGACTATGCTTTGCACGTGGACATCACCCACTGGAGCGACAGCGTCAAGCAGGAGGTACAGAATCTCAGCAAGGAAAAAGGTGAGCCAGAGCACGCGCTCGCCTCTCTGCTGCCCGGGCTACGTCTCCCACAATACCCCGCTCGCAGGAGTCACTCCCTCTAGTTCCAAGTCTAGTCCTTTAAGCACGAGGGCTGTGTGAGGGACTTTTACTTTGTCCCAGGCACTTTACCTCTTCCTAGGACTACCATCCCAGGGATGGTTCTGTCCACAGTGAGCTAGATCTTCACACATCAGCCACCAACCAAGAAAATGTAGTACAGGCTTGCTCAACGGTAGAAACATTTTGTCTGTTGGGGTTCCCTCTTCTGAAATGACTCTAGCTTGAATCAGGTTGACATAAAACTAACCAGCGCAAAGCATCAATACCAGTTGTACAAAGGAAGAAACTGAGACAAAGTAACTAGTCCTCCCTGAGATCACATGCCTAACAATCTGAGAACAAAGGTTTCTAACCTCAATCAGTTTTATAAGACCAAAATGTTAATATTATATAATAATGGCACATCCTTAAGAAAGTCTAAGACATGCCAGGAGCAAGGATAGATTGATTCTCATTGCAATGATGATTTGGGATGTTATCATCTTAAATTCTTCTGGTCTTTTCTTATATTCTGATCATTAGACACTCTACACCCACAGGAACACATACTTATGCAAATGTGTGCTACCTGCTCAGCTTTATAAGGTGATCAAGGATATCAGAGATGGATAAGCAACAGCTACTGCTGATGGTCCAATGCAAACGAAGGCAGTTGAAGGAAAGGCAGCAGATAGGATGCTTCAAAGCACAAGACCTGTCTGGCCACTGCAAAAACCTCAGGGAAACATCATGTGTCTGTGCGGGAGGGGAGAGGATGCTCTCTCAAAGGATGCCTTTTCCTTTCTAGCCTTTGCTTCTCCCTGTAAGTCCTGTAACACAAACAAGCCATTAGCCCCACCCTCTTACTCTGTTGCCTGTCACACAGAGCATCTTAACTGCAGTAGAAAAATTCGGTGGCTTTAAGGAAAACACAGAACTTGGGTCATTCCAAGGATGACTTGGAGGCTTTTGGAAATGAGACTATTATGGAAAACTGCCCTGAGCTGACCCACGCTGAGTAGGGACATTCTTGAACTATAATCCACTTTTTGGCTGGGGAGACTGTGGGCTAAGCTGATCCTCATGGTTAAACCAAAATTATTTTCCTTTCCTCAAAATGACTTTTCTGTTTCACCATCCCACCTACTTATTCATTTTGGTTGAAAATCAAATAGGCCTTTTCCTATAATGCTGATGACTTAGGTAAGAAAACCCAAGGCACAGATTCAAAGCACAAATTGCTATCCGTCCCCTCTGTCAATTCTCTGAAGCCAGGCTTTATGTCTATAGCATGGTGTGAAAGAGTCATTCTTCAAACTGAGGGTCTTAGTCAATATTCTGTTACTGTGAAGACACCATGACCACAGCAACTCATAAAACTGAAACATCTCATTGAGGCCAGCTTACAGTTTCAGAGGTCTACTCCCTTATCATCATGCTGGGAAGCATGGCACCACACAGACGGACATGGGGCTGGACAGGTAGCTGAGAGTTAGGTGATTGGATCACTAGGTAGCAGGAAGAGAGAAAGCCACTGAATCTTGAATTTGAAATGCCAAACCCCACCCCCATTGACAAATTTCCTTCAGAAGGCCATACATACTAAATCCAACAAGGCTGTACCTTAATCCCTGTCAAGCATTGCCACTCCCTAATGACCATTCAAATAATTCAGCCTGTGGGAGGCATTCCTATCCAAACCACCACACGGAGTATATAGTCTACACCCCTTTATTATAAAAGTCATGGTATTTTTAAATGAAAAACTAGATTTTTTTTTCTTTCTGAGATAGGGTTCCTTTGGAGCCCTGACTGTCCTGGATCTTACTCTGTAGACCAGGCTGACCTTGGACTCACAGATTGTTGCCTGCCTCTGATTAAAGTCATGTGACACTAACACCTGGTTTATTCTTTAAACAAATTGTAGAGAATGGAGGAGAATTAGTATACTTAGAAAAAATGTGCATGTGTGCTATGTATGTGTGAATGCATGTGTACATGTGCTGTGTGTGTGTGTACTCAAAAGTATAGGTTCCATGACAGAAAACAATATATCATGTAAGTACATTCCTTGTACAACTTAGAAACAGATTTTTAGGGAGGATATAGGACTTTCAGAGATTTGGCTTTTATTTTATTTTGATACAAAGCCTTACTGGGTGGCCAGATACTTTTTATGTAGCTCAGCCTACTGGCAAAACTCATGGGGTGTACCAAGGGATAGGAAGGAAAATTCATAGCAATCTGCCTGCCCAATAACAGAATTAGAAGCTTGTTCCATCTCCAGGCCTACCCCAGAAGTAGTTTTAAGGTTAGTTTTATTGTTTTCTTTCTCCTCTTAGGCACATCAGCCTGCAGCTTAGTATATAACAGTCATTCACCAAATAGTGAAATAAACGCACCCCATGGAGACCATATGCTTGCCTCACGGGAACTAAAAAAACCTTTAAAGCATTGGCTCCTTTAATCGTGAACTACTTCCTTATGAGGTGGGAGTTATTTTCCAATTTACAAGGGAAGGAAACAGAAGCCCAGAAGGTAAGCACTCCCAGGTGATTACGGTGTGGTGGTACATTCAGGTTCTACGACCCCTAGCCTCTGTGCACAGCTGGTATGTTAGTGCAACTTCTTGGTATCTGCTTTCTCAAACAATATCAATTATTGATCTTCTAAACTCTGCAATGCTGGGAGTTGGGGTTAGCAAAAGATGCAAAAGGGAGACACCATTCTGTCAAGACACTACTTACAAACTATGGATTTTACAGAACAAGAAAGGGCATGATAAGATAAAAGCATTCTAAATGTCTTCACTTCTTTTGGACAGGTACCTAAGTCATGTGCTCAGGGCGCGCGCACGTGTGTGTGTGTGTGTGTGTGTGTGTGTGTGTGTATGTGTTTGTGTGTGTGTGTGTTAAACATGAGAAGGTGGTAGTAATAATTAATATTGTCTTTTTCCTGACATTTTCTGTTTTCTTGTCTGGCAGGCGTTAACTCCTTCATGGTTTACATGGCCTACAAGGATTTATATCAAGTGTCCAACACAGAGGTAACAACCCATTTGGCTGTGTGGTTTGGATGGTCTGCTTGGGTTTCCTATTGTTGCTGATGACCCTGGCCATTGGGACATGAGTCTCTGTGGTTACTTGTGGGAGGTCACTCTGCCAGGTTGTATATTGAAGACCTTGTAGTACATAAGTCATTTTAAATAAGGTTATGGGTTGGGTGCCTATGGCAAAGCAGAGGGGTGCTTGAATAAGGGAAAGCTGTTGTCTCCAAAACTCTTACAAACCTGGTGAAAATGTGGGTGTCTCTGCCTTATAGAATCAGGTGGGCTTCCTGCCAGTTGTACCAGCTTGGCTGTCATATATGTACCAGTTTGCTTTTTCCTAGGAAATCATGGATGTACACGAGTTTTGATAGATCTGAAACAATTGAGGGGAATGCAAGCAATTAGTACTCTTAACTTCTTGGTGGAGAGTAAGGGTAATTTTGTCTTGAAAGGCTCAGAGTAAGAGTTTGAATACATGCGTTGGCTTTGACCAGGCTCTTGGGGCTGTTGGAGCACTTATTGAAAAGAAATTCTGGTACCATGTCTAAGCTCAATAGAAAATTACTCCATTAGATCTGGATGCCTAAGAGAATGCTCCTTAGATATTAGTCTGGGCTGTATGTAATTCCTGACAAATCTTTTATAGAGACAAAGCCTCCTAAAATGTCTGTGGACTACATTCCTCTCTGTTTTAAGACAGTTTCAGTCCTGGCTTTAGTAACTGGCCTTTATGTCATGCTGCTAAACGAGGCCACGATGCTGTTCATTTCTGTTTTAGCTCTATGAGATCTTCACCTGCCTGGGAGAGCTGGGGGCCATTGCTCAAGTTCATGCGGAGAATGGAGATATCATTGCCCAGGTAACCGCATAGAGTGAGCATTCTGTATGAGCATGGGTCTGCATCCCATCCATTTCCTCTCTTCAGCATGACTTGAATGCCCCCAAGTGTTCATGACTCTGCCATAAACACATTGCTAAAGACATAATCCATGCTCCGAAAAGCTTACAGCTTTAGGCTCAGAATTTAATTCCAACATTGGGGCCACAGAGACAGGGAGATCATCTAATGCTCAAGGTAGTTAGATGTGATAGCAAGCTTTTTATTCCTTGCTTGAAGAAGTGTGCCTCAGTTCTTGAACTGATCTTCAGCCGGGCAGTGGTGGTGGCAAATGCCTTTAATCTGAGCACTCTGCAGGCAGAGTCAGTAGGATCTCTGAGTTTGAGGCTAGCCTGGCCTAAAATCCAGTTTAAGAACATCCAGGACTACACAGAAAAGGTCTATCTCAAAATCAAAACAAAACACAAAAACAAGTCTTAATTTTCAAGGTCAGGTAGTAGGGTATCCCTTTAATCCCAGCACTTAGGAGGCAGAAGAAAGGTAGGTACTGTGAGTTCCAGGACAACCAAAGTTATATAGTAAGACCCTGTTTCAGAAAACTAAAACCCAACCCAACAAAGAAAAAGAATCTTCAGGCTAATGTCACCATAAGTCCTGTTGGGACATGTATAGCTTTTGTTTATAGTTTATCTGATGTCTTCTCCACTTGTTTTTAATTTTGTGGCAGCAACTTCAATTTAGATATTTATTTGGTTGTGAAGTGAAGACAGGAATGTCTAAAAGTGACCTGCTAAGTAAGTCTTCTGTCTCTAAAAGAGTTTACATCTAGAAAGGTTTGATTGGAGTAGAAAGAAGAGAGCGGCTGTGGTCTTGGTTGTCCTTTTAATTGCATCTGGAATCAACAAAACCAAATTCCTGAGCAAATCCATGCACAGCTCTCTCGCATGCTCTCTGTCTTCCTCCCTCTTTCCGTCTCCCCTCTCTATCCCCATGCCCCCTCCCTTACCTCTACCTCTTCTCCTCACCCCATACACATACCCCTTCTGAGATAGCATCTTAGTAACTAGCTCTGGCTGGTCTGGAACTTTCTATATACACTATACCGGTCCCCATGGAACTCAAAGAGATTCTCTTGCCCCTACCTCCGGAATGCAGGGATTAAAGGTGTGTGCTACTTTTCTGTACTGACCACTTGACATGAGACCCTCCCTAAATGTGGGCGGAGCCTTTTGGCGCAACCCAGATAAAAGGACGCGCTAGAAGGGAAATTTCACTTTTCGGCCACTTGCCCTCGGTCTTGCTGGCAAGTTACCTTGTTCTGCTGGTCGGCGATCTTTCACTGAAAGTTAGACCAAGCTCTTTGCAATTTCAACAAAGCACAGCATAGCACAACAGGATTCCTTTCAGCCTTCTGTTCCAGATTGAGACTGTGAAGTCTAGATTCGTGTACTGAACAACTCCGGGATTGTCAGCCTCTTCTTCGGAGAAAGACAGACACTGACTTTTGGACTACACTGACCGCGTTCTTATTTGTGAGGGCAAGGCTACTTCTACAGAGTTCAAGGCATGGAACGCACAAGCCACATGGAGGAGCCTGAGATTGAGGTGGAAATTGAGGATGAGCAAGAGGTAAGAGATGCAGAAGAGAGCAGCGTTTTCTATGAATGTGCTCTAGACTTCATGGACAACCCCGAGTACCAGGGCATCCTGAACCAACCGGGTGATATGTACCTCGTGGTCAACTTGAACTACCTTGGGGATGACGTTGCCTTCTCAAGCCAAGAAAGCCATCAAAGTCCGAGACAACTACAGTTGGAGGGATGGGAGACCTTCGTTGCCATAGCCCTCCAGCCCTGGTCCTGGCCCCAGCCTGAGCCTGAGCCCGAGCCCCAGCCCCAGCCCCAGCCCCAGCCTCAGCTCCAGCCACAGCCCCGGCGCACTCGACCACGGATCCGCAGAGGTCTCACCACCTGGCAGCTGAGCGAACTGGAGAGTGTTTTCCAAGAAGTTCAGTACCCTGATGTGATCACAAAGAAGAGCCTTGCAAGGCTCTTGTATCTGGGAGAATCTGAAGTGCACCGTTGGTTTAAGACTAGAAGATCCAAGTTTAGGAAAAATCAGAGACTACAAATGCTCAAATGTACCCCTGAGGGTACCCAAAACACCTTTGACTAACATTTTCGGGGAAAGCCCTGGAGTGCCATCCTAGTCCAGGAGTAACCTAACCCCTTCCAACAGTGAAGATCTGAGTATTAAGAAAGAAAAACAAGTTGTTAGTTCCAGGCCAGACATAGCTACATAGGGACACCCTGACTTAGAGAAAAACAACAACTGTGAAATAAACACTTGAGCCTCCCCAGACTGTGTGAAAAACAACAACGACAACAACAACAACAACAACAAAAAACCATCAGAAACAACAACTGCAGAAAAAGGTAAAACAAGTCATGAAAACAGAAACAAGCAAGGAGAGGACTGGACAGTCTAAGGAACCAGGCTATATTAGAAAAAAACAGTTTGCCCTATTCTCGCCACGTAGTTTATACTGTCCTTGAACTCACAGAGATAGATCTGCCTGTCGATGTCTCCCATGTGCTAGAATTAAATGTGTATGTCACTAGACCTGGCTAACCTCCAAACTTTTAAAATGTCATCATCATGCCCATTTTAAATTAAATAAAGAAATTAAAAAAAAAAATACTTGGTTTCTCTTTGCAGTTATTGGGGACTAACATAAGGTAGAAACCAAATACAACCACCAGATTAAATTCACTGCTTATATTTATGAAGAACTCTGGGGGGGGGGGAACTGGGAAAGGGGCAGCATTTGGGATGTAAATAAATAAAATAATTAATTAAAAAAAAAGAGCCACTCGTTTTCAGGCTCAATGGGATGTTATCACTGGCTTATAGATCATAATGAATAACCAGTAGAAGTAAATTGTGCCTCTTAAGCTGATATGCCCCAGTAGGCATCTTTACTCCCAGACAGTGTATCTGGGACTTCTTTGCTCTTCATGTCCCACAATACAGGACTCTAGCTGTTGTGATCTCAGAGACTCAGCAGTATCTTGAGAGTGGAGGAGGTGAGCTAAGTATGCAATTCCCTTTGCCTTGTGACCAAGAAAGCTAATTAGTGCAGTGATAGGCTTTCTTCCTGTGTCTCCCCCAACCCCCAAACTTAATGAAATCTTTTCACATAGAGGGAAATCACCCTGTTTGCCTGATGGACCCATGGGTGCTAGACCTGTCACCCCTCCCTCTTTCCATGTGTTCAGCCCTGCAGCCAGTGGTCTCAGCTCTTCCTCTGTTGCCATGGAATCCAAACTCCTCCTTGCATTTCAGGCCTGTATATACTACAGGGCCTGTAGAGCCATTGCTTGGTTGGAGAATTCTCCTCCCTGTGGCTCCTCAATGCAGATGTTCTCTGGCCCCACTTCATCCCACCGCATCCTGACCTTGGAAAGATCTGTTCTCCATAAGGAAGAAGAATCGGGGCATTTTTTCCATTTGGATGAGTTTCTAGTGCATATTTATTAGATTCAGCTTGAGCTGAAGATTATATCACATCATCTAAATGAAGGCAGCTGCTCTCCTCAGAGTTTTCCTGCTCTGCTTCTGCAAAAAAAAAAAAAAAAAAAAAAAAAAAAAAAAAAAAAAAAAAAAAAAAAAAAAGCAAAATGAAATCTCCTCTGGGTACAAACAAGGACAATTTTCAAATCTTCCAAATTGCCAAGCTAGGCTGAGCTTTCTTAAATGATACACTGAGGAATGTCCTTAAACCCACGGAGAAATGTATCTCCCACTCCTCATTATAGAAGCTTCCCTTTGCAGTAGGCAGAGACATTCACGGGAAATTTCACTGGGTGGAACACAGAGAAGTGCTGCCTCAGTGGATATACCTACAACAGATCTCCTCTAAGAGTCAAGGACCGTTAGAGGAATCAGAAAGGCTGGAGGAACCACGGGACTAGGAAGTCAGCTGGGAGCCTGTGTCTCCCGGAACCAACTGGGAAACTTCACCCATGTTTGCGCTGTCAAAATAGAACCCGGGCAAGAACACTAATAGATATGATAATCCAGAAGAATAAAATCTCATGGGGCCTCAACCTTAGGCAAAGAATTACAGGCAACAAATGACTGTTGAAAAGAAAAATGAGAATTAGCCTCTCCCAGGATGAGTGGGTGACTGGTTATCTAATACAAATTAGTTTGCCTTGAAATTATGCGCATACATGCCCCTCCAAAAAGACTCAACAGGTTGATTGTATGTTTTTGCTATTATATATATGTAACAATTATAATTAAAAATAACAGGCCAACAGGTCATGCTTTTGAGAGGGAGTGAGGGATGGGTATGTGTGAGGGGTTGGAAGGAAGGAGGGGAGGGGAAAAGTGATGTAAGCATATTTCAATTAAAATAAACAAAAAAAATTAAAACTTGTTTACTCTGTATTTAACTATGTTCCAAGCAAAAACAAATCAAGGGTCATTTCCTCATTGGAGTAAGCCACAGCTGTGCTGTGACCAGAACAGTGACGTCATTATTGTTGTGATGTACTCATGGGAGCAGTGTGTTAAGATTTTGACCTTGATAAACTGACTTCTTGTCCACGATTCAATCAATGAGAATGACTGATTTGTTTGGTTGGTTTGTTTTTCTGAGACAGGGTTTCTCTGTATAGCCCTAGCTGTCCTGGAACTAGATCTGCAGACCAGGATGGCCTTGAACTCAGATATCTGCCTGCCTCTGCCTCCCAATTGCTGAGCCCTTAGCTTTCTGTTGATTGATTTATTTGTCTGGAACAATTTGGCCCTGAGGAGTTAATCCCTAGACACACCCAGAAGTATGCCTCAACCAATCTAGTCTCCTAGGTGATCACAAATTCAATCAATTGTGGGTAGACTGTTAGGACAGAGGTAACTGTTACCTGTCTAGCCTGCCATTTTGTGCTATCATTAATGCCATAAGGAAACTTTCTCACATGTTGTTACTGCCATCACTAGGACGTTCTGTGCTTTGGTGTTCTTGGAAGCCAATCACAACAGAAGTCAGTTAGAACTGCTTTGTATTGTTAGCCACAATAAGCTTGGACCCAAACCAACCACTCAGCAGCACTTCCTGCACCTGTGTATGAGCTTTTATGGTCTTTGCCTTTATAAGCTACCCCTGAGATGGACTGCAACATAAGAGAGACATCTGAACCTATTTAGAATAAGACTTCCATTTTGAGTAGGGGTCAAATAAAGTTTAAATTCCCAAGAAGTCTCTGGGAACTGATATCTCACTTGACAGAAAGAAACATATATGTGGGTAACTGACATTCTGGTTGGCAAGTTGAGACATGAACGTTAGACAAGTTCCATCCTGTTATGACATGAATGTTAGACGAGTTGAATACCCCCAACCAATGTGAGCAGGATAAATGTACAATAAAGGCTTGTTCCTCAGGAAATCCCCTATCTCTACATCCTTATTGGTGGAATAACTTGGTACAGATCTTTGTAGATCTCAGGCTTAAAAAGTCCTACAGGATTTTGACTCAAGGTCACAGTTGCCCAGTCTGACCTGAGGCCCTAATCCATCATTTCTGGGGCATTATTCAATAAACTAACCCTATATGACTGAGATCAGTGTTCTGTGTTTTGTCAGGTGATATCTGGATCTCAACAGACTAACCATCCAGGTTAATCCCCACATATAGGGACTTCCCTTAGCATCCCCCTGAATTTGAATTACTAACAACAAAACACAAAAAGAGGCTTAAGAATCCTTTTAATACTAATTCTGTACTTTGAAGTTACCAGGTGAGACAGGCTTGTCTCAGCTGCCATCTCTCTTGCTTTTCCAGGATCTCCCAGGCCACAAGGCTGAGATTACTGGAGCAGAGATTTTTAAGAGCTAGCCCTAGTAATTTCAGGGTGTAACTGCAGACAACATCAGCCTAGGGTTCCTACCACTGCTAACTGTGTTCAGCAGCCAACTGCTTCTCTATGGACCTTGTTCATCAGGATGAATGTAGTAAGAGTCAGCCATGAGAAGAAGCAGGCCTTTCTGTCATACCTATAATGTAAATAGGATTTTAGCCAAACAGAAACTCAGGTAATAATGTCCAGAGGCATGATTTTTCTTTCTGCTTGAATTCTGAATTCGTTTATCTTATTCATGTATTTAAAATAGATAGACCTAGAGGTGAGGCTGATATTAAAACATGAGTTGTCAGAATTTGAAACTGTAGCTTCTCATTAAGCCAGAATAGGGTTGCAAATCTGCACCTGGACTAACAGAGCCCAGATGAATCTGATAGAGAAGGCAGGTGACCAGAGGCTAGGGGATCTGGCCCTAAACCTTAAGCTACATGGCCTTAATCCAGGTACTTAAATCAGAGCACAGCATGGAGCAGATGTTCAACACTTTTCATTGAATAGAAATACAGGAAAGATTGAACCAGCCAGCAAGTCAGGCAAGGAGATGTTCCCAGGGAGTGGGGTCTGAAAAAGGTGAAGAAGAAGTGATATTTTACTGGTAATGACACTCTTATCAAATGATCTGCCTTTTAATAATAAAATAATAATAAGAAGAAACCAGTTAAATTTTTAAAGATTTGACTGTATTGCTCCAAATGCGGAGATAAATATTTGTCCAACATATAAATTTTATTCTTTTCCCCCTTGAATGTATTTTAGCCCAGAGCATACAGATATAATTTTCCCAAATGTTGGCTGTGGTCATCTAAGAATGTTCTCCATTTTGTTTCTCTTATTTTAGGAGCAGGCACGGATGCTGGAAATGGGGATAACCGGCCCAGAAGGCCACGTACTGAGCAGACCGGAAGAAGTGAGTTTTGTGGGGGTTGGAGGAAGGGGTATGCAGCAAAAAGCCAAGATGGTGGGGAGGGTTGTTTTCACCAGTATTTTCTGGGAGACTTGTTGTCACAGTCCTAGTGTGTCACTCACTTTACATCTGGAATGTTTCTGTTTGGCCCCGCCTGAGCCATATCCACACATAGTTTAGGCACAAGTGAGGCTGGAAGAATGGGATAGAATCTATGATTCAATCTATCATTGTTGGGAGACTTCTCTCAGAGACCTCTTCTGGCTAGAAAGTGTAACAGAAATGCTCATCTCTGACCTTCGCTTGCCCTACACTCCCTAGGCCTTCAGTAGGAGAGCCATATGTCTCTGTCTTTGCTAATCATCCCAAATTCTAGAGAAATTCTATACACCTTTTCATATTGCAATGAGTCTTGCAAAACACTGACAATGTAGGAAGGAGGTTGAATAGACTTTTCACAGTCAATATGCCTAGGGATTCTTGTCTCTTGTGTCAGCAACTGCTGCTGGCACAGGGCTCAGAGCTTGGAATTAATTGCCCACCTATCTGAAAGCAGGGTTGTTCTGAACTGCCACCTTGCATGATCTCAAGGCTCCCCATGTCAATGAAGCTAATCCTGTTATGGCAAACTTCACTGAAGAAGCAGGATCTAAACATGTAGTTCTTCCCTCAACTCTTCTACAGCATTCAAGAAATTTAAATGTAACACAGATATAGGGAAAGTTTCCTATTACGATGGGGCTGTACATTGTTGTTAGCCAAATAATACGCTTGTATCAGGTGCATCCAGATGAAGACATAAAATGTGGTCAGCTTTCTAGATGTTGCCAGTTGATACTATCTGTAAATTAATGATGAACATTCCAGTCACACACAACATTCCTGGAAAAAAGAAATATGTGCCCTAATGATTCCAGGGTCTTTGTAAGAGACACTTATTCCAGACAGTGCTCACTCCAGGCTTTAGCTCAGTTATTATTCAAGGGCCTGCTACTCAAGGTACTGGCATTGCATGGGTAAAGAACCTAAACGTTGGAGGTCAGCCATGGGCTGATCATGTTTGAAGGACTGAAAAATCATTTATGTTGTGTTAGCTGGCCACAGTGGTCAACACTGTTTGTGAAACTGGAAATGCTGGTCTCTGGAGGGACAGGCTGGCAAGACAGATTCCTTTAAACACAGCCAGGGGATTTCACAGCTAAGTCTATTTTTGTTCCTTGGTTTGTTTTTTCAACCTTGCTCCACCCCCACCACCTCAACCTTTCCCAGTCCCTTCTCCTTTTTAGTAAGAAGGCCACTTAGCTGTAAATCTCTCTCCAGCTCCAGAAGCTCTTTTGAGTAAAGTTGAAACGTGATGTAACCTTCTAAAGATAGTCACGTTGTTGTCGAAGTGCAGAAAACCCTTCGGCGCTGGGAGGGAGCAGGATCAAAGGGGCCAGGGCTGAGGTCATGGGGCTGCTGAAGTGGTCAGCAAAGGTATGAAGGGGGAGTGAGTATAGGAAAAGCCAATGCCTTTTCAGTTCAAAGCACCCCCCCCCCAGATGTAATCTCAAGTGATGCTGTTCAGAAAGCAGAGCAGGGCATTGAGCATATTCTCCAGGATGCAGTGTCGAGATGCCTGAAGGGCTCTACCTGCACCCCAAAGCCTTCTGAAGCATACCAGTTCCTTAAGCCAACTGAACCACAGTCACCATGGAGTGACTGATTTGCATTATGCAGCCACTAGACATCTGTAAGTCATTTGAGGCATATTTTTTTTCAAGGATTGGTCTATGCAAGCTAACCCAGAAAGTCATATCCATGTGAAAAGGAATGGTAGCTGATTAAGTGAGGAATTAACCACTGTGTCTCTCTACTCCAGACTGAGCTGGACTTGCTCGGGGGTTTTGGGCAAGAGCAGACTTCGCATTAGTCAGAAACTGTGACCAATAATCACGCCAACGGCCAGTGTTCCAGGCACTAATTTCTCAAAGGGAATGACCGTTTCATCCTTACAACGGCTCCAGATGTCAGGACTCTTTGGTTCTCCCACTTAGGCAGGAAAGCAGCAGCACTGAGAGGTTGGGAGGTCTACCTGAGGTTCCCTGGCTTGTACATAAGAGAACGAGGACTCACTCTCAGTCACCCAAGGGAGCCGGGGCTCTCCCACATCTCACTTGGTTAATCAAATGTGGGGAAGCTAATCAGTATTCCTCATGGATTAAGTGCAGCTGGCTTAGTTGGTGTATTTGAAAGCATGAACTCTAAAGTTGGAATAGGCTAGACTAGAGCAGTAATAAAAACAGTGGCTGTGCTGCGAAGCTTGGGAAATATTCTAATAAGGAATCCTACATAGAACTAACCCTTTGCTGACCCCATAGCTGCAGGGAAGGTCTTGATATCCTCGAGTTTCTGATGGCCTTCATCTGGGGATGACAGGATTATGCTTTCCCAGAGACTCTGCCCTGAGATTGGGAAGTAGAGGGTTTTTTTTTTTTGGGGGGGGGGGGTGGCCTTTATGCTAACTATAGGAGAGGAGAAAGGTACAATGACAGTGTCCTAGACACAGCACTATGCTATTCTCCTCCTTTGTTGAGGGACAGAGACACAGGGAAGCCCAGGAACGGAACAAGGAAGATGAACTCCAGAAGCAGATTCAGGGTGTGTAATTTCAGATCCTCCTGGGTTGTTCTTATCCTCATCAAAGTACTTTATCACCACCTGTTACAGAGGCATGGCCTGGCAAGGGTGAGGGGCTCTGGTGTATTGATTGCTGGGACTTGTTTTTTTGTAGCTGGAAGCTGAGGCTGTGTTCCGTGCCATCACCGTCGCCAGCCAGACCAACTGCCCCCTCTATGTCACCAAGGTCATGAGCAAGAGCGCGGCTGATCTCATCTCACAAGCCAGGAAGAAAGGTGATTTGTGCCCCCAGGATAGTGAATCTCCCACTGCACCATGTGGGTTCTCCCTTCCTCTCCTGGCTGCCCAATGTAGTAGAAATGGCATCTCTTCTGTTCCTTGCCATGCTCTCTAGTAGGAAGCCCTGTCTACAACTGGAGTTCCGAGGTTTCTTCCATCTGCCAAATAAGAAAAGTGAAGCTCAGGAGGGTTAAGTAATTTGCCCAAAATAAAAATAACAGCACAAATTAATTTCTCCAAGACTTGGGACATCTTCCACTCACTTTCCATCTGTCCTCTGTCAGTTCACATCATCTGAGATTAATAAGTAGACAACCCAGTCAATATTATGCTAAATGTAGAAGTCAAAGATCCAGGTCAAAACTGGCTTAAACAAGCCATCAACAAGTCAAGTATTGCTTGTAATTGGAGTATGGCTAGCTTGATTGGTTTTGGCAATGACATTAGTACTCGAACATTCTCATCCACTGCTTTCTTAGTTCTTTTGTCTCCGTGGTGGTTCCTCAATTGGTATTAACTGACAGAAATAGATGATACCAGGGGGCATCTATTGTCCTCAATTCCCAGTAAATGGAGCAATGAAGAAGTGGTTCAAGCAAGCGTCTAAGAATGGTGATTATCTTGACTGGGAACCGTGTGCATCTCTGAACCAAAGGCTGTCCCAGAGACGGCATCATCTAGCCAGTCCTGAGAGCTCACCACAGGGGCGTGGTCATTCCACCTGATCATTCAGGTCAGAACAAGTTATTTTAGAAAGGAGTGGAATGGCTTTTACACTGTGGTCTTCATGCCCCAGGGCTCTGTCCTCGTTGCCTTTCTGCCTTCTGCTGTGCTGTTCAATGCTGTTAATTTAACTAGGGCTTACAGTGTCTTGAACTCCTTGTTCAAAGATTTTTATTTTTATTTCCTTCTGAATCACTATCTCTTTTTTAAAGGTTTAACATAAGCCTCATACAGCACCCAAGGGCCAGCTCCATCTTAATGCATGTAATATTACTGGGTCTCCAGTTCTGAGACACTATTTGTCAAATTGAAAACTGCATCGTCAAGGAAAACCATGATTAAAATATAAAACAGGAGCAACAAAGCCACGTAAAAGCCCTGTATTCTACAGAATGGGTTTTACCCTGTAGGGTCAAATCTTGTCCTTAGATCAGGAGGAGCTGGCAGCCCTCAGCAACATGAAATACTCTTGGGACTTTGGGCCTCTACAGTGGAAANTTTGTCAAATTGAAAACTGCATCGTCAAGGAAAACCATGATTAAAATATAAAACAGGAGCAACAAAGCCACGTAAAAGCCCTGTATTCTACAGAATGGGTTTTACCCTGTAGGGTCAAATCTTGTCCTTAGATCAGGAGGAGCTGGCAGCCCTCAGCAACATGAAATACTCTTGGGACTTTGGGCCTCTACAGTGGAAAAGGGTAGACAGGAAAGGAGTTACTATAGGAAAGAAGACTCAATCCATTAAGCATCTGCCATGCAAGCATGCGCAAGCTGGCCATGGTGGTCTACTCTGCTAGTCATAGCTCAAGGGATGGAGACAAGAGAACCCCTGGAACCTCCTAGCAAGCTTACCTTGTCTAGTCAGTGAGCTGCCAGTTGAGTGAGAGACTGCCCCAAATAGTAAAATGGAGAACAGAGAAGGCATCCAATGTTGGCCTCTGGCCTCTAGACCCATGTATGCATATGTATAAGTACATTCCCAAATGATTTGTACACACACACACACACACACACACACACACACAATTAGTATTTATTGAGTATCTATCATGGGCCAGATCTTTCATGTATGCTAAGTCCTTTCAGAAGTTTGGGAGTGTAAACAGTGCCATCAGCTCTAGGTCATAATGCTTTGACATTTTAATGTCTCCTGTAATCTGCATAACCAGTAAATAGTTTTATTTTCTTCGTGTCAAACAAAATTGCCTCAAAGTGTGAGGCTTACAGTCAGAGCTTACAACTAATGACTTATTATTGTGAACATTTATTCATTTATTCATCCAGTCTTCATTCAAAACATTGTTCACATTTAATAGAGAAACAGACCTAAAATAAAACTGGGAATAGAAACTTGAAGCCCTGGGTTGCCTCACTCCAGAGACACAGTCTTGAGCAAAGTTATAGTTCTGATTAGATATACTGGACCAGAGCACTACACATCTCTTACAAACATGATGTCCACTCCTTCCAGGAAATGTGGTCTTTGGCGAACCCATCACTGCCAGCCTGGGAATAGATGGAACTCATTACTGGAGTAAGAACTGGGCCAAAGCAGCTGCGTTTGTGACATCCCCACCTCTGAGCCCTGACCCAACCACACCTGACTACATCAACTCCTTGCTGGCCAGGTTGGTATAGGAATGCCATGTGTTCCGTTGGATTATCTTGGGGCCACCTGGGATGGGGGCTGTAGTAGTATTGGTTGAAGTGTCTACAGCATCAAATTCTCCAGCAGTCGTGAATACAGAAAACTGGTTCTTCTACATCACAGTTCAACTGATGACACAGTTCCAGTGTGAATAATGTCCCAGCAATTGATGCCTAACTGGGCCAAGCTTAAGCTCTCCCGTGTCCCTCATAACAATTTTAAGAGTGAGGCATCATTTTATAGATTAAGCAACTGATGGTCAGGGCACTTAAAAGCTCTCTGTCAGGACTCAGCATTTGTCATGATGATACTTAGTCAGCAATTATAGGGAGATTCAAAAATCAAGCCACTGGTCATTTGAGTCCTTGCATGTTTACAACTTTAGTTTCGATTTGTATGTGTGTTTATATAAGTGTGCACACATAGGGGTGCATGATTGCCTACGTATCTTTATGTGCACCTTGTGTGTAGGTGACAGCAGAGGCCAGAAGAAGGTATAAGATAGCATGGGGCTGGGGTAAGAGCCAGTTGTGAGCCACCTGATATGACTACTGAGAACCAAACCTGGATCCTTTGCAGTAAGAGCGAATGATCATAACCACTGAGCCAGCTCTCTAGCCTTCATCTGAGTCTTTGTAATTGGCCCCAGAAGACATGCTCTGATTCTACTTCCTCAGTTTAAGGATGGATAACATCCCTAAGAGGAGAAGAAACTTAGCCAAGCTCACATAGCTTAGTAAGAGATAGAGAGATTACAAACAAAGACATGAAGACATGAGTTTTGGTCCCCCAGAATTTTCCAGCCATCTCTCCTAAACATGTGCAACTTTATCCTTTTCCAGCGGGGATCTGCAGCTCTCTGGAAGTGCCCACTGTACCTTTAGCACTGCCCAGAAAGCCATTGGGAAGGACAACTTCACAGCCATCCCTGAAGGCACCAATGGTGTGGAGGAGCGTATGTCTGTCATCTGGGACAAGGCTGTGGTAAGGGACTGAGGGAGGGTGGCCCAGGTAGAACTGTCCGTGAACCAAATCAAAGGCTCAGGCACTAATCAAACTAAAACCTGCCTTAGGGAGTCCCTGAAGAGTATGTTCCGGGTGTAGGTGAGGTCTACAACCTACTGAGATGTCCATGGATGTTGCAGGATGTTTGATCACACTGTATACACCAAGATTGAGTTATTTACTGGGAAAACCTGTTTTTCCTTGTGTAGCTCAGCCCTAGCATACAACTTTAATCCAAGAGCTTTCTGTTTATTGTAAACAGGGTTAAATAAATAAAGTCAACCATTGGTCAAGAGGCAGAACAAGCAACCATAAAGGGAGTGAACATAGGGAAAAAAAAAACAGAGTAAAAGGAAGTCAGAGGATGAATACAGAGAGACACAGAAAGTAGAAAGGAGGGATATTTGGTTTGAAGGGTCATTGAGAAGGCATGGAAGAGAGCTTAGTTTTAGGACATAAATTGTGAATGAAGGTCATCAAAGGTCATCTGGATGTTTTCTCTGCCTCCCTGAGCTAGCAGGCTCTTACCCCAACATTTGGCTCCTGCATCTTTACTAGCAAAATCAAATGTTTGAAATATTGTTAAAAACAACACACAGAGCCAGGTGGCTCATGTAACTTGGGAATTCACCTCTTAGGAATGACTTGTAGGATCTAGAAACTCTAAGACAGCTTCCATACATGCCATTCTGTCATCTGATCTCATGATCTGTGTTTAAAAGGATAGTGAATACATTCTTTGTATTAGAAGAGCATTATAATTTCTTTTCAAAATGTTGGACGTGACGCTTTGAATTGGCAAGCAATTCGTCTGTCCCTAAAGCCACCAAGTTATAGCAGGAGCATCCCACACTGAAGGCTGGTGAACACCCAAGCCTATAAAAGAGATTGACTCTCAGTGTCCCTTGTCCAAGTAGCTATTTTTCCCCCTGATTAAATCATAAAGATTGATGAAAGAAATAGCCATATCAATAAAGACATTCCTGAAGATTTTAGTAAAATCATATTAAATTCACTGTCCAGTCCCCTCCCTATGTGCAGTGCCAGTACAGTGTCACGGAACTAACTAATGTCTCCTTCATCTACATGGGCAAGCCCCTTGTTTGTGGAAATTTAAAGGCTGGGTTTGAAAGTTAATTCTTTCCATACTCAGGCTGTTTGTTTTAAGAAAAGAGAAATTATAACCCTTTTGTCTCTTCTCTCATGTGGTTGGCTTGTCTATTTTTGTGAGCATTCTGTCTTTATGAATTCTTTATCTTACAAATCCTATCCTAATGTACTAAAATTAATATAAAACATATATGCTGCATATGATACTCCTGTCAATATAGAGCCTGTAACTAGTACCCTAAGATTAAGTCACTAGTGATAATCATAGTTGACTTACTATATAAGAGAGTTTTGTTATGGTCATAGGGCACACTTCTCAAAACATATCCTTATGATTTAGCAATAATACCTTTAGTCTTTTAATTGATAACATGATACATTCTCAATAAAGGAACCTCAGACAAATACATACATTTAAAAAACTCATAATTCTATAATAAAGGGATGTTCACTATCACCATCTAAGCAAGGTTTTGCATATGTATCTTTTGAGCATCCAAATATGCACATATACCTAAAGGAGGAGCTCAAACTCACATTGGTTTTTACTGTAAACTCTCTTTAATCCTTTTTGGAATTAGTAGAAGTAAATGCTTAAGTACACATCATGAAGATAGCTAGAAAAAGTACACTCTTTAGGGAAAGTCTTAAGCCACACATTTCCACATTTTCCCTGTGAAGTTCATACTGCCCAGCTGACCCTCCTGGATAGATGGAATCTGGGCTCACTACCTTTGTACTCCTGGGGATTTTTTGGGGGGGGGTCACTTTGTTCTGGGTTCAGAAGCCTTGCTTCCAATAGACGGAGCTTCCACAGACCTGGTGACAGGCCCAGTTATGCAATCTTTGTATTTCAATAGGCCACAGGGAAGATGGATGAAAACCAGTTTGTGGCTGTGACAAGCACCAATGCTGCCAAGATATTCAACCTGTACCCTCGAAAGGGGAGAATAGCTGTGGGCTCTGACAGCGACCTTGTCATCTGGGATCCAGATGCCTTGAAGATTGTCTCTGCCAAGAACCACCAGTCGGTGAGGCATGGGCTGGTGGGATGGAGAATGTGTGTGAAGAGCTGCTTATAGGGTGGATCAATCTCAGAGACTCAGATGGTCTGCAGTAATAATCTTGCCCTGAAGAGCTTTTTATTTTTTTCTGTGATTCGTTTTATTTTGAAAGCAAGGCCTCAGGCTCAGGCAGGCTTTGAATTTGAATTGCTAATAATCCTATTTTTGCCTCCCAGGTTTTGGTGTGACAGTTAGCACTCCCATGTCCAGTTTACCCTAAATTTTATTGGCATAAAAAAAAAAACTTAAACTGTTTATTTATTTCCCCTGCTTTCCTGAGTGAGATAGTCATTCAGGGATGGGGACTCCTCTCTGAATGCTTGAGGATTACAGAGGCTCAAACAGACTTAGTTTTGAACGAAAAGAAAATTAAAGGTCCTCATTACCCACTCCAATTCTCCTAAAAGGTTGAAACCTAAACCCAATTTTATGGCCCTAATGGCTTGGTCATGAAAATAATATCTGAAGTGGTCATGTGCCAAGCATCTTGCTTCCAGTTCATTGAATCTCATGACCAGTGGACACTGCTTGGGTGGGTCCTGTTATCTTCTTTGTGTAGTTTTGCCTAACTTCTAGAAGGACAGAGAAAGTATAGGATTGATGTAGCTGGCAGCTGCACTCAAAACTAACGCCAACCAGTGCTCCTCACTGTGCCGTGTTCTCTTCCTGCAGAACAAGAGAGGAAGGAAGTTAGAAACCCTACTCTAGGTCGTAATGGCCTTTGCTTCTAAATCACAAGGTGTTATGGGATTGAGTACCAGCAGAGGCCTCAGGGTCATGTGTCACTGAATTCACCACTAAGCCACTAAGTATAGGCACGCTGTGCAAGGTCCCTGGAGGGTGTTGTGGCTGAGTTTGTGATATGACCAGCAGTAGAAACAGAATTCCAATTAGAGATCTTAAAAGAAGTAAAAGCATTTTGCTTTGCTTGAGCCATCCTGCTCCAGGATATGTCAGTCACCTGGTTTTGTTTTTATCATAGCAGGCAGATGTGTCCTGAGCTTGGATTGGTTTTACTATGTGATTCTGTTCCTGGTAACTCCAGAGGAGAGTCTGAAACACAGAAGATAACCCCATTCCTCTTTCTTCTCTTCCTACACCCATGGCATGGCTTTGTCCCCATCCCTGAATCTAGGTGGCCGAATACAACATCTTTGAAGGGATGGAGCTGCGTGGGGCACCTCTGGTAGTTATCTGCCAGGGCAAGATCATGCTGGAAGATGGCAACCTGCATGTGACCCAGGGGGCTGGCCGCTTCATTCCCTGCAGCCCGTTCTCTGACTATGTCTATAAGCGCATTAAAGCAAGGAGGAAGGTGAGTACCAAGTAATTATGGGAGTTAGAAAGGGTACGGGGTCTCATGCAGCCACTGGGGTTCTGAGGACCAGGCTTCCTCGGACCCTCCCAGACAAGGCCGTAGCAACAGTTTGGCCCTGAAGCAACGATGTGCAGAATTCAAAGGCTTTAAGGAGGATGTCTAAAAAATGTTTGGCCAAAGAAAAACTTCATTTCCCCAAATCATCCTTATACATTATTATAGTACTTCAGTTTAAAACTGGAAATATTTGATGTAATGATAGTATATTTTCATAGAAAAATTGTTCCCAAAGGCTTAAAACAAGAACACGTTGACACTCAGCCACCTCTCTTCTAGCCTGCCCAAAGTTGCTCTATTAGAGATAATGCCAACAGCTTTTAAGTACTATGGTTCATATGAAATCAATCTCTCTCTCTCTCTCTCTCTCTCTCTCTCTCTCTCCCTCTCTCTGTCTGTCTCTCTCTTTGTTTTTGTCTGTCTGTCTGTCTGTCTGTCTGTCTGTCTGTCTGTCTCTCTCTCACACACACATACACTCAACTGAAGTAGTTTGGGTGATTTAAAGATGGGGACTGGGGATGAGGTATTTTGCTGAGTCCCTCTTCTCCCCTCTCCAGCTTCCAGATGTTCTTGGAACTCTCCATAGATAAGTTATCCCAGACCCTGAGACTGGGATAGTGGTGTAAGATTTGAGCTCCCTACTTCAGTTTTTGGCTTACTAAAAAAAGAGAAGAAAAGCCAAACTTCCACAGTGCAGACGTTGACTTATTATGATTTAGATTCTGGAAGCAAAGCCATGCCATGGCTATAGTGTTGCCGGATGAGGAGTACTGATTCCTGTTGCAGCCCTCACCCCATGAAGACAGGGGCACTGTGCCTGGTGGCTGTACAGAAGGCAGGCGTAGGGCTGCACAGAGGTCTCCCCCTGGCTCATCCTTCCCTGTCAGGCCCTTAGGGAGATGCACATCCTCACTGCCTCACTGTGGCCCACTATGTGCCAGGGCTTGCATGCGGGACTGCTTTCACCTGGGTGGCCTCATCATGCTTGTCATACAGGTCATAAGTGCCATGTGGGACACTGTATATTTCACGGGGCTCTAAACCTTGGCATAATCCCAGCCCAAAACAGAAAGTTGATTGATACTGCTCCCTGACTGTCCCAGGCAAGTTCACAGCCAAAGGTCAATGGGTCGGACCACAGACACTCAGTTTAGGGCTTTGAAGCCCTACCTTGAGAAAAGCTCTGAAAAGCCTTGGGTGGGTCTCCTGTGGGATCTTATTGTGGCCGTGTATGTGACCTCATCTTACACTCCTGTCCTTCCTACTGGCTGCACTCCAAATGTCCTAATAGTTCTTCATTCTGTCATGTCCCTACTTCCAGCTAGCCGTTCTTGCTGGTCCCTCTGCTGCCTCTGTTGACATCCACATCGATGATTAGCATCCTCAGCCATTTGCTACTCCTGAGGCCAACATTGTCGTTTGATGCTCTAGACCAGTTGTTCTCAACCTATGCGTCTCAACTGCTTTGTGTGTGTGTGTGTGTGTGGGGGGGGGTGTTAAATGACCCTTTCACAGGGGTCACCTAAGACCACTGGAAAACACAGATATTTACATTATGATCTATAACAGCAGCAAAATCACAGTTATGAGATAGCAACAAAATAATTTTATGTTTGGAGTTTGCCACAGCATGAGGAACTGTATTCAAGGGTCACAGCATTAGGAAGGGTGAGCACCACTACTCTAGACGGAATCACATGTCTACAGAGGCCTTCCTGGATGGCCTCTACCCTCAGTTTCTTGTGGCACTGTCTCTTCTGTCACACCCATTTCTTCTGTTTCCTCCTGGATCCCTCTCCACACATACTTTCCACCGACACAATTACGCCTCCCAGAGCACATTCTACACTCTTGGGTCCTTTGAGTGGGAGAATGAATGGTGACCTGTTTCTCTGGCTGCAGATGGCGGACCTTCATGCCGTCCCAAGAGGCATGTATGATGGACCAGTGTTTGACCTGACCACCACCCCCAAGGGGGGCACCCCAGCTGGCTCTACTCGGGGCTCTCCCACTCGGCCAAACCCACCAGTGAGGAACCTCCATCAGTCGGGATTTAGCCTGTCAGGTGAGTGGAATGAGCTGGTGAAGGGAGGGAAGAGGGAAGGGGGGGGGGAACCAACATCCCTAGGCGACAACATAATCCTGCAAAATCAAGGTAAATGCAATGGGGCTGACTTCCATTATGAATTGATAATGGTCTTCTACACCAGCGTGTGAGGAGTATAGTGTATATGTGTTCAAGTCTCAGTGCACATAAATCTCAGACTGTTTTCATGTTCCTTGGAGCCTAGTGTCCCCTTCACAGTGAGAATGATGCAGAGCTAGCATCTGCTGACTGGATGTTTACCCTATGTTCGCCATGTTTACCGACCTCATCTATTTCCAACGGACTCTCTAATATAGAGAATGACTGTTTAATTGCTCCATAGTTGTCTTAAAGCGGGGGGGGGGGGGGTATAAATGCAGGTGTACTCCCCTACAGTGGAAAATAGACACATGAGGGAGGCAAGGTAACAAGACAGGAAAGACATTTAAAGGTGAGACTGCAGCATATAGAGAAAATGGAGGCAGGGGAGTGGTGGGTGGGAGGGTAGAAGGAGCAGAGACCACCGAGGAAAGGCTGTGGGAGACCTAGAGAGAAATGGAGGAAGAGAGGCTCAATGATTTTCAGGTAACTTTGCCAAGCAATTGAGATTACCCCCGTTCCCAAGCAATTGGGGGTGTGTTCACCTTTGTCTGTGGTTTTCCGACCACATCAGTCCTAATGCATTCAGAGCTCCTTTATCAATGGAACCAAGTACATGTTAGCTCTTCTAGCTGTGTAAACAGGGGACCGTGGCCCCTCTAGCTTCCTGGCCTTGGGCAGGTGACCTCTACAGAATCCCTCTGTCATGGAACAATGAAATATTTCTTCCACCCAAACCACAGTAGTTAGACTTTAAAACATACAGCAGTCCATATAAACATCTCTGTGTTCTCACTAATAGTATTGATGAATTTAGCACCAGAGTGACTCAAGGGAGGAATATGGCTTTTCCTATCAAGGAAGTATTTTTCCAGGACTTGGATGGAGGTGGGGGGTAGAGTCATGGTTATGCGTGATTTGGTGTTAAGTTTGGTGTAAGAGTCCAGGAAAGTACTTACTGTTGATCACTCTTGAAATGACTCATTTTCTCTTTTCCCCATACATCTCTTTCCCCTTGTTTCTCTTTGGGAAATTGTCTCCATCTGCAGGCACCCAAGTGGATGAGGGTGTCCGCTCAGCCAGCAAACGCATCGTGGCACCCCCTGGAGGCCGTTCTAACATCACATCCCTGAGTTAAGCCCTCCCAAAGAGGGAGGCAGAAGCAAGAAAAAAAAAAATATTGAAGCCAAAATGGTACATCGATATTTAAGAAGGAACGTGAATCCAAACAGTTGAGATCTAAAGAATCACTAAGCCTCAAGCCTTATGTCTCCCGATGTTATGCTCGCTTGCCTAGCTTTATGAATTGCTTTGATTTCCATTCATGCACACTCTTGATTTCTTTGAACCCCACCCCCACCCCACCCCACCCCCACTTACATGCATGCGATCAGACAGGCCACTAAGGTAGATTCTGCATATTGTAGTGTTGAGAGCGTATGTAGCGCTGCATCTTACGACAAGGGGACAGACCAAGCTGGGATGTCGAGATAAAATGAATGAAGGCACGAAGGGCCTTTGGATGACTGGGTGGTGGGAGCCCAGGGCAAGATGGAGGGCACAAAGGGGCTGGGGTGGGACGTGTACTAGGGAGGTGGGTGGGCGGGGTGAGCAGAAGGGCATTGTGTGTTGTATTATGATGTGTGTTAATTTCCATGGAGGATGGCCACATATGGCAGCGGGTTCTCCATCACAGTCCCCTGGGATCTGCAGACAAGGCGGGAGGTCTTTGGGTTCTGGACTTTGTCATGTCCTTTCCTAGTAGATCTTGTTTCCTGATTGTGTATTGAATGACAGAATCCAGCCATTTCTTCCACCTGTTGAATAATGCCAGTGCTTGCTCCGGCTTCTTTCTCCTGTTGCTTTCTAGTCTTCTAGACTGTGAAGACCACACACAGATGGACAAATGGACAGTTCTCTTCCTCTTTAGCTTCTTTGGGGGCTCTTCAAAGGCTGCCATGGAGAGTGTAGCCCCAGCTCTATTTAGGGGAGGACAGTTAAGCTTAGACAGCCTTCCTCTCAGCCCTGGGGAGCTACTGCCCTCCCCTCTCTCTCTAGTGTCTGCAAGCTGAGTTAGGACCATGGAAGAGCTAGACCAAGGACCGTGGTGGAGCTACAGCCAAAGGCTTCATTTGCTCACGGCAAATGGCTAATCTCTTCACCCCAGACCAGAGCACATTCCTGATGTTATTTCTTTTTGGAGAGCTGACTTTCTCCATTGTTCCTAAACTTTACTCCCAACAGTAATCACTGCGTCTGTGGAATACAGCAGAGGTTTAGGGAAGCCAGCTTTGAGTAGCAGGAGTGCACTGTTATAACCATGTTTTCAGTGCTAAGCCAAGTGCTTCCTCGTCGGTTAGCTGATCCCAGGGGCTGGGATATCACTTTTTAATTGGTACTAAATCTCTAGGGTGATATGGATAAAGCGATATGATGTAGCTTTCTTGGTGGGCGACACGTAAGGGCGGTGGGCAGCAACGGTAGCATCCCTCTTTGTCTGTCAGAGTTGGAAGCCTGTGTTCCTATCACACCATTTCCAAAATCGATCATCAGCCAGATTCCGTGAGCAAGGCAGGGGGCTGTAGAAGCCAAGATATTCTCCTGCAGGAGACGTGGTAGTGACCGTAGCTCAGACTTCTGTGCTCTGGGGACCCACTTGATGAGAAATACCACACTGCGCATTAAGTACTCTGAAGAACAGAGCAGGCCTCGTACACCTTCGAAGTACTTACGAGAAACCGAGAAACCGCTATCTCTGCCTGCAGGTGTTTGGTTTTGCTGGGGTTTTTTTTTGGGGGGGGGGGTATTTTTGTTTATTTCATTTTGTGGAGCCTGACAATTGAGTCCAGGGCCTCTCATGTGCTTAGGCAAAACTCCGTCACTCTGCTTCGCCCTTGCCCCCTTACAGCCCTGGCTGTAGGCTATCGTAAAACTGAGAACTAGAGAAATACAAACAGTTTGGATACATAAGGATTTGGAAATAGCAGAGGAAGGGATGTTCCCTGCGAAAGCTAGCTTCTGTCCTAATCTTGAATAAGGTTCTTTCACCTCCTAAGAGGAATCTTGCTTCTTTAAAGCTTTCATGGTGCTTTCATTTTCAAGGAGACTTTAGCAGAAAAAAGAAGGGAATGAAGTTTTGAGTTACAATTCAAATTTGGGGATAAATCCAGGAACACAGAAGGACTTTTATATGCAAAGGGAGTTTGCCAGATCTGAAGCATGTATACTAAATACCTCAAAAGCCAGGCTTGGCAGCAGCATAGGTTGTAGTACCATCTGTGGCCACCAGATGGAGGAAGAGACATGTAAATCAACTGTAATTCTGCGCCTCCACAACTGTGTGGTTTCCCATGCCTGAGCCCTTCCAGGGTCTCTCTGATCATGAAAAACTCCTTTGGGTCATTTGCACTGCACTTGGCACTTCCAAAGTGTGCCACTGTGCTGAAACCTTATGTTCCACTCAAACGTTCGTTTCCTGCACAAGGAACAGCTTCTTGAAGTCCTCGAGGTGGGCAGGCGCCATCCCAGGATGCGTTCCTTTCTACATTCACTATTAGTAGTGCCCAATCATAGTAAATCCTGAGAATTCCTTGGCAGCTCCCCAGCTGTTTTCGTAACGAGAATTTTTCTAAGCAACATGTTACTTGAGTTACAAGTTTAAATATAAATTGGTTCTGCTTCACAGACAGACAGCCCCATCGGAGGGTGGGAGAGCATGCTGGTACGATTTTCTCTTAAGAAGCACTGTCATGGGGCTTTCCACCAAGTCCCCTCTAAGAATACTCTGCAATCTCCAAATGCCAACTTATTGCTGAGCCCCCAATGGCAATCTATTGACATTCTTTCTGAAAGGGCCACAGGCTGGAGTGGTTGAAAAGGTCTCTCTGGAGCAATTAAATCAGTGTCCCCAATGGAGAAATTTGTTACTTCTAAGTTTTTGGGGTTTTGTTTTGTTTTTAATCTAATAGGACTATAGTCATCCTCCAAAATGGCCTTTCTCTAACTTCAAAGTCTACTTTTTGGGTAATTTCTTTATCATGATATGCATAGGTCTATCTCCCAAGGCCTGAATCCTAACTCTGGACTCCATTCTGCTCATTCTGCTAAGTCCCTTCCAAGAGGCGAGTGCTTCCCAACATTGCTTCTTGCCACAAGTCTCCCAGATCTTCTCCCCTAGACAGCCCCAGCTTGAGTCCTGATACAGTCATGTGCTGGCCCAGGAAGCCAGCATTCCTCATAATTCCCCTTTGAGACATGGTGTGTGGGTGTTCAGTTCTGTGTCTGGTGGCTATGGACAGACAGTGAGTCTCCCTGTGACCTGTGCTAGCTGTGAGGCAGCTCGGATATTGAAGAGCTGTTTGGTTTGAACCGTGAAGAAAACTGTGTATTGAGTTAGCTGAGATTAAAGAAACAAACGAACAAACAAAAAGCTCATCATTAAGTGACTGTTAATGTAAACCTGGTTATTAAAATAATTATAAAATTACCATCATCGTTCTCCAGTCGTTTGTGCATGGAAAACCATCTCACTTAATATTCTGAAACTCTGGGAGACTAGGAAATGGTTCGGTGGGCAAGAGAGCTGGCTGTGTAAGAAAGAAGACCCGAGTTCCAATTTCAGTACCCAGTTAAAAAATTAGGTATGGCTAACATGTATACCCAGAACCCTGGTGCTGGGGATGGGGTTAGAGACAGGAGGATAGCTGGGTTTGCTGCCTTCAATTTCAGGGAGAGACTTTGGTTCAATGGTAAAAAGTATTAAAGCACCGGGCAGTAGTGGCGCACGCCTTTAATCCCAGCACTCGGGAGGCAGAGGCAGGTGGATTTCTGAGTTCGAGGCCAGCCTGGTCTACAAAGTGAGTTCCAGGACAGCCAGGGCTATACAGAGAAACCCTGTCTTGAAAACAAACAAACAAACAAACAAACAAGTATTAAAGCAGAACATCTGATGTTCTTGTCTGGTCCCCAGAATCATGCACGTGAATGCACAGCCACATGTAAATGTACATGTTTAACACACACACACACACACACACACACACACACACACACCATCCAAAACAAAAGAAGAAACCTCCATAATTTGGTTAGTATGTAAATAAGCATCAGATCTGATAACAGCAGAGGATAATTGTAGACAGTTGTCTTTCACTGAGATTGTGGGCCATTGACCCAACAATGGAGTTTGAAACCTTGGAGATCATTTAAGATTTTTCTAATAAATAACCACATTTATTTTTAATGTAAAAAACAGCTATTGGGGATGAGTCTAGCTGATTCAGCGACAGAACTTTAAAAGGATTTTGTTGTTGTGCTTTTGTGTGTTTGTGTGTTTGTCTTCTGCAACCCTTGTTATTATGCCTTTCTGTAAACACCAGCTACTTATTTCCAAAAGTCTGGGGATGAGGGGAAATCTCCCATGTAAATTACACCAAAGGTTTCCTTCAGCAAGCTGATCTCAAAGAGTTCAGTGAATATCTGACAAAAACTGTCCTCTGTGCATATTAGAAAGTTGGAAGTTCTGATTTGTGTAATGATTTTTTATATGTTGTCCAGCCTTGGGGGTGCAGCTTGTGGTTAGAGCATTTATTTACCTAGCAGGCAGAAGGTCCCAGGTTAGCTCCCCAACTCTACAAAAACAGAAACATAAAACTCCCCACAAACAAGTCAGGACTCTTGGATCATTTTGGCTATGAGCTGTCATCATGTCTCTCCCTGTGATGGGGAAACATTCCTGAATCCAGTTCTCATTTGCATAGGGCAGTCAATGGCAAGGTATACACTGGTACACAGGCGGGTCTGGAAGTGGGCTTATAGGATGTCTGAAGAGCTCAGATGAAATAGGGCAGAATTGAGCTTGCTGAATGTAAGGGATGAACCCCGGGCAGTTTCTATCTCAGTCCAGCCTTCCGAACAAAGCTCATTCCTCGGCAAGGCAAAACGGGTTTTTGACATCTCTAGGTTTTCATTTTATCTGCCCAGGGAACCCTGAAGGAGAGAAATTCCCTCAATATTCTCAGCCAAAGAGATTAAGTTTAGCCACCCTCAGGACTGGTGAAATATATCTCTCTTCTCATGACCAAGAAACAGCTAGCTAAGCCTGTGAAAGATTTGAATGTCTTTAAAAGGGGCCATGGGCACTTACAATGACCTTTGTTGGGATGGAGCATAGGGAAAGCTTAAACAGCTATTTAAAATATTGATGGCAGATGCATTGGCTAACTTTCATACCTATGGGGCCTCGAGTATTTGATAGTCACACTTGACCAGCTTGGGAATGAGAACAGTGAACAGGGTTAAGAATAACAAGAGCATTTTGCTTCCAAAGAACCTTTGAGAATTTGCTCTTCTTATACCAACCCATCCCAGAGGAAACACATCTAAGAAGATGATTAATGAGACAGGGACCACCAGTGCAACCTGCAAAAGGAGAGTGCTCTGGGGCTCTTCAGAACCTAGGGTGCTGAACCCTGACCTTTGCACAGCTGGCTGGTGGCAACAGCATACAGGAAACTTAGAATGGCAGGGGCTACAGGACAACTGGTAAGCAGGACTTCAGAGCCCACTAACTCCAGGACAAGCCCGGGAACTTCCAGCTTCCTGACTGTGGAGCTGTTGTGAGCCTATGAGTTAGCTGAAAGTGCCCAAAGCCTTTGTTGTCCTCTTAGCTCAGATGATGGTCCTTGGACTATCCACCCATGGCTATGGTAAAGAAACGGGACTCAGAGGGGCGGGGGACAGCTCAAAGGGGACATATATGTATTGTTTATAAACCTGAGGTCACAATGAAAGGCAGAAGCCAGGAAGCTGGGTGCAATTCTTCAGTGAGTCCACTAAAATGGGAGCTACAGATCTCCAACACCATCCATGACAAAGGGACATTCTCTTAACAGAAGTAAGAAGAGATGACCTGGGAAGACCTCACACACACACTTGACAAAGGAAGTCTGAGGGCATATCATTATAGAAGACATTTTAATCCATGCAGGCACATTTATATCACATACACTATGGCTCAACACAAGCATATATATATATATATATATATATATATATATATATATATATAAATTTTTTTTTCAGTCTGGAGGCTTTTAAATCAGCCACCAGTTCAGAACAGCACATAGAATGAAATGTGGAGTCTCGGGGTTTCGCATTGAGCAAGCACACTGAACACACAGTGAACAGCAATCACAGTTGGGCCGAAGTAGAAGACAGATATTGTATGGACAGGACACAGGAACACGGAGGAGCTGAGCAATGCGCTAGCTATGCCTCGTCATTGGACAGATGAAAGGCAGCGTCCCTGAAAACCTCGAACAGCAACATGGGTGTCCATAGCCATAGCAACACTCTTTCTTCCTAGTTACTTACTCACCAATCACCAAGAAAGCCAAAACGATAGGAAATCCAGTCATTTCTGGACTTCCACTAATTAACTAGTTCACTGGGATTGATCTAGAAATGCTCTGTGCTGCCTGAGATTCATGCCTGTCCTAAAGATGACCTCATCCTACACCAGGGCTTCAGTAGTGTCATTGGCTCTTAGCGGGACGTATCCTTCCGCGGAGTGCGGATCTTTCCAGGGTTGCCCCGTAGGTAGCTGTCTCACCGCTCCACTCTGTGTCACTGGGAACGCCCTGGAGATTTTCAACTGCAGTGCAGAGTGGCGTTACATCTGGGGCCCTCTGGTTTTCAAACCCTGCTCAGGCCTTTCCGATGCTCTGTAGAGTTAGGGAGGACAGAGGCTGTTTGGGGAGATTCCAGGAGTAGCAGAAGAAAGGATAAAGTAGTCCCACTGTTTTCTGAAGTTCTCGGCACCAATCCTTCTCAGAAATGTGGATATTTCATCTGGTGGGTGCTAACTTTTAGCTGAAATTAGGGAATAAGACCAAGAAGCATTTACCACGAGCTCTATTTGATTGTTTGTTTTTTGATGCTTCTCCTCTTCTTTCAAATGTACAGCAGTAGGTGGTACTCAGAACCAACTATTCTGCACAGCCAGACTCAGTGATTCTGTCTCCGGGGGTGCTGGGGATCTGCCCAGGTCTTCATGCATGCCCCGCACAGATTCAGCACATGGAGCCACAGCCCAAGCACAATGGATTTGTTTGTGTGTTTGTTTTTCTTTTTAACTGACCACACACAGTGTGGTGTGCCTGTCATTTACCCACCTCCCACCCTGCACTTTAACCAGCATATCCCCAGTTCTGAAAGCAACCATGCTCAGGAAGATGCCCACTGCGAATAAAAACTAGAGATTTGAACTTGAGACCTGCTGGCCCTGCTGGCCTTTAGAAAACGTTTTTAAAAGCTGCTGATTTGGAGGCTGCAGACAAGATCCAGGAGGAGGGGCCAGGTGAGAGAAGGTAAATCCATAAGACGTCTAACACATTGGATCTTCAATACAGAAGAACAAAAGGTAGAAGCTGGAGCACGCATATGGTCCCTGACACTTGTAGGGGTACCAGCCGGGAACAGAATCCAGTCATCTCTAGGTTGCTATGCTTGACCCACTCACCCCTCTGAAGGGCAGGGCAGGTGCTTTTTGAGTTAAATAGTGATGGAATATAACCAAAATGTCACAAATAAAACATGAGAACCTCAGAGACAGGAGCTCAATAAAAGGGTTGTTTTTTTATTATTATTCTTAAAAATGTGGTGTGTGTGTGTGTGTGTGTGTGTGTGTGTGTGTGTGTGTGTGTCTGTGTGTGTCTGTGTCTGTGTGTGTGTGTGTTCTCTTAGTAGAGAGTCACTATGTCTAAGCCACACCAGAGTCTGGAGAACTGTAAATGCCAGTCTTACCTTCAGCTTTTGTTTTCTACACAAAGGTTCTTGCTGCAGTATCTAACTTCACTTCTGTCTGTCTGCTTTCCCAAATGATATCAATCAATCAAGCTGCTCACTTGGACCAGCTTGTTGCCACCATGGTTACGCCTGTACTCCCCATAAGGAGCACCATTAGATGGCCTCAGTTTCCCCAAGAGTTGAAAACATGCTTTGTAAAGCCACCTACATCATGATTCTACCCAGTGTAGTCAGTGGGGCACTGGCAGTTCTTCAAAGATCTTGTATGCGTGAGCACAGTGCAGTTACCACGCACGCAGTTAGGTGAATGACACTTTGCACATGAGTGAAATACACAGACAAGAAAGAGTCAGACCTCGACAATATTTTAAGCAGGAAGGCAATTCTGCCAGCCATCTCACAGTGATTATGTAATGTGGGGGCATCGGTCGCCCTGAATTTGACTTCTGGGATCTATAAGCCATCCTGCTGCTTTAAATGTAACTCTTGATTAGACATGTGTAAATTGTTCCATAATTTAGTTAATCAATTCAAAAATTAAAGAAGGGCCAAACCACAAAAACGTGATATATTTCTTGACAGAAAAGCAACTGACTTTTTTCCCCTTCACTTTGTAGAGTTCGGAGTTTCAAGGGAAAGTTTGCTGGCTCCCAAAACTCCTCCAGACCTCCCCTGTAAAGTGTGACTTCACTGAACAGTTCCAAGTAACTCCGACTGTACTTCAGGAGTCCTCTCGGATCCTCTGCACAAGCAGGTCTCTTGAGGAAATTAGCCCTCAAGGGACAAACATACCAGAGTCTGATATTTTACAACTGCCACATTGGGAAAAAAAAAAAAGTGTCCCAACTCGTAGCATTTGCTCAACTTCTGCATATGATGCCTCTCGTCAGAATCAAGTTTAACTGATCAAGGCCACCTCATGGAAGAGAGGGTGAGAGGCCATGCACATAGGAGGCACTTGCAAACAGATTCCATGCCCATCTAGTTCCCCACTGCCAGGTCTCATGAGTCTTTGCTACTTCTAATCTGACCTATGCATTTATTCCCGATGCAACCTCTTCCTTCCTACCTAATCAAGCTTTGGAATTCTGGCCCCTGTGTGATATTCTCTAGCCCTGAAGAGGCCCACTGTGTATAGTGTCCATGTTTCACAGTGTCATCAGAAAGAATAAAAAATAAATCTACATTCAAATATTCATTTTAAAAATAAGAATTGCTGTTTAAAGCAATTGTAGTGCTAACAGAGCAAAGGCTAGCTCTCCTGAAATATCCCCTCTACCTTTCGAGTGGTGAATGAACTAGAACAGAGGAAGCAGTTAAATGATTCGCTTAAGGTCACAGAGTTAATGCATGCTGAAGCCTGAACTGAAGAGCTCAGAACCAGGGCTTTCTTCCTCTCCTGTCACTGCAGAGTGCTGCCACCAACTTCAAAGAACTATTCATTCACATTCTCTAAGTCATGAGGTGTGGGAGGGACAAGGGCTGCTGTCAGCTCTTCTGTGTGTGGTAATCAGGAGCTTCTGGCCGGGTGCCAAGCACTGTCCCCCAAAGCACTGTCCCTGAAGACTCAGAAGCATCTTATAGGTTGTTATTCTGGCCGTCCTCCTCCTCTGTGTTGTTTTTGGTTTGTTCCAAGGCTAGATTTTCTTGTCTCTGATTAAAGTCACTTTTTACTCTTAATGGAGGGAAGGATGGAAAGAGGGAGGGAGAGAGGGAGGGGGTAAGGGAAGGAGGGAAGGAGAGAGTGTCATTTATTAAAGAAAAAAATTAATTTAAACTTTTGAAATGATAACATGTAGTCCAATAGTTTTCATTCTTTTAAAACTTAATAAAAATATAATTCCATCATTTCTCCCGCCCTTTCCTCCCTTCCAACCTTCTAATGTCTGACCCAGCCCCTCCCAAATCAACTGCCTTCTCTCCTCTTTAAACATTGTTGATACAAAAACAAATGAATAAATATATGGCTACAAGCTGCTGAGGTCATTTGGTGTTGCCTCAATTTATAAAGAAGTCTGAGCTAAGAAAGCTTTTGCAAGTCATAAGGTTGGGCTCAGTGGGTGGAGCCATTGACCAATAAGCCTGACACCCTGAGTTTAATTCCCAGGACCCACAAATGGAAGGAAGAGAGAACCGGCTCCTGCAGCTGGTCCAATGGCCACCTCTCATAAATCTCACCCTGAAAAATGTAAAGACGGAGGCTTTTTAAATAGTTACCATGTTTACATTCCAATTTACAAAAATATGGCACCGAATACTGGGGTAATTTATAAGTTAAAAAACACAGACACCCCCGCAAAAAAAATCCCCTGTAATTTCAAAATCTTTATCCTGGATTCATGTCAGAATCATCAGAAAAAATAAAATCTTAAAAATATATGACATCTCTGCAAATAAAATCTACCTATATGATATCACATTAAGCTGCTGGTCTCCACCCCAGAGTTACTTACTTTTCTCTGTTGAAAATTATAAATTCTTTCTGAACAGCATCAAGATGCTCTTGAAGAAGGCACATCTTCAAAGGGAACATAACAAAGAAACAGAAGCATATTTAGCAGACACATGGGGACCTCAAGTAGCCAATAACCCATAGAGTATTCAGTGAGCCACGTGGATTAATTGAGGAGGTCCTGTTTCCAGAAGCACAAAGATTCTGAGAAGATGACATGATAGGAATCCCCCTCCTTAGCCCCTGTGATTTTTTGTATATGCTTGGCACAGGGAGTGGCACTATTAGAAGGTGTGGCCCTTTTGGAGTAGGTGTGTCACTGTGGGTGTGGGCTATAAAACCCTCATCCTAGCTGCCTGGAAGTGAGTCTCCTCATAGCAGCCTTCAGATGAAGATGTAAAACTCTCAGCTCCTCCAGCACCATGCCTGCCTGGATGCTGCCATGCTTCCACCTTGATGATAATGGACTGAAACTCTGAACCTGTAAGCCAGACTCAAGTAAAACCCTAACCATTGCTCCATTAGAATTAGGTACAATGCTTATGGAACTCTGGAATATATATATTTCACTTTCTGCTTCCAATGGAAAGTGCAGGTTAATTACAATTTCACTGCTAACACAGTATAGGTTATCCTACCCCTTGTGTCTCTTGCAGAAGAGCAGAGGGGAAATTATGACAATATCTTTTAAATTCTGGATACCTGCCTTCTGCTTGCTGCTTGCTGCTGTATCAGAAGGGTGAAGCCAAAGAACCTACTGGCCACTGTAGCCTTGCCTCCCTTATTATCAGAACCCCCCAGCATCAGGCAGGGGCAGGCTTCTGAGATGACCTCCCCAAGCAGCTCTTGAATGAATTGCACTTCCCCACGCTTGGTGGGGAGCCTACCTACCTGAGAGGAGTCACTTTTCTTCATTTCCTTCTCCCTTTTAGCCAGCCGCTTCTTTTTCTTGTGAAGAGGCTTGGACTCCAAAATCATTTCTTCCAGTTCAAAAGTGGGGTCACAATTGAGCCTGCCTTTCTGTAAAGAGGAAAGCAGGGCTCAGTTCACACATTTCTGTATCATTCCTAAGACATAGAAACCTACCACAGAGAGTAATGAATAGTCCTGATGGGGTAGCCCAAGAATAATAGCTTGGGCTCCTTCCAAGGATTGATACCATTTAATACCAGCATTATCTTTTATATTCTTTGATTGTTTAATTCAGTTATTCTTATAAATGTTTAACTACCCTTCAGTGATTAATGAAATAGACCATATTAAAATAATATTTCTAAGGTTTGGAATCCTGGGTTTCTCAGTAGGTCAGAATCATGGCCATTGCTTGGTCACCTTCCAAGGTCAGCAACCAGATTTCAATATCAGCATTTCTGAATGTGATGTCCAAGAATTTTCTGCTTGATAAATCCTCCAAATGAGTCAGATCTACAGAGAAGCCCAACATCTACAAGGTGGAGCTTCTCATAGGGAGTCAGGAGATGCTAAAAGAAGGAAGGTGGTGTCGGAGACAGGTGGTGCCCAGGCTCCCCCATAGTCATGCATCAGCTATGCATTCAATACAAACCTCAGCTCACCTTCCTGTTACTCACTAAAGTAGATGCTGGCACACTTGCATACCACCACACTGTTCTTCCTTCTAATGAGCTTCCGCCTGGCACCCTAACTGGGTACCTTATCTACCTGTTCATGGAAACAGTCACATCCCCATGTCCCCAGAACAAGTGCCTGACTTGGACTTGAACAGAAATCCCAGATTTCTTTCTACCAGCTTCTGCAGGAGCACATCACTCTTGCCAATGTTCCTACATACATTCTGTAGTATAATTGGAATACCAGGGAAAGAAAAGGAGAGAGGAGCTTCCGTTGGGCTTCAGCCTAAGGTTTATCCAGCAGTGATGCCATGGGATACAATATCCCTTGTTTGGGTACTCAAGCAATGGAAACTATGTCTCTGTAACTATTAGGTTTTTTTTTTTTTTTAATATGTATGTATGTATGTATGTATGTATGTATGTATGTATGTATGTATGTATTTTTACTGTTAGTTCCAAAAACTATAGATAAATATAATAAAGCTAACAAAACAAGAGAAATTATCCTGGAGTTTCCCCACTAACCAACTCATAGATCTCAATGGACATTAAAGATTATCTCTTTGCAAGAAGAAAAACAATCCTTTTCAATGAGCATATTTCTGAGAATGTCTATTAGGACGACTAGAACCATTTACAGGACAAATGCGTGGGTAAAGCCTAGAAGCCCAGATGTTGACAGCCTGCTTAGTTCCTTTCAGTCATGTGACTTTGAGTGTTCAATTTACCCCACATGTGCCTCCGTTTTGTTCTCTGTAAAGCTAGTGTCAGGGTGTTCTTACGTTACTGGTGAGATCCTCAAGTGAGCTCCCGGGTGGACGTGTACACAGAGCAATGTGAACAGAGTGTGGGAACAATGCGGGCTTGGGAAGCTTGACTCACGGTTGGAATGAAGCCTGGGATGAGCCTCTTCTGAAGGACCGCGTCCCAGTTCATGTCACTCATGTAAGGGAAATTCTGAATGTCCGTCAAGTGAGAAAAGCGTTGGTCTGGATTAGGTTCAAGCAGCTGCCAATGAAATACAAATAATTTTATTACTAGGAAGGCCAGACAAGTGGACCAAAAATAAAAAATAATAATAATCCCAACTAAGTATTCTAAACTGAGTATGCAATGGGAGTCCCTTGTACAGAAATTAAGCCCATGGTTTGCCAAGACAGTGATCCCTTCTCCTACCCGCATGCAAATCAGGTGGAGAATGTACAGTTTGCAATAACACTAAAGTCATGTTTGTAATATGATGAGTGCAAATGGCTTGTACCAGGAATTAAAAAGAACTTCCCTCCTGACTCCCCGACTGGGCGAGCCTGTTTTCTAAACCTCCACTTAACAAGTTCAAATCAAGAAGAAACAGTTTGAAGTGAACACTGCTTTGCAGAGCTAAGACCTGAAGCTGTGCTTTTCAAATGACATAAAACGGCCACCGAATCTTATTTCTTACTATTTTTCGTCCATTTATGACCCATCCAAGCCAATGTGTGGTCTGACTGTACTTGGCTCAGATGCAGCTCCAGACCACATCCAACACACGACTTCATTTTAACAGCAGTCAAGCAAGCATGTTCCCTACCCAAGGAGACACATCCATTTGTCCATGTGACAAAGTAGTGTTGACAGCAGTGTCAAACTCCCATTTGTTTCCAAGTGCTTTTCTCAATTTCTATACTTACAATGAATGGAATTGTACAAAGTTCTGTATGGGCCACAGTCATCGAATGACAGTTGTGCTGATCTCTGGGAAGGTGCTGGGAGAAGGGATCCAGGAGGAGAGAGTAGCCTGGGTAAACCCATGTGGTGATGTGATGGTGAGGAATGGGAGGAGAAGGCAAGAGCAGAGCCAAAGGAGGGAAAGGGTGACTGAAATTCACAAGGCTCGAAGGGCAGTTTACCACTGTATTGCACAATTTAGTTTGATCTTTATTTGAAGAGCAATTAGAAGATGCCGACTTAAGAGAAGGAGAGCAGTAGTGTGAGGAGTGGCAGACACACGCAACAAACCAGAAAGGCATGACAGCAGCTGGATCAGGGAGACAGCCAGAGACAGCGGCTTGAATGGCTACTGAGAATGTAAATCTAGGACCTGGTGGTAGACTAGATATTAAAAATTTCGAGTGAACCCTGGTCTCTGGCCTGCAGAGGTGGGTGAAGGGACCAGTCGTTGGCAGAGAGACTATTGGAAGACGCCTAAGATATATAAGGAAATTAAGAATTACAATCTGGACACAATGAGATTGAGAAGGCCTTGAGATATCCAAAGAGTTTTTTTAGGTTGAATTAAGAAAGCCATGCATTTGAGTTTGAGTGCGGGTTGTCGGGTTTTCTGGACTTCCTCCTAGGGTGCTTTCTTCTGTCTCACCTCCCCCCCCCACACACACACATTTTTTTTATTAGATATTTTCTTCATTTACATTCAAGTGCTATCCCATAAGTCCCCTATACACTCCCTCTGCCCTGCTCCCCTACCCACCCACTCCCACTAGTTGGCCCTGGCATTCCCCTGTACTGGGGCATATAAACATTGCTAGACCAAGGGCCTTTCTTCCCCAATAATGGCCAACTAGGCCATCTTCTAATTAGTTCTGATTAGTTCATATTATTGTTCCATCTATAGGGTTGCAGACCCCTACAGCTCTTGGGTATTCTCTCTAGTTCCTACATTGGGGACCCTGTGTTCTGCCCTATAGATGACTGTGAGCATCCACTTCTGTATTTGTTAGGGACTGTCAAAGCCTCACAGGAGACAGCTATATGAGGATCCTTTCAGCAATATCATGCTGGCATATGCAGTAGTGTCTGCATTTGCTGGCTGATTATGTGATGGACCACCGGGTAGGGCATTCTCTGGATGGTCCATCCTTTCATTTTAGCTCCAAACTTTGTCTCTGCACCTCCTTCCATGTATATTTTATTCCCTATTCTAGGGAGGAATGAAGTATCCACGCATTGGTCTTTCTTGATTTTCTTGTGTTTTAGAAATTGTATCTTGGGTATTCTAGGTTTCTGGGCTAATATCCACTTATCAGTGAGTGCATATCAAGTGACTTCTTTTGTGATTGGGTTACCTCACTCAGGATGATATCCTCCAGATACATCCATTTGCCCAAGAATTTCATAAATTCACTGTTTTTAATAGCTGAGTAGTACTCCATTGTGTAAATGTACCACATTTTCTGTATCCATTCCTCTGTTGAGGGACATCTGGGTTCTTTCCAGCAACAGACTCCCATCTTTAACATCAAAAATGACAGGAAGTAACACTGTCTCACCTTTTTAAGGAGGGATACCATCTCCTGTGACCAGGCAGAAGGGTAAGTTACAATTGCGGTCTCAAACATGTTCACAATTTCCTTGCTGGAAGTACTGGAGCGGATGTGATATGGTCTCTGATGGGAGAAAAAGAGAAAGAGCCTTCATTTATACAGGTCAAAGGGGGAAAATTGCAAGCATTTACAAGGTGAACTTTGAAACGACAAAACCTCAGCAAGAACCCCTTCAGGCTGACTGACAGGGAGCCATATGGACCACTGCAGAACTTTAAAGAAATGTCTCTGACATTTTTCATCAAAATATCCTAAGTCTTAAGAGCTTGTTACTTTACAGGTCAAAATATTTCAGTGGATTGAGCCAGTTTCAGACACACTGGTTTCAAACTGTTTTGTATATAACTTTTAGGTGTGTCTATATAAAAAAGGATATAATGAATAGAACCTTGAATTATCATATAAAGTTGATTACAAATTACAGGCTTACAAATTTTACAAATTATAAAATTATAGATCCATAATTTTCCATAGTCTCCTTATAGTTTATCTGAAATACAATGAAAGCTAGGTGTTTTGGGCATATGCTTGTAATGCTAGCACTCAGGAGGGGGAGGTAGGAAGATCAGGAGTTCAAGACTGACTTCAGGTACATACCAAGTTCAAAGCCAGCCTGGGATAGCAGAGAGTGATGCTCTAAAACAAAGAAACACACACACACACACACACACACACACACACACACACACACACACACACACGCAATCACAAAAACAAAACAAAACAAAACAAAACAAAACAAAAACACATAAAAAACTGAAAACATGAGAGATTTAAGAATAAAAAATTGTTCAGAAAATATCTCCAGTGTCTAATACTCTGATACAATAAAGTATATAGTAGAGAATTTTAAATAACAATAAAACTTTCCTAGAATACTCAGGGTCATCTATGGCTGCCAAGGACCAACCTTGGCTTAGAGAGAGGTTCTTAGAGAAGGGGTGTCTGGGGAGCATCGAAAGCAAACAACTTGAAGTCAAATCATAGTTCCAAGTTAATGACCTGCTTTGCTCAAGACAGTGAGAAGATTACTATTTTTTTTTAATGTTTTGCTCTCTTTGGAGATTTCCAGACAGCTCTCTCTCTCTCTAGATAGCTTTTTTTGTCTGTTTGTTTTAAGTTTTGCTATTAGAAACAAACAAACAAACAAAAACTTGGATAGCTCATCTCTTGCAAATCCTAAGCTGGCTCTGGGCTTTTCTTTTGCATATCAGTTCAGTCATTACCTCCAGTTTCCTTTTGATTACCTGTGAATCAGCATCCTGTGATTCCCAGGCCCTTAGTTCTTAGAGGACAGCAAGCACATATTTGTTTTAACATTGCCGATGAACTTAGAGATCTGCCTGCCTCTGTTCAGAACAGATAGTAAACTAGCTGGTGGGACCCCATCCTGAAATTACCATTTCTACTACACCTGGGCCTAATTTTGCTCTGTCCCAGACCAGCCCTGAACTCAGGAATCCATCTGCCTTTGTAAGCATTAACAGAAAACTTATCTGGGTGGGATCTCCCATGACTAGGACACCCTAAATCTCTATCTCCTTGCTTAGTATGTTTTTGACAGGTAGGCGCACAGTAGGCTTTTTGATCCTTTAGGTTCCTGAAGTCTCTCATATAATTTATATTACATCCTTGTTTTTTGAGAACTTAGATATTTTTAGACGTATGCTTTTAGAGTTCTTTTCCAGGGCCTTAAGGGCTGTCCTGAAGGTCCCAGCCAGTGTTGACCATTTGGCTAAGACATTAGCTACCTTCACCTCCCAGACTCATGCAGGATCTGATTATCATGGAGTCATTAACGTTAACATTCCTTACAGGGCATTCCTTGAAAGAAGAACATGAAATATGTACATTATTATACAAACAAGCCTTGAGCCCACAGCAAGTATCAACACCTGTAGAGGCCCATGACTGTTGGTCCTGTCCCAGGGACAGACACCATGTCATTCTGTCCCTACCAAGGCCATGCAGTATATGACTTTAGTTTGAATAGTAAAAAGGGAAAAGAAAAAGAATTAAAAGCCAAAATGAAATACATATGAAAATCTCAATTGGAAACTTGTTACTTTCTACCCTACTCCAAAAATTAAAAAAAAAAAAAAAAAGGTGTGTGTGTGTGTGTGTGTGTGTGTGTGTGTGTGTTGTTGTTGGTGGTGGTGGTGGTGGTGGTTTTATTTGTTTGTTTGTTTTTATAAAAAACAAGCTAGCGATGATGTTTCATCTGTCCACTGGAGGGCAGCCATTATAAACAGGAACTTCTCTACGGGGCTTTCCTGTACTCTAGAGAAACTGTAAGCAACTTACAGCCAGAGTGGATACTATATGCACAGGGACAGAACTTCCACATTACATTAATCACAGGACAGTTAATGTGTGTGTACACATTTATCATGTGACTGCCCTTTTCCAGATGTTTAAGTAATGGATGATGGATGAACTCAATTGGAGGAAGGAGAAGTGTTTGTTTTTCCCAGTAGTCAATTAAAAGGTTTTATAATGTAACCCTGTGCTACAGCTCTGATGTCAGAAGGATTTGGATGCTAGACCAGCTCATTCATTCTCTGATCTTCAGTTCCTTCATGTGCAAGATGAAGCTAGTTCATTGGCACAATGAACCACTGCCAAAGGTTGCTGGCAAAATGAGTGGAGATAATCCAGGGAGAGTTCTCTATGGCATGGCTTGTGGCTAGCCCACAATATAATGACGTCTATCAAAGAACCTTGGGATGTGCTGCCAATCAAGAGAGAGACTACACCAAGAACGAGTGTGTGAAAGGCAAAGTGTGAGATGGGAGAAAATGGTGCCTCGTGATGGTATTGCAAGGACAGAATGAAACAGTGGGTATTTGTATTTGACACAAGCCTGCCACCCCATCCCAGAGCTCAGGAAGCAGAGGCAAGAGGATGGTGAGCTTGAGGTTAGCCTGGACTACATAATAACTCTGCCTGCCTAAGAGAACACAAAAAATTTCAGCATAGCTGCCGAGGTTTATACAGAACAGTAAGGCTGGAGTGGCTCTGCCTTTCAGTGGCAGAGACAGAGATGACACACAGGTTAGTGTTTAAGGGCAGAGCCAGCCAGAGCACAGCTAAGCTCAGAGGGCTTGTCAGGCACAGTGTCACTAGTGCACCTGTAGTTTACCTACGACGATGCTTATAACTAAATGTTGCTGTTTTCTTTTCTTCTGATTAACTGTGTTTTGCAACATAGGCCTACCCCTTAGCGATTGCTTCCTAGAATGTGTCAAAACTGATGTATTGATCCTCCACAGATTTAATGTTTTAAATTAATAGTGTTCAAAAGCTACACAGTGGATAATATTAAACTATGTAAAAGATACACTCCATTTTTAACGAGTCAATAGTCTGATCACGTGAAATAGAAAACAAAAATTGATATGCCTGGAAATATTTGCAAGGTGATGTATTTACAAAATGGATTTAATTATGAAAGTAAAATACACTGAGGTGTTATCATATCATATAGAAAGTTATATATTTGTGTATATAATATATCATATTATATAATATATGTACATAATTAGTATATATATATATATATGTATATATATATATATATAATTGTCTCAATGGGAAGCTAAAGCATTATTTATGTTTTCAAGTTTCTAAATATATCTACATGTAAATATCTGATGATGCTTTATCCTTATGAAAATAGAAAGTTTTGGGAGTTAGTACAACAAACTGCCAGGGATTTTTTTGGTTTGTCTGTTTGCTGGTGCCAATTTTATTTTTGTTTGTTTTAACTTTCTACTTTTAAATTCTTCTGAGTTACATAATTCCCCCCCTTTTGCCCTCTAAGCCCACCCATATTCACCCCACTGCCAACATAATCCATAAATATTTATTTTCATACCTACAGCTAAGTATAGTTCTCTCATCCCTCATTAAGAACATTTTTCTTTGCAAAAGATGGAGACCATTACAAAAACAAAACAAAACAAAACAAAACAAAACAAAACAAAACAAAAAAAAACAACTGCAACCAGTCAAAATGCAGAGTTGTGGAGCCAGATCCCAACTGATATATCTACAACACAACTTCTGTACCTAAGGACCAGAGATCACTATGTAAGAAGTGTGACTGCTCTTGGCTACTTAGAGAAAAATGCAAAAGAAGAGCGATGAATTACAGTTGAAAATTATTGAGAAAAAAAAGAAGAAGAAAAGTTGCAAGTCTGGATTCTAGTCATAACATAAAATAAGGCAAAAAAGACAAAACAACAAAAGAAGAAGAAAAAAATATTTTAAAAGGAAAAAAATACAAGCTCACATAGTTATCTTATTTTGAAAAGAATGTGAAAGATAAGGCTGTAAGGAAATGCTGCTTGTGAGCTATGGGTTTACAAGAAGATGGAGGTGGGAGTATGCCAGCAGAGCCTGTTTGAGTTAAAGGTTACAGATGGCGGGCTGGAATGAAGAAAAGGTGTCACACAGTTGAACAGCTCCTGTTCCATCTTTATGGCCAAAGAGAACTAGTTGGACTCTGTTGTTTTGAACTAGATACCTCTTCCTGCTTTCTTATCTGTCTCCTCTCAGGTGGGACCTTCTAAACTATGTCTGTGCCCATCCGTTTGGAAGCACATGATTTGTCTGGCTTTACAGGGTCCTTGCTGGATGGGAACTCTGCCTCTGCCTTGAGAAGAATCATGGCTTCAGTCCCATACATACCAGGTTTGGATGATATTCAGATGACTCGTGAGACACTAGAGATGAGGTTGGAAGGAGAAAATGTTATTGCTACTGAAATATATTGAATATTTTATGTGGGTTTTTCAGGATCAAGAGAGAAAAGACATGGTCTAAATGTGTCCCTTGCACAGAGTCCTGTGTTGGAACTCTAATGCTGAGTGAGACAGGAGCTCTGGCAGACAGTTTGAGACAGATTACCCCCTCGTGGCACACGCTGACCAATTAAGAAGATTAGATGATCTCTCTCTTTTCCCTTTGCCTTCATGTCTTCTCCCCCTCCTTACCGTCTTTCCCCTCTACTTTCCTCCCCTTCTCTTCTCTGTTTTGTGAGGACACGAGAACCCAACATCTGACTTGGCCTTTCAGACTCTACAGCCATGAGAAAATAAATATTTTAAGTTACCCACTTTACAGTATGCTATTTTGGTAGGCTGGGCTAAGATAAAATCTTGGGTGGAGGGAAGAGATGGTATCTGAATTCTGTGTTAGGTTATACAATTTGTATAAAACACGATTGTATTATATTTCTTTGATATTCTTTCTTCTAGAGAAGAGTTTGTTGTTTGAGAAATGTTTCTACTGACAAGGACACTATTCCAGTTTCCAAAGAACTCATACACAGCAGCCACATAAGACAAGAGACCATCAAGATAGAGCATAAGTTGTCTGGTTCCTATAATTCACACTTATTTGAATATGGGTATCTGAATCGGAGCTCCATCCAGCAATTGCAAAATGATTTTCTTTAAACAGACAGGTTTATTTACCCAAGATAGTGAGATATATTGATTTCCCTTCACCAGGAGTTTTTTTTTTATATCCATATTATTAACTAACCTGTGTAATTAATATTAAGTGACAGATTTGGTGACACATATGGATTAACTTGTGCAGAGATCTCAAGGGGATATTATTAACACCAGACAGTGTAGGTGCTTTCTGATTTCAAACAAATTGCTTGGTTTTAGCAAACAATGCATTCTTTCATTCTGAATGGAACCCAAAGAGGCTGGAGAGATGGCTTAGTCATTAAAAAGCACTTGCTGTGCTGGCAAAGGGCCTGGGTAGGGTTCTGACACCTGAAAGTCCAGTTTCAGGGGATCCAGTGCCTTCTCCTGGCCTCCGAGCGTACTGCACGCATGCATGTGGTGTTCATTCACAGATACATACACGCAAACAAACAGATGTTTAAAACATTTTTTTCCTGGAATAAAAATAGATGAGAGTGCTTCTACTGTACCCGGCCTCTCAGCAGTTCATAAGCCGTCACCCCGAGGGACCACCAGTCGACAGCAAAGGAGTAGCCTGTTTCCTTCCTAGAGGTGAACATCTCCGGTGCTGTGGTGAGACACAGAAAAGGTCAGTTCCACTCCCCAAGACCCCAATCAATCTATTTTCCCAACACATTTCCTGCAAAGGAGAATTAACAGCTTGAAAGGTGCAAACATCTCTGATGTTTATTATTCTTTGGTAGATTGCGCACAGCAGGCAACATTTTTAAATTTTTTTTAATCTCTCTCAGCAGCCCCATTCATCAGCTAACATAAACAGCCATGCACAGGCCTTAATGGACAAACTCCTCTCTTATTTAGATGGTGAGCCTCTTGCATCATAGGTCCTATTGGGCTTCAAATGAACCACTAACTCAGAAACAAGGAGAGCTGAGGGGAGCTTGCTGTCTTGATCTGGGAAGTTGACACTAAAGGAGCTGAATGTATTTAACAGTCCCAAACAGTGTTCATAATAGCTTGGCTCTCTGTCTTGGGGATACCTGTATGGGTCAAAGGGAACAAATGTAGCTTGCTGTTGTGTGTGAAGGCACCCCAGGAAGTTTAATGCTTTGAATATCCTTGGGACATTTATACTTTGTAGTATAGACTCTGAGTTGACTCTCCTAGAAAGTACAGTCACCATCAACTGAACCTTCAGAGACGACACCCCCCCCACACACACCCAGGCCTTCTTTAAGCACTTTGCCACACCTTTCTAAGAAAAATACTTAGGTCCTAAATGTTAGAACAGGGGAAGCGAAGGTCCAGGCAAGACCGGGTTTGGGGCTGTTGCTCACTGGGGCACACACAGTGCCTTGTACAAAGCCTGACACTCAGAGTCAGTCAGTAGACAGAAGTTTATTGCATAGATGAGTGGACACTGAAGCCAGACCTGTGGTCATTAGCACTGCAGCTGTGCTGGGTTCAAATGTCGACTCTACTGCCTGCAGTACCCACAGGCAAATAAGTTGGCACAGCCAAGATCAGAATACGAAAACAAAAATCCTCTTCATTAGTTTGGAAAGAAAATGAATGAATACATGTCCAAATGTCAACATAGTGCATGCCATTTGCAAAGTACAAAAAAAAAAAAAAAAAAAAAAAGAAAAACGAGGGCTGGTGAGATGGCTCAGCGGGTAAGAGCACCCGACTGCTCTTCCGAAGGTGATAAGTTCAAATCCCAGCATCCACATGGTGGCTTACAACCATCCATAATGAGATCTGGCGCCCTCTTCTGGAGTGTCTGAAGACAGCTACAGTGTACTTACATATAATAAATAAAATAAATCTTAAAAAAAAAAAAGAAAAACGAAAAAACAAACAAACAAAAAACCCAAAACATATACACACAAAACCAGTATACAGATTCAGAGGACATGGGATCTATATACTCAAGCCTGCTTGCCTGTGCATTTGAATACTGACTAAATTTCTGTGGACAGCTTCCTATCACAGGTGTAGACCGTTGGCATCCTTATGCTAGGACTGACTCTAAGAGCTTCTCGCTGGGGAACTAAGTGGGTCTCACGCCCTGGTGAATTCATGTTTCACAGATCACTGTGTCCTGTCTTCCAGTCCCAAGTCCCAGTGCAGCTGGGGAGATAACAGCCCTGACCCCACTCTGCTCCCACCCACCCCACCCCCAGTTAGAAGCTCCCAGATAGAATGGACTGTATTTTTGTGTTCTCTTTTCAGTAATGTACCCCAAATCATCTCCAAGGAGACAGGTGTCAAGCAGTGCACTTAGAAGACATCCAGACAATTTGGAGGCATGGCAGAGGCACTGCTCTTAGAGAAACGCCAAACAAAATAAGCATTACTCCATGAAAGTAGCACTCTCTGTCATATCAGGTCACCCTGGGAAGAGATGGGACTATTTGTTGTTGTTGTTGTTGTTGTTGTTGACATTTTCCACTGCAAGTGACTATCTATCTTTTTGTCTCCTGTTTCTCCTGTTTTCAATCACGGAGGCATTCGTATATGCATTCCTTTACTAAGCAAATATTCATGGGGTGCTAAGCACTGAGCAGTTATGTTGGGAGTTTAAGAGCAAAAACCACAAGCCGAGTGTGGTGGCACACTCCTTTAATCCCAGCACTCGGGAGGCAGAGGCAGGCGGATTTCTGAGTTCGAGACCAGCCTGGTCTACAAAGTGAGTTCCAGGACAGCCAGGGCTATAAAGAGAAACCCTGTCTCGAAAAACAAAAACAAAACCAAAAGAACAAAAACCACAACAACACACAAAGTACCATGACACTTTTAAGCCCTCAAGGATGCAGAGGGAGGTGCTGAAGGGGTTTCTATGATTCTTTGAGAAGATGCCCTGCTCCTGAGAGGAGCCACACAGAACTGGAAAGACACCCGCTTTCCTCCAAATAGACTGGAGAGGGGGGGCTACATATGTGGAACTTTTTGTGTGGAACTTTTTTCTTTTTTAAAAGAGTCTTTCAACATATACATTCAGAAAGTATCTGAAACATAAGAGAAAGGAGAAAGTATTCAGAAGCCAGCGTCCCTGTAACTATCACACCCATTGAGAAGCACAATCTTGCCCCCGCCCCCACCACTGCAATCTGCCTTGTCCACCCTGCCTGGAACTCACTATCCTGAATTATAATTGAGTCATTGTTTACCATAATATATGAGTGGGTTAAACAGCAGTTTAATTCCCCTATACTATATATACCTCCAGGGGGCTATAAACTAGTGGGCTGAGGGAGTGGCTAGCTGCATAGCTATTTATAAAAGTTGTTTCAAGCAATGATAGTGAGGGAAACAGTAACAAAGCAAAACGGGAAAGAGGAAGGAAAACAGCCTTGCGGTCTATCAAGTCAAATGCTCGGCTCTGTAGTCATCTCTGTCTTGCTTTTACAGTTCAGTATTTGTTTGTGATTTACCCACATTACCAGGTGTGTTTACTTTGAGTTTAATGCTACATTAATATATGGTAATTTACATACCTGTCCCATTGTGGATGGCTGTTCGGGTTATCTTCAATTTGGGAGTGTTACAAACAGTGCTGCTTGGACCATTCCTGGGCCAGTATGATTCTGTATCTTTACTGATGTTGTCAGCATGGGGTATGCTGGGTGTACATCTCACACACCCAGATAAGGCCAAGCTACTCCCCAAAGGCCTGAGTGTTCACACCCAGACCAGGGGCCAGAGTCCCTTTTGTTCAACAGCCTTTTCCACACTTGCACAGATTGGTTGCAGATGCCGTTTGATTTCATTGCAATTTAAAGTGAACCTCCACCGATTGCTAATAGGCTTGCCAGATTTTATATGCTTAATTGGGTATTTGATCATCATCATCTGATGTGTTCACAGCTTAAAAACATAGACATTGGGCTTTTGCCAGGATGTAAGGAAAGAACCCCCCAAATAATTCTATAACAAAAACAACACACAAGATTTTACAGAAATGATCCCAAGTCCCATTCTTGAGAAAAAAAATGTACAAATGATGAGTTTTGGGGAAAAAATAAACAGAAAAATACTGTAAATTCCATATATTAACTTACATTATAAAGATACGGTAAACCAGCAGCTGACTGAGACAGAAACAGATACTTACACCCAAATGTTGGATTGAAGTCGGGGATGCCTATGGTTGAATTAGAGGAAGGATTGAAGAAGTTGAAGGGAAGAGCGACCGACCCCATAGGAAGACCAGCAGTCTTAACTAACACAGACCCTAGGGAGCTCTTACAGGCTGAGCCACCAACCAGGAGAATACAAGGCGCTGATCTGAGGCCTCTGGGACATATGTAGTAGAGGTCTACCTGGTCTAGACTCAATGGGAGAAGATGTGTTTTATCCCTGAGAGAATTGAGGCCCTGGCTAAGAGGGAGGCTTGCGGGGGGGGGGGGGCTATTGAAGGCAAGGGAAATATGAAATGAGGAACTATGGAAGGGGGCATGGAGAGGGGAGCCAATGGCTGGAATGTAAATAAATAAAATAAAGCTATGGCAATTAATACCAAAAGTCCCCGAGTACTGATGCTAGTATATGAAATTATTTAGATGATGGTGAATGATTTTCAAATTGTCATAGAAGAGATGTGTTTTTACATAAAATTTCCAAATAATTATTTAATAACCTAATGAAAATAAAGGTCCTTAGTTAAATATATGCTTGGTGAAAGTAATGTAGAATTGGTGCTAAGTAAAAATGAGTAGAAGAATATCTAAGATCTGGGAATAAAAGAATCTTGATAGAAATAATAGCTTCCATAACAGAAACCCTGAAGCAAGTCCACAGACACACCTCAAAGACAGGCATGGACTACATGCGCCAAGCCTTGGGCAAGAGTCCTAGCCCTCCACACAAACAAGAACAGGTTGATCACATTAACGAGATGTTCAGTGTTTATGTCAGCAACCCAGCAGTCAGCAGACAAAAGCAAGGAGCTTGCTACATGTTCAAAGTCTGAGCTACGTAGTAAGTTCCAGGCCAGCCAGAGCAAGATGGAGGGGCTCTTCCTCAAACCAATGAAGAGAGAGGGCACTTCTCTACCAATAAAACAACAGCTATCATATGCTATGGCCTAGTATTGGACAATAGGGGAAAATGAGACACATTGTTGTCATGGATTCTGATCTACAGAGACATGCCAAGAATGTTAGCTCTGTTTACTAACATGGAAAAATCAACAGTATCAGTCATCAGACAAGACTCAGACTCTGTGGGCAGAGGGCAGAGGGCAGAGGGCAGAGGGCAGAGGGCAGAGGGCATCACTTCCAGTAGCAGTGTGTTGACTGACTTGAACTGAGGGCATCAGATGGCTTAACCCAGTGCTTCCTAATGCTGCAACTCTTTAGTATAGTTCCTCAGGTTGTGTGGACTCCAACCATACAATTAATTTCATTGTAATTTCAAAACTGTCATTTTGGACTGTTATGAATCATAATGTAAACATCTGATATGCAGGATACCTGATATATGAAAAGGTCATTTCACCCCTAAAGGGGACTCAACCTATAGGTTAAGAGCCACTGTCGTAGACCATGCTCCTAGCAACTCGTTGGACCTGTTTCCTAACTGATCAGACTGGTCACTTCTAAAGTGGAAGGAGCAACAGCTACTGTCATATAGAATTGTTTTTAGAGCCAGTGACCCAAGGCCTGTTCCCAGAACGTGCTCAGCTTGCCAGCAAATGTCAGTCATTATACCATTATCACTGCTGGTCCCCCAAATGTTCCAGGCTAAATGTGTCTAGATTCAGGTTTAATTTCATGCTCTGTCAATCACTTGCTCTATGGTTATGATCACATCACTTTCTCTCTGGGTTGGATGTTTTTAATGTATGAATAAAAATAGTGGCAATATCTACCTCACAGGATTGTTTTGATGATGCAATAAATATTGAAGACTTAGCAAAGCACCTGGGACATTGTAAGTGCTCACTACACAATAACAATTGTTATAACCTTTATTTATATTAAAGAAGCTTAGTCTAATCTAGCTTCTAGAAATGTAAAGATAAATGTGTCCACAGAAAGAGTTTGATAAATATTACAATTGCCCATTAAAAACGTGAAAGTTGGCCAGTCCCTGACCTTGTGCCTACATTCCAATTTACTCATTTTACTCTATGAAATGCTAGATATGAAAACTGTGAAAAAATAAATTATACAGATATATGCTTAGAATTATGGGGGATAGGAGAGAAGGGTGCCCCCTTCACTTCTGTCACCATGGAAATCTTCCCTAGAAACCCCAGATGCACTCTTTCTGATTTGGCGCCAAGAAAATAGCCTATAATGTGGAAACCCAGGAAGCCTGGGGGACAAACTGGACAGACCAGCAGGCCTGGATATTCCCTTTTATCACTTGATTGCCATGGGTTTCAGAAAGAAAAATGGTCTGAATTGTCTGCACCGAGTATTTTTGAAGTGACAAAAGAGATTTATTCCCCCACACCAGTCATTGAAAGCCATGAAATCTGCAGTTGTTCAAATGTTACATAAAATAAGGCTGACTTTTATTTTTCCAGAGACAATCTAGTGGTGGACTTTTATGTAAGAGCCCCCTTCCCTTGTGTCTCATCACAGGGAGGAAAGGGGATAAACTAAAAGAGAGAATTGAAAGTGGCATTGCTCTTCCCCATCTTTCAAGTTCAGACATTTTTTTCTATGAAATTCTCTGAGCGTATCTAGCTTGTACCATTCATTCCACCCTTTACAGAGCCCCATTCCATTTCAGCAGCTTGGAGATCTTAACTAAGAGAGTTGCAAAAATGGAAAGTGGGATTCTTTCTTCTATCATCTGCTAGCAACCCTGCATTGTTTCATGTCTTGCTTTATCGGGTTGGTATCCCACCTCCACCCCACTGGATAGCTCATCAACCATCAAGACCCAGTAAATTTTAATCCCCTTGATTCTCACAATGTTTCAGATACCTTAAAATCCAGTACAGTCGACTGACTTTGAAAAATGGTCTCTGAGAGCTCACTCAGGCACATTACCAGACTGGATGTTTTACCACTCAGTGTACAGATGCAGGACTGGGCTGGCTCTTAGATGTCTCCATCGCTTGTTTCCTAGCAAGCACGGCTTATGTTTCAACATATAAGAGGGGATCATGGAATCCTCCAGCAAGTATGATGAGTCTGTCCCACGGTTGGCAGAGCTTGTCAATTCACTTGCCCAGCAGTAAGCTAATGACTTTCTAAGTCTGATGATTTCAGAGGACTCACCTTGAGAAAGTCTGGTGCAACTGTTGGCATCTCCAGTAAGCTATACAGATGTGAGTCTCCCATTTAAACTCTAACCCCACAGTGGAAGTACCTCATGAAGTTGGACCACAGGTTCAACCTAGTTCCACCAAACACAGTGGAGTTCCACCTCCACTGCTAAGACTTGACTCCACAGTCAACAAACCCTCAGGAACAACGAGGGTCTATTAACTCAGGAATTGGCTTGTTCAGCATACAGACAGACATCTAACCCAAATCTGAATCTTAGGGTCCTGCTATTACTGCCAACCCAAAAATTGACAGATAATTACGAGTATTAACTCAGATCTTTAGAAATGATATGGGAAAAGGATGCATTCCTTTCCTGTGAGAACCACATGCCTCCTGATAAATAGTTCTCTATATTTTCCAGAGTGGAGATGGGGTACCGAAAGTTCTATTGGCATAGCATCTCTTTGAAGATAAAAACACTAGCATCTGAAGTTAGAATTTGTAGTTGATTTGTTGCTACGTTTAAATGTCGATTTTATGGGCTGTTTGATGCCTAACCCTACATTGTTAATCACCGCTTTGTGAGTTCTTAATCATCAAGGGGAAAAAGCAGTTCCACGAATCACTGTAAATAAAAGCATGCACATAGCAGAACAGTTCTTAGGCATGACCCAGTCCTCTTTTATAATAACCTAATTGATGAGATTGTTATGAAAATGAAATTGGGAAGGTGGTTTGAAAACTTTACTGCATTGTGCATGTGTCTAGTATTTGTCCCCAATAGAGGAGTTAGAGAAAGCACTGAAGGAGTTGAAGGGGATTGCAACCCCATAGGAAGAACAACAATGTCAACCAACCAGACCCCCAGAGCTCCCAGGGACTAAACCACCAACCAAGGAGAACACATAGCTCCAGCTGCATATGTAGCAGAGGATGGCCTTGTCAGGCATCAATGGGAGGAGAGGTCCTTGGTCCTGTGAAGACTCGATAGATGCTCCAGAGTAGGAGAATTGAGGGTGTGGAGGTGGGAGTGGGTGGGGCGAGTGAAAGAACACCCTCATAGAAGCAGGGGGAGGGAGGATGGGATAGGGGATTTCTGGGAGGGGGGATACTGGGAAAGGGGATAACATTTGAAATGTAAATAAAGAAAATATCCAATTAAGAAAACAACACTGACAGTATTAATTTTCTCATACTGTATGATTCTACTTACTTCTGATTCTTTTTGTTTGATTTGTTTTGTGTCCTCTCCTACTGGCATATAAATTGCATGAGGTAGAGACTGTATGTATGTTGCTTGTTACTGGGTCACTGTCATCTCAAAACCCTTCCACAGTAATCAGTCATTGACTAAATTCATACACTTTTCCCTCAGAAACAGATGCACACGGTCATATAATAGCATTTGCAGAATGTTCCTCATGTCCCTTGTGAGTCCAGATCACCCCATGTCGCTTGCTAACACAGAGGCCTCAGCCTCATTTCAGACCCATTAAATCAATAGTCCCCACGTAAAGCCAACCAGAAAGGAGCTTGGCAGCTCCAGGTCCAAGACCTTATGGATTTGACCTGCAGTGAGTGGTATCGAGAAGAATCAGAAACAAAAGATTTGTTATTACAAACAAAAAAACACCGGTGAGGTTGCTCATACCCACCCATGTAAGGCTTGGTGCCAGCTACGGTGGTGATCCGGGTCTCCTTGGGCAGCATGGCAGCAATGTTGAAGTCTGTGATGTGCACATGCCCTATGGGGAGAAGAAGACCAGAAAATGTTACATCCCTTCCACCAAGAAGAACAGCCATACATCTAACTGAAAAAGCCCTTTATGCTTAGCCTGTTCCTTCTGGTATGCTAGCTGCAACTGAGCACAGGCAATAAAAACTCCCTTATTCCAGCCTCAAGGCCAATGAAGTCTTAAACCAGCAGGTCTACAGCAGCCAGAACACGATATGCAGCTATTAATCTCTGACTATAAACTTGTAGTTCAACCCCCGACTATTTGGAATTTGGTGGATGAGTTCATGATCCAAGAGCTCTTCTGTGTATTATGGTCTGCTGGCACGGTCTAGACTGTTCATTCTGTGCATACCATGAAGGATACATACAGCCTTAGTCTCAAAAAGCATCACAATTCTCATGATCTCTTACTGAATCTTTTTAAAAATACAACTACAATTGCTAGCCCAGGTATGAATATGCATTTTTCTGTTGTTGCTGTTCTTGGTTTTTTATAAGACATCATTTGCATAGGGGAGTCGGACAGGGCAGGTTACATTCAGTGACCTCTAAGTGCTATCAAGGGACAACAGGCAAAATTCAGACTTTTCTTTAAAAGGATTGGGGTCTAGGAGACGTGATCTGTGTCCAGACCTCTGCTCTTCTTTGACTGGTAGTGGACATTAAGTCCTTTTCTACATTGAGCCTAAAGCTTCCTATATTAAACAATGAAGAACAGAAGTAAGGGGAAGGATTAAAGGAGCCCAAGGAATCAAGGACAAGAACACCTACAGAGACAGCTAACCTGAGCCCATAGGGGCTCACAGACACTGAACCAACAACCAAAGAGCATGTGCAGGCTGGACCTAGGTCACTGACACATTTATAGCAGATTTGCAGCTTGGTCTTCATGTGAATCTCCTAACAATTGGAATGGGGGCTGTCTCTGTCTCCACTGACTGCCTTTGGATCCCATTCCCCTAGCTGGGCTGCCTTTTCTGGCCTTACTGAGAGAGGATGCATTTAGTCCTGATGAGGCTTGATGTGCCAGGCTGGGTTGGCACCCTTCTCTAAGGAGAGTCTCTAAGGAGAAGGGGGTGGGGGTAGTGAATGGGAGAGAGGGGTGTGGGACTTGGGGACTGGGAGGAGAGGGGGAATGGGGACTGTGATGGGGATGCAAAATGAATAAACAGATTCATAAAAAAATTAAAAGTGTGCAGGCCTCTGTAAGTTATGACACACAGCAACGAAATGGGTCTTTTGAGGTTGTAATACACAGCAATAAAAGGTATGTGTAGCACTTAAGTTTTGTAGGAAGAACATCTTATATAAATGTGTTCCAGGGTTCCTCCATTTATATCTGGAAGGAAGAAAAGGGCAGTGCAGGAAGCTCAGGCCGACAAACCTGTTATGTTGGCTGTTAGCGCACCAGTTATCTGCCTTCCTCGGAGCTTGAGGCGTTGGCATTTCTATTTGCATGTGTCTGCTGTTTTGATGAGATGATGGCATTACAGAGGAAACAGCACCTGATTCTCCTTTCAGGGTCCCTAGTCCTAACTCCTCATGCTCTGCTTCCGGTAGCATGCAGCTCGTGGCTGAAGAAAACTTTATTACCATCAACATGGTTCGATTTTGTGAAAAAAAAAAAAAAAAAAAAAAAAAAACCACTTCTTTTTGTTCAGAGGACATTTTCATAAGGTAAAATCAGCATTAGTCAAATTGAAAGTTTAAAGAATTCTTGGCCAAGTGACACCAATGAATGACATCAGTAGTTCTCCTTGACATAGTGGAGGTTGTCTCGGTTTCTTTTTTTATCTACTTCTCTATAGACTATGCTCCAAATATTGGACACTTTTGTAACTCCATGCAAATTAAGTGGGCCTGAAGCTGTCACTGTCATGAGCCTGTTCTATTGAGTCAGAATGTATGGCATTAAGTCTATTCTCCACCCTTAACCAGCTATGTTACCTTGGACTACTAGTTCGCTGTGCTCTCTGACCATATTCTTCTTACTACATAAGGTTATAGGAAACTGAAAGCTAGCAGTGACCTTGGAAGACTTAGCCCAGCACTTGTCAGGGCATCAGAATTCTGGAAAATCACTATCAGAAACTAAGGTACACGTTTACAAAACACATATGCCTGTGTCTCACTCCCCTGCAGCTACAGCTGGACTGACAGGAAAGCCTGGGACCTGCATTGGAAACAGCAAACTCCAAATGGACAATCAGGAGCATCCAGGCATGGACCCCTTTCCTGGAACCTGAGGCTGTTTTCCATTATCAATTCAAAGGTTACATAGACTGGCGTTGAAGTGGAATATAACGATGCTTTGGATAGGCCCAGCTCTCTCTGAGCCTGTTCTTGAATGAGAAGCATCAGCATCACTCAGGAACTTGGAAGAACCTCTCCTAATCTATGCATCAGAAGCACTAAGTTCCACGGAGCAGCACTTCAACACGCCCTTCAAATGACTGGGATACCAGAGGGAGTTTGCCATCATTGCTTTGAAAGAAGACCTGGCTCAGTGGAATAATGAGACTGCTTCAGGAAAACAAACAAACAAATAAAACAAACACACACACACACACACACACAAACAAAACGGCCTGGTGGTCATCGATGATAACTTTCTGCATAATGATAACTTTGGCTGAATGAATCCTGATTATTTATTTTTCCCATTAATATTTGCATGATTCCTTCAGGGTTCAAGATGCTGTCCCAGTTTGTCCCAGAGAGGTGGTCCCTGTTGTACACTTTGCTTATAGCAAAGTCCCTAGGATCCAGAAGTGGCAGAATTGGAGTTAAGATCGAGAGGCTGTTTTACAATTGAGACTTTCCTCTAGTGACCCTTTGGTTCCCATTCTGAATTCCCCAAAATGCTCTTTGTTCTGTCACAACATCAGAGGACTGAGAAACTTGCAGCAAGTTCCTTTTGATTAACTCAGACATTTCCCCCTGTGGGAATCAAGAAAGAATGACAGAGAATTGTCTGAGGCCTAGGACTTATGGGGGTTCTGGCCGATGGCCTTGAACAACTTTCTGGTGCCATCCTCCAGGCTGAGCCTCCATTTTCAAGGTTGCTTCTCACCTGAACTCTTCCTTCCCTGCTAGGTTCTCGCCTGTGCTGGGAGGGTGACATCCAAGGGTGAACTCACTGTGGTGGGATTGGAGGAATGAGGACTTCCCTTGAGACGGAGGGAATTGTACGCCTCCTTCCACAATCCAGACCTCCAAGCAACTCCTGGAATAAAGTTTCCTAACCCCAGGACTATAGAGACACTAGAGTTATTAAGGCTTTGCTATAGAGCTGACCTGGGCATTGTAAGATGTGTGGTATAAAGTTCTCTGGTAAAAGACTAAGAATTTCCTGATCCAGATACCTGGGGAGGGTGGGTGGGCTCCCCCTCGGACAGCTTAATAATCTCAACTCATTTTACAGGGCTGGTGAGTTCAGCCACCACTGTTGTCATTAGCTATACTCTTCATCACTGTGGCTCTGTTTAGTCTGAAGCACTTTCCACCAATACATTTCTCTAGGACATTGTATTTAATCAGCTGATACTGGCCATAATTCTGGAACTACTCCTGCTTGCAGGTGTTTACAGTATGTTCAACACGCTTTTCCTATGATGCTAGATATTCTCAACATCAGTAAGACATGGCCGTCATTATCTGGGGTCACACATATCAGCCTACATCTTCAATAGGACATGTTGATTTCTCAGCAGCTGTTGGACTCTGCCTGGAGAAAGTTGATAAGATTAAAAAGCGCTTTTCTTTCTCACTCTCAAGACTGAAGTGTTAAAAAAAATTTGTTTCAGAACATTGAGCTGTGATTCATCCAGGACCTGCCGCCATATTGGTTCTGAAGTAGTATAAGTGAGATATCTGTAGGGAACAGTAACTTCCACGCTCAAAATGAAAAACATTTTTTACGTCAAATGCTGCGCTGTAGAAAGAGTCTCCATCTTGGGTGATCGCACATAAATGCCACTATTGGCTGGCGAATATGAACAATATGAATCATTAGTATAAAACAAAGGCTTAGCCTGTTACTGCGCTCAGGTGAATTAAGATAGCTGCCGAATGACATATACACCACTCATTTGAAAGGAGAAGCACAGAGGATGCATGTTAGAAAAATTGCACAGCTGCCCTTCACAGCTGCTAAAATCTCCAGGCCAGGGGTGAAATATTGAAAATGTGGTGGTAGAAATGATTGAAGCCACATCTCTAAGAGGTGCATGGAGGATGAGAACAGCTGCTGCTCCAAAGGGCAGGCATCCATCCCATTGGTTCTCATAGAAACAAGCACATCAGGAGCTGGGGAATTCAATCATTTATGAACAATGAACTTTGGTTCAGGAACAGTGTTAAAGTCCTGGGTTATTTTGTAACCTAAATAAAAATTACTTCAAAACAATTATTTTATCAAGAAAAGGATTCCTGGGATAGTGTTTACAGAATGGTTCCCAGATTTTCTGTTTGCCTGCTCCTATTTTACTCATTTCCAGATAATTTTTTTCTTTTATTAAAAGCAATAATTCTGAAGGGGAGTTCAGAGTGGGAATATGACATAGTTTCTTGTTGTTGTTGTTCACGATTAAATCTTGAAGCGATGAGAGTGCAAGGGAGCATTGGATATTATCCATCATCTGAGGCACTGGAACATCCCCCAGGAAGACTTGAAAGACACTTCCCACATCTCAAGCTACAAAGTACTGACTGGAATGAAAATGTCAAGAACAGTGACTTTCGACAATTGTCCAAGTGAAGGCAGTCCGAATAGACCATGATATGTGGAGGTGTTTGAAGACTAAGGATAGATGATCTTGTTTAAATTCAGGATTCAATAAGAAAAGAAGGATCTTTCATGCATTGCATCTCGAGAGCCAAAGTAATTCTCTGGGGAAGATGAGTAAACACTTGACTTTGATACACTCTAACCACAGAGATCTTGACTACATCAGACACAAGCTGCTCTACACAAAGCCACACAGGGTGTTAACATAGTCATTGTTCAGCTCTCAGACCCTCTACAGTTTCATGAAAGTCATGCTTCCAGTTGGCTCTAAGAGGGTTTACTTTTCTTTTGTTATGGTTGGCATTGCAGCATTGGTTGGTATAGCCACTGTTGTGTCAATGTTTGTAATGACCCCGGGATGTAAATATTCTTGTTTTCCAAATGGATAAAGACACAGAGACTGTTTAAGGCAACATCACCAAACTCTGAGAGCTAGTAGTAGTCAACTGGGTTTTAAAGCAATCTGGTTCTGGCACAAATACTTTAAACAACACTATAATCAGTTTCCCCCAAGGCTAGGCTCTCTGTGAGTTTAAACTCGAAGATTAATGGACTCACTCACTTTCTCCCTCATTTATAATCACCAATTTCCAAGAAAAAAATAATGAGGAGGAGGAAGTAAAATGAAGGACAACAGGATAAAGTATGTTCTAACAACTGATGTTAAAACCAGAATGGAAAATGCTTCCCTGGGTAACGTCTACTCAGTCTCTACACACAGCCTTTACAAATGAAGTGACAGGAATTCTTGCCTAAGGGCAGCTGTCTATCACGAAAGGGAAGAAACAAAGCAGCACCTGGTTCTGCTTGCCAGCTGTAGTTTCCAGAAGTCTTGGTGGCACAGAGTTGCTTTTTGTTTCAATTACAAAAAATAAAATAAAATAAAATAAAATAAAATAAAATAAAATAAAATATTTTTAAAAAATGGCCTCGGTCAGCAGCCCTTCTCCTCAGTTATGAAGATGCATAGAGTGTATTTTAAGCAGCCATGGGAAGATCATGCCTCCCATAGAAGGCTGGAAGAGCTGGTGTTCTCATGAAGGTCACCTTCATGCTAAGTCTCAACATTGCTCACATTTCTGAGACTCAGAAATGTGTTCCAAAATGTCAGAAGCTATAAAGTTAAAGAAATAAGACATTGGGAGGAAGTGGGGGTAAAAAATCCCTTCAGACAGACCATAAATAAGTGATGACTTTGTCCTTGGAGATCAGGGGCCATGCACAAAGGTGTTTCTTAGCTCTCTGAACTAGGGTGGGTCTGGGAAAAATCCAGTTCCAATACAAGTAGGCAAATGAGTGATAAGGAATAAGTAATCCTTGGAGTTTCGTTTCTAATTGCAAATCCTGCTTACTGAATACGTGGAGTAAATAAGGATCTTCACAGGTTTAGTTTTGCTTTGTAGAAGATTTCCAACCCAGAACAAGGATAAAGCCATCACTCTTGAATAGGCAAGGGAGCTGAGCAGCCTGGGACATCACATGTCTTGAGCAGCACATACTACTTCTCCAACAATGGCCCTAGTAATCCAGGACCCCCACCTGCCTCTGTCTGCATGTACTCCTGCTTCAAACAATAAACTGAGTTGTTCCGTGGTGGTCATATAGCAATACTCACTTCTATTTTAACATATTTTAAGACATAGTAAGGAGTGAGGGAGGCAGGAACATTGGCCATCTACCCCAAACTGGTTTGGGATTCATGTGCCTTACAATATCCTCCGAGTGAGCTTGTAGGTAAAATCTTTTGTTTACTCTCTTATACTTTGTGAAACTGGGCATGCATGTTGTTAAAATCAGATGCATTGTGGGAAAGAACATTCACACTAAACAAGGGTTTACATCACTCAAGTCTACACAACAAAACAGAAAGACCCTACTCCTAGCAACTAACTCTTTCTCCCGGGCCCCATGAGACTCAGAGAATGGTAACTGGGGCTCTTGGACATTCTAACTCCAGCAGGCTACTGCTCCTTTGCAGGGTATCCTCTACTGTCTTGAAATAAAAATGCTTTGCCATCTGTGTGCACTTTTTCAATTATCTTAATAAGTTATCCAGAACCTGGAAACACTTACTGTTAACAGTGCCCATCAGAAGCACTCTCCCATTTATACCATGAAAGCTGTACACCATATAGGATTCCTTGATATAGTGCAAATAAATGCAAACAGACATTGTAAAACCTTGAGGAGAGAGCTGGGGAGATGTTTCTGTGGTTAAGAGCAATTGCTGCTCTTTCAGAGGAACCAGGTTCCACCAGCAACACCCACAAGAGGTTCACAGTAATCTGCAACTCCAATTCCAGGCAACAATATGCCTTCTTATGACCCGGCAGTGTACGTACATGGTACACAGGCATACATGCAAGCAAAAAAAAAAAACTAATACACATAAAATTAAAAAGTTTTAAACATGTTAAAAAGAGACTCTGCATGTTTCATTATGTTGGCGAAAGCTTGTATCTAACAGGAGCTCTTAAACTCTAGGCATCCACAACCCCCTCCTTGATTAGTGCCGCTTTCCCCTATCATTTTATATCTGGGTCCCATTATACTATTTTTGCATTATTTTTGCATAATTATGTTATCGTTTTTCTTTTAGCTCACTTATCTTCTTAACTGAAAAAAAAATTGAATATAAGACTTGATAGCTCCTCTGTAAATGCAGAAGGAATTTGCTTTCCTAAAGGGCAAAGCATGAAAGGGTACACAGGCAAAATCATCTCAGTTCCTTGGCAGATACTATTACCTGGCCAATGCTCTCTGTTTGGACAAGCAATATCTTTCCATGAAAGATATTATGGAAGACTAGTACTGAAACAAACACAAATACTTTTCTGGAAGAGAAGTAGTACTGGAAGAAAATGACTTTCTCATTATGTCAATTCAATGTTATTCAAGAGTCTATTATTGGATTAGTCCATTGTTATAAAGTTTCCCTATCTCATCTCCCTTATGCACAGATGAAATCTGAACACAGAAATATGTGTGCATATACACACATATGTCAAATAATCAAGCTAGGGTAAGCAGTGTGTTGTATACCTGTCATAGAGACAATTACAAGCAAATCATTTACTTACCATGTTCATCAAGTAAAATATTGTCAGGTTTCATATCCCTGGGGGGAGGAAATAAGGAAAAGATAAAGTTGTTCATGAGAAGACAAACAGCCAAATGAATATGGTAAAAGCAAAACTGCTCAATAGATCTTATTTTGGGTTGAAACATTGTGCCAGCATTGCCTTCCATTATCATAGAATCTATAAGACAGTTAACATTAACTGTGGAGGTTAGAAAACTACAGATTCAGTCATGGTCACACATTAGTAAGTAGAAGAATTGGGCTCTGAACCTGGGTTACTCTCATTCACAAAGACTCTTAATTGCTATAGCATGAAAGTATTGGTCCAGAGGGTTTTATGGAACATTTACATCGACATAAAGTAGTATGTGTAATATCAGTCATTGTCTTCCTGTGAAATCCCAGCTACATATGGTTCAATGCCTTTCATTGCTTAATTATTGCACTAGGGGTGTAAAAGGGAGCGATCATTTATGCATTAGTGTTTAACATGATGACTAGTTGATACGCATTGTGTTGAGCATTGGATATTTGCTAAGGTGGTCAATTTCTGACATTCTCAAAGCTAAGAAGTTAACTGCATGAGAAGGTAAAGGTAATTTGCTTGATAGTAATACTCATTTCATTTGTACATTTATTTCAATTTATATATTTATTTCAATTTCAATTCATTTCCACTTGTATATTTACAAAACCTCTTATCGTGTTCTATCTATCTATCTATCATCTATCTATCTATCTATCTATCTATCTATGTGTCTTTAAATTTTCTGTTTTTAGAAATAAAATAGAAAACAAAAAAGACAGAGAGAGTAAGTAAAAACCACTCTCTTCCAATAAAAGCTATTTTGTAATAACAAATATGAAGACTGATGGCCAGCATTGTGCTCAATGTTCTCATGAGATGAGTACACTGGACAGTCTACCCCAGTCAGTGACTAGCACTGTAATTTATAGGAACCCACAATTCTCTATGCTCAGGCTTTCACTACCCTTCCCTAATGTGCCACTAAAAGGCTCCAGCCTAGATTCACAAAAGCTATTAGCAAAGAAATTCAGAAACAGGTTTGGGAACACATTATCAGCTTGGTCAAGTGGCTTTTATGTTGTCAGAATAAAAAGTGACCTTAGCTTTTGACAAACCAAGGCTGGACATTTTTTTCTTGTTAAAATTAATAAGCTTAAGAAAACTTACTTGTAAACAGAAGTCAGGACATGTTATATCCAGCATTCGGGTGACATAGCTTAACTTGGGAATCCTAAAATTTTCTTTGTATGCTTTAGGCTGTTAAATTCATTCTAGATCATAGAGGGATCGCCCTTCTCTGTGGCAGGAGTTTCTATATTGCAGAGTACAATTTACTAGAAAGATAGTGTTGCTGAACTTCCAATTGCAGGTTTCTTTGGCTAAGCACTCTTGTAATATTGAAGCCCTGCCTCCAAACCCTTTGTTTGAAGGATTATCAAGTCCAAACTCACACATGTCATAGAAGCCATTGCATCATCTGGTTCTCTGTTCCAGCCATGTGCACACATGTAGGATGCTCTAGTGCATTCGCTGCCAACTCTTGCCTGCTCACTACTGCATTTGTTGCTCTTTAGCCTGAATCAGACCCTCTCACCACATGGAGACATGGCAGATTCACCCTGAGAATCGGAAGTTTTATGTTCTGCAAAACAACCCTCAGTGATTTTCCAACGATAGACCAAATGTTTGTTTGTGGCTTTGACTCCCCAGTAATATATGCCACACTTGGGTGCAGCTCTTCATCACGCTTAGGCTCAAGACCTCCTTGATACCTGAGATGGTTTCTTGGCTAGCATAGAGTCACAGTCTGTGGTGGTTACTATGAAAGACTCGGGGAAATTCTAGCACCCAGGAAAATAGATCCACCAGTATAGGGCAGGTGCTACTGCACACCACCAAAACTCTATGTAGTGGAAAGTTGGAGGTAAACCAGGCATCAGGCACTTTCTACTGTTTTCAGATTGTATCCAGTTGACATCAGTGTTTTCCAGGAAAGCAAGAGGCCCAGGAAGGAGGAAGTTGGGTATGGCAAGACCAATATCAATGTCTCTTTGCCTGGAGTTGTAAGGGTTTGTGGCAGAAATGAATCTCCACAGATTTCACATTTTGTGAATTTACTATTAAGTCCTTGAGTATCTTAGTTGATTCTCTTTGGACTTTCTCATGTGTTTTTTTTTCCCACCAATTTTCCAGAACCTATCTTGAAACTTAGAAAAATATAGAGAAAAACTAGAGAGATGAACAGTTGGCTGAACATCTTTACCTTAATTTTATGTTTATTTCCTCTCTAGGTATTTACCCTGAGTGAGCCCCTGTGCTCAGATAACAGGGAGAAAACAAAATGTTGTTCCCTCAGGGAGGATGAAGAAAAAAATCAAAGGAACTGGACCAGAAAGGTGTGGAATGGTATGGGGACAGGTTTATCACATCAAAGAAAGACTATGCAGGGATCTAATAAAATGTGGAATTTTAAGCATTAAAATGAATTACATAAGCTTAGAATCTAACTACACAGTTTTTCAAACTATAATGAGGTAACTTCTAAGTCAGAACAGGGAAAATTGCAGAATGATAAAATGGTTTATTCGTGTACGAGAAGAAACTTGGAGAGTTATATTAAAATTCTAGATAGAAAAAAGTTGAGTCTTCCAGTTCTGAATTTCAACTCTATTTCCTTTCTTCAACAACACTTTGGTACCCTAAAGTAAATCAGAGTAAAAAACCACCTTTTCTAAGATAATTGTTTCACGATTGCTGTCTGTAAGGTGGTTTAACTTAGGAGTAAAGAGGCCTGGATATGTTTGAGGTTCCCTTCAGGAGCTTGGAGTACTGAAGACTCCCTGCCACAGTTCAGACCTAAGCCATCAGAGTCTGTGTCTGTCCACAATTATTGGGATCTTCTCAGACATTCTGAAGAACAGCCATATTTAAAAGGCTGATCAAGCAACAACAACAACTAAAACCACAGTAGCCACCAATGGGTGCTGTGGAGATGTGAAGGAACCTTGTACTCTATTGAGAGAGAACTTGTGTTGAGTCTGGTCGCTGTAGAGATTAGCCGTGAGGCTCTCCAAAAGACTCGAGACTAAAATGACACAGATATTTTCTCCTGAAGGAAGCCAACTCAGCTTGCAATAGGAAGGAAATAATACTGAATGTTCACTTCCAACTAAGTGTCAGTGGGGCAGGCAATGCTGGGACTCTTGCCTACTCTGAGGTCCCCACATTTCCATCATTCCTCAAACCCTTCACACCCATTCCTCTTGCTACCTCTCAATAGGTGATCATAGTTTGTCGCTTCACAAACACAAGAGAACCTTCTGCACCCACCTGTCTTTTGATTTACCATCCTCTTCCTTTTGGCTGTGGCATAGCAGCTCTTCTGTGGGACTCGGAGTCCTATCTTCTTGCCTTTTAGGCTTTCCTCTGGGAAATGTCCTTGCATTGCATACTAACTCCTCTGTCTATTGTATAGAAATATGTTACCGCACACGCACACCCCTCCCCCATTTTTTGATGACACTTCTGGATAATGGTGACAGGTGGAATTGGGAAGAGCAGCCGTTACTTATGTCTCAGATCACTAACCAGACTTCCATCTCCTCGGGTCCTTGAAATTACTCTTGTCAGGTACATCGATCCCCTCACTGTGCCAAATGCAATCATCACAGAGTCGCCATGTTACACTCCTTGGGGGAGCAACCACTCCTTCCCGCTAAACACACTTTGTCTTTATGGCTTAGAAAAACTCAGCGTTTATTGGGTTTCTTCAACCACAGAGTACCCATGTCAGTCTCCTTTGCTAGTGCCTTCTTGGTCAGATCTCTAAACACTGTGCTCTATGCGGAACTACATCCCACTAAATGACTGCATTTAGTCTTATGATTTTAAATATTATTTACATGCCAAATGATAATGCACATGAAGCACATTTCTCGTCCTTACCCTGGAATTACAGATAAGTACATAAAATTGCTTGGTGGATGATATCATCTGTTTAGGATCCATGAAAAATACAAAAATTCTTTGAACGGAACTGTCACTATTTCTCCATAATCCTCACCCACACAACACCAAAGTGGTTCCAGAATTCCTTCCTCCCTTAAAAGGTTTCATAGTTCTCCCATTTCCAGTGAAAATCTTGAAGCAACTCTTAAGCTTTGTTTTGGAACTACTAACATCAACTGCTTAGCAACTCCTGATGAGTCTACCTTTAGAACAGAATTGCCGGAAATAGCATGGGAATCTCCCAGAACATAAAGAATGAAAACACCACATGATAAAGCAACTTCATTCCTTATGTGGTTATCCCAAAGCTTGGAATGAGAATTTGCTCAGAGATTTGTGTGCACATGTCCACAGCAGTGTTATTATTCACAAGAGCTAAAAAAAGAAAAAGGCAAAAGCAACCCAGGTATCTATTGATACATAAATAAAAAACAAAATATAGCTTATCCTTTCAATGGAGTACTGTGCTTTTAAAAACAATGGAATCCTTATCAATGCTACAGCATCAATGAACACATTAATGTCTAGAAGACACTGTGTTGAGTGAAAATAGCCAGACACAAAAGGGCCATTATTGCATGGTCCCAATTATATGGAGTATGTATATCAATCCAATGCATATAAATGGAGGACATGAGAGAGATCCCTGTAGGCTGAGTAGACAGAGAATGATGGTTTATCACTTAAGGGTACAGAGCTCCAGTTCAAGTCAATGGGAAAGTTCTGAAGATGTTAGATGGCTATGGTTTCAACATGTTCAAGTAATCAGTTTTTTGTCACTTAAGATGATGAAGCTTCATGTCCTATACATTTTGTATATCAGTCGATAGATTAGTTAACAGAATTAACTATCTGCTGCTGATAAAGCACTCCTCTATCTATCAGGCACTGCAGTGGTATTTTTTTCTTCCTTTCTGTTTTCTCCTGAAAATCCATTATCTTCTTGGCATCTGGCAATGAGTATTCCACTCCATGTGCCTTCCCTGCCTGAGCCCCCTGGCTTCTCCTCCACAAGGAGTAAGAATGACATCACTTATTGTTGCTTTGTATACACAGAGGTGCAGTCAAACTCCACCACATGCCAGGTTTCTCCAGCTCCCTGGCCTCCTTTTCCCCCCTTTCCAAACAGCCCCTTATGCCCACAGTCCTAATCCCTGCCCACTCCCATGGCTGAAGAGAATAGTGCATTCCACCATCTCCATCCTAAACATGTCATATCGTTAGTAAAACTCCATTACCACCAATCATTCCATTGATGAGTTGGTCATTACTTCTCTCTTGTCTACTAGGATGCAAGTTCTCTGAGAAAAGACATTTCATGCCTGGTTTAATGCTGAAACAAACTGAGGCTCACAAAAGTGCCCAGAACACAATACTGTGTTTCCATAGATGTTCATCATAAAAATTTTGCACGAGTCCTTGTACTAAACTCTGTAACACAAAACAGAAACCCAAAAACTGGTCTTTCATGCCAGTTACACTGCATTCACTGTCTGCCAATTGCAAAGCTGACCCCTTTTAATAAGTCTATGAGCATGCACCAGAAAGGGATAGGCTGAGTTCTGTGCAGTGAGAGGGTGTGAGGACTTTAGACAGCGGCTTTCAGTTTGGCGAGTGGTAAAGCACAAGTCTAAGGACATATTTATTTTATGGAATCTGTTGCATCTCGGTTTGACAAAACAAGCAAGCAAACAAACAAAAGCTGGGTCTTAGCAAGCCAGCTGTTTCTACCTTCAAGGACTATAAATAACAGGGAGGAAACACAATGCCCCCGTGGCAGGGTCCAAGTGGAACTGATATATCTGCCCTTCTCACTTGAGTGACTTTACAAGACATTAGCAGAGTTTAATAGGCTAATTACATCCCTTCACTGCACCTACCCTGGAGTCAAGTTGCTCACCATGCAATCCCACACAGGGTGTGTGAAAATGGGGAACAAGAAACTCACTGTAACCAAACCCAAGTCAATATCTCCAGCATCCCACAATTTCTGACTAGACAACAGGTTTTTTTGTTTGTTTGTTTTTGGTTTGGATTGATTTTTGTTTATGTTGTATAGCACACCTTCCAGCTAGGGTTACCTCCAAGGTCTTGAGATATAATAGTGACGATGGTATAATAATAATAATAATAATAATAATAATAATAATAAATTTAAATATTTTAATTGATATGTCACGTGTGTATAATTTGTAAGAATTAGAGAGTGACACAAAGGCTAGTGGCCCCCAAATTAGACCGATATTAAAAGCATAAGGTCGAAGGATGAGAGAACTTATAATCACACTATATGTTGAAACAGGTAGCAGAGTACAGAGTTTCCTGGGCCAGACTGTGTCCCAGACCAGATACTCTGCTCTAAGATTTCCTTTAGTAAGCTTTACTTACAATCTCATCTCTCTTCCTTGCTTCTTGAGTACTCTCAGTCCTATAATGTAAGCTCTCTAAGATACCTGCCCCTTCATTATCTGCACACATAGTCTAATCTCAGTTACAGAGCCATGGTAAGGACTAAAGTAGAGCCCTGGTAGGTAACACAGTCTACATTGCCTGAAAAGTGCCTGCGCTTAATCTTTGCCTTACCAACTGTCTGCTGTATCTGCTCACCTCCAGTATCTCTTATTGTTTGCTCCAGGGAAGATGAGTTACAAAAAAAAAAAAAAAACAAAAAAAAAAAAACAAAAAGAACCCATCAGCAGAGGATTGGATGAGGGGATTGTGGGCTCTCAGTACCACAGCAAATATTCCCAATGTCCAGTAAATGTGTTGAGCATATTTAATCTTCCTTTTAGGTACAGATGGTTTCTGAGGCTCACAACACTTTGTAATTTTCATCCCAGCATCTCAACAGCCACAACCATGGTATGCTAAGAAAGCAGTATCTATTCGTTGCCAGGAGCCATGCACGTGTCAGTCTGCATGCCCTAAGTAAGTTGAGCTTCTTTTCCCATCATGTCACCCATCCTCCAAAACCTTCTCTTTCTCACATGGCTTCTCCCATAGTCTGAACGTGTGATCCAGCAGACTATTCTGTTCTACTGTTCCTAGCAATTTAACTAACACACCCCTATAGCAAACAAAGCCTACATCATTAGCCACCTGTCCTATCTGCTTCTCCAGCTCCCCACGGCCTAAACTGTCTTCATCCAAGAAAGATATGTTTCCTCAGTAGAGTGGGGAGGAGGGCAGGAGGGAGCAGATGCTGAAGGACCCTCTATGGAAAACAGATTAAACTTCAGTGGGGATTGTTTGGGAGATCAGCAGAAGCATGAAGTCAAGGAGTCAAGGAAAAGAGAAGAGTCCTCTTCAGTCTCACATTTCCGGTGACAGTGAGAACCACGATGAGAACTTGGCCTGTGACACAGCTGTCACAGAGCGGTGAGAGGGCCTCTCTAGCAGCTACATTTAAGTGCAGAGCAGGCCAGAGAGGCCAGCCTGACCTCCAAAGTCTCTGCACCCTGACCTTTTGTGATTCACCCAATCTTGCACTAAAGGATGCTCCACCCCCAACACTTAGTTCTTATTCCTAATACATCCCTTAAATAAATCAGCAAAGCAGAGACGGTCAATGACCAATAATCTATGAATTTTCTCACAATCACCCAGTCTGTAAATGTCAGAAGAAGGACTTAAATCATACTCCTTCCCCTGCCATGACTACCTTAGCTATTTTAAGAAGGATGGTAGCTAAGCTCCCTCACAGTCAACTGAATTGGTAGTTTCTGCCTATGTTAATGAGTAAGGCTTCATTAGACAAAGAGAATGAGGGTTATGATCAATTAGCAGTTCCTGACATGAACACAGAAGGGATGTCTGGGGACAATCACCAACACTTTCTGGAGCTGTCCTACCTTCCAAGCAATGACACCACTTCCAGCTGCTGTCCTTGACTGTCTCTGCCAGGGCAGCTGTGAAACAAACACCACATGATAAACACATATCTTGCATGCCTCTGAATAGTTCTGTGCTAGAGGTGCCACCCCATTTAGACAGATGAAAAGTAGGTAGCTCAGAGAAGGACATTGCTTATCCAAGATTACCAGACGAGACTGGACAGAGCTGGAGCCACTACCACAAACTGAAGCGAATCTGATTTACACTTTGTATCTTCATTCCTTACTCCCCCTAAGGTAAGAAAGGGGTGGGGTGCCACTCAAGTTGGCCTACAGTAAGTATAATTTTGTCCTATTTTCCTACTGTACACGTATAAGCCATGCACATATTACTCTTTATGATATACTGCTAAAGACCAGATGTGTGAATGCAGTTTGAGATATGTTGATCTTGAAAAGGTAGAGCCTAGTGAAAAGCTAGCTATGCTTAGCTTCAGTCTCCCATGTCACCGTGTGATTTCTCCCATTCCTGCCTTTGTGATGCCATCTGCCACGAGATATCTGCCCTAGCCACAGGAGCCTAACAGTGCTATGATGTTTGGACTTCAATTCCCTATGAGTAAAAGATAAATAAATCCTGTTTCTTTATAAGTACCCAAATACAGCTACAAATATTTTTGTTATAGCAATATATATATATATATATATATATATATATATATATATATATATATCCTGATGACACAGGTTCCCAGCAGTGGGGAGCACAGACACCCCAGCTTGACATGTGTGTCAGCACACAGTGATACCAATGATGAGACTTTAAAGAATGACATTACTTTCCTAGGAAAGATTCTCCTGTAGGGTTTAGCATAGATCAACACTCACTGGTTACTATTACCACCTTCAATTCAGACCCACTCTGGTGGAAATCCACAAATGTCAGCCAACAGACCATCAGGAGCCTGGCCAACTCACATAGCCACCGAGACCACAGTGGACTCTCAACTCCACAGGATTAAGATTAAAGAAATGCTCAGACTGGGGGAAGGGAATGTGCCTAGATGTAAGAGGGAATCAAAGGGAACAAAGCCTATTAATAATAGAGTAACCAGTATAAAACAATCAGGTGTTGGAGAAGAGCATTCAGTTAGAAAGAAAAAGTAATTTGCTGTACTGCAAACTCCAGAACTGAAGGCACCCTCTCCAGCAGAAGGAAGAATCAACTTGTCGTTTGAAAATGAAGCAAATTAACTCTCCAGATTCCAAGAGAATTAAGAAGACGACAAAGCTACAAAAAACATCTGTCTTTCCAGAGCAGACTGACTCTATCAGCCTGGGGACAGCAGGATTTGTATGTCAAGCACATGCCTTGTTTGGGAAACAAGTCACAGAATACAGCCAGCTGGTCCATGCCCTAAGCTGTTTTGTTTTACTGTCCTATAAAGCATACAAGGTTATAATGAAATGTCTGTATCAATTATGTATCATTTGCCTGAAAATCATGCTAAGTCTCTTATTCATATTATTTCAATTACTTCCTTCCCTGCTCCACCAAATACCTGATGGTAAACAGCATTATCATTTTGACCTTTAAAGACAGTGACAGTGACAGGGATTCAGGAGAGACTGGGAAATGCTCTAGGTCCCATTGATAATGAAGGGTAGAGAAGAGCCAGGGTTAGAACACTGGCTATGGAAACCCAGACTCCCGTCTTGAGTGGATACAATGTTAGAACTACAGACAGGTAAATGATGTGCTCACAGAAGGAGAAAACCAGACATCAGAACAACACTGGGGCTGGGGATAGAAGTGCTTGTAGGATAGTGAGCATCAGAGGCTGAGGACAGCTGGCTGCCTGGGCAGATGCTGCAACAAGAAGGGGTGCACTGTTGTGAATTGCTTCAACAGGCAAAACTGCAGTTCAGGATGTCTGGTCAGGCCCTGCATTAATGGATGCCTTGGTTTGTTCGCTTGTTGTTTGTTTGATTGTGGCGTGTTTTTGGTGCAAATGACAGTACGCTTACCTCTCTGGCTTATGCAGGGAGGGTAAGGATGCACACAGCAGCTTCCGCGGCTGCCAGCTGGGCTGTGCTCTGTGCAATGAGCTGGGTTTTGTGCTCTGCTTTTGATCACTGACCTGGAAGGCTGCTCTCTGACCAGAGCAAACCAGGGAAAACAGCCCTGCAACCACGTCACCATGCCTGAGCACGGCAGAAAGGCACCAGGCAAACCACAAAAGCTGACCAACTAGGGACTGGCAGCTGTCTGGACCTGGACCACCGTTTCCCCACCACTCCCTAGATAAGAACTCTCAGTCAGTGCACTATTTTCTGGCAAGACCCAATTCTAAGGAATACGCAATGCTTACTCAGAACTCACCAAAGCACCCCGAGCAGCCCCAACCTTGCCTCACACTTTCTGAGATTCCCAGTCCCCAGCACCTTTTAGAACAAAAGCCAACAAACATAATGGGTTTTAGAGTTCCTATGTGCTTGATGTGTCCTGCTGATCTGAGCAGGTAAGAGAATCAGTGAGAAACAATCAGGAAGGAGTGATGGGTCTGGGCTTTTGTGCTGACCCCACACTGTCTATAGAATAAACACAACTCCCAAGTCTGGCTTGCTGTTCTGTCCTGGCAGCAATTTGATTTGCTGCTTTCTGATTTCAGGGTCTTGGCTCCAGCATTAGACATCACTTACAGCTCCAGGATAGAAAGAAGCTGAATGCAGCAGCACTATCTGGCTTCCTTCTATTAGGGACACCTAATAAGTGGAGATGTTGGGAGCATCATCACTGTGACTGTTCCAGACCAAGCAATGAACACTCACCTGGTTCCTTGCTACCAAACTAAAATGATCTTACCAAGGAAGAAGGGGGGTGCTTCTATATAGCCAGGCAGTTTGGAATGCCACCGATGACAAATGGCCTGAGGGTTAACACAACAGCAGCCTGGTTATAGATGATTTTACAAAATTAATTACTCTTCCCTTGTCTGTTTTATCATCTGCCATACAGGGATGATTACAGAGCTATTCACCTCAGAAGGTTTCTGTGATGATGAAATATATTAGTTTTGGTAAGTCTTTTACAAAAGATCCTGGTATACACTAACCACTGAATGAGCTGTGGAGAGTTCTAGAAAAATAAAGTTGTATAAAATGACAGTCTACTAGATTTTAAGTGAATGGATACATAAGTGTCCTATGTAAGTGCATGAATTTGCAAATATTTAATGACTGGAATCACATGCCTATGAAGCACATAGAATGGAGACACTAGTTGCTGGGGAGGCACAGGTCTAGAACTCTGATAGATCTCTTCTGGGATAGGAGTTGGCCCTAGATTGATGCATCTAGGAGAGTCAGGCAAGATGCGGTAGCATTTGTATAACTAGTGTGAGAGAGACAAAGAAAAACCCAGCCTAAATGTTCTTGACTGATGGCAGTAGGTGATATTAGACAGAGTTCCTTGAGAATGACATCAATAAACTGGGCTGGAGAGATGGCTCAGCCATTAAAGGCTAGGCTCACAACCAAAAATATAAGAGAATGACATCAAATCCTTGTTACAAACACTCTGTAATGTTTTCCTTTAAGTTATCAAAGTTGTCAGCGACACACTGCTTGACAGACAGCTGCCAGACCTGTCCCTTGTGCCCAGGTCCCTTTGAGTGAGGAGCTATCAACCATGATGCCCCTTGTATGACAATCAGCAGGCTTATGATCATGGCAGTTTGGCTGCTTTGGACACTTCCTGGAACTTCTAAGCAAATTACACTCCAGCTGTAAGGACCACAGCAACTGTGAACATCCCCACTGCCCATCACACACACACACACACACACACACACACACACACACACA